>JAUTXW010001111.1:522500-850000 GCA_030620095.1 Kuschelorhynchus macadamiae | reverse complement strand
CCCAATTCAATGAACGATTTGCGGACAATTAACCGCACACAATTCGCCGTATTTGTCTTCTTTTATCAAATCATTAATAATATTCACATTAGTATTACCAGTCCGTAACCGTAAATATTGAAATCAAATTAAAATAGTTAACCTATATAAATAATATCCTTTATATTCCGAGCGCGAAGGGTTTGATCAATATATTCGAAAATATCTCTGGAACTAATCTGAAAAAAAAATGGAGGTTTATTGGAAGTGCACGATGTACCGAAAACAAAATGTCCTGGTGGGTGACAACATTTGGCGATTTGGTTATTAAAACCTGAAAAGAGTATAATTCGTGTGTGAGAGATGCAGCAGAATTGGAAGCAACACAAAGATATACGCACAAAAGCCCAAAAAACTCAAAAACATACTTTTGACGCATCAAATAATATCCAGTTTATCTTTCCATGCATCTTTCATGTTACTGCACCCATTGCTAATATAAAATTAATACTACTTGTGATTTTTTCTCGCTTTCCTAAAATAAGACAATTCACAAAATGGACAAAATTACTTATCAATAAACAATAAAAAATATTAGGATTTTCTGATTAATAATATGTGTGTGTTTGTTTCAATGTATTAGGAAAAATGTGTCGGCAAGGTTTTGTCAATTTTTTCTGACAACAAAAAGCAAAAATAGCCTGCAAAGTTTCGTGTAGCCACTAAGATATACTTTAATACTAATATTTAATAAATACAACTTTCTATTTAAAATCTTTGAGAAAATTTAAGACATTTTAAAGAAAAAATTAAACTTATCCCATTTTGTGATAAATTAAAAATTTGATTTTAAATTTGATTAAAATCCATTGAAAACCCCATTTTGTTTAATATTTTAATAATTTGTTAAACAAAATTTCATCGAATGAATTTTGAAAAAGCGCTTCCTGGTCCGCCATTTTGAAAAAAAAATATAACTTGTGATATGTCATTGAAAAGGTAATTCTAAGCTCTATCAAACTATGTAAAATAATATACAGGGTTCCATTTGAAACTTAACTTGGTTCTGATATCGGAAAAACTGGCAGTAATATTCAATTGTTTTTTCATGAAAAATATGTGTCTTAATACCATATTTCGTTAACCCAAATATAAATATCCTAACCTAAAAAGCAAATGAATGGCATGAATTTTGACAAATATATATATATATATATATATATATATATATATATATATATATATATATATACTTATATATATATATATATAAATATACATATATATATATATATATAAATATACATATATATATATATATATATATATATATATATATATATATATATATATATATTTCTCCTTTTTAAACAAAGATCATAACACCAAAATTGCCGTTTATAAATGATTCATTCTATTACCAAAATTCTTGAACGAAGAAACAATAAGATAAACTAATCTAGTTATGTCTCCGCCGAGAAAAATACGCGTGTATGCTATTTAGAATTGTCAAACAAACAGAAAATACTTCTGGGAAAATAAATCATGATGTAAAAAGAAAAATCCAGGAAAACTTTTCATATGGCATTTCAAGCATAGACAAAAGAGCTACTATTTGTTGGAAAAGGTAATAATAATAACATATGTAAATATGTTTAGAAGACACTTTAGATAAAAAAAATAAGTTAGTTTTTCAGGCATTTTAAAAGTAGCTATTCACGTAATAAAGAAGTTAATTCTATCATGTGTGAAATGTAGAAATCAAAATCAAATATTACAACAGCACCAAATTCATAAAAATTAGATCGAGCGATTTACCTCGAGCTTTTTTCTTACGTAAATATTTTAATTCCTATCATTCTTTATAAAGTTATATGTAACTCAACTCTCTAATTAGAATAAAAGTTAAGAGTCAATTATCGACAGTGTACCGATAAACACAATAGATAGTTTCCTCCAGGGTCCGGGCTTCTTTGAGAAACCCGGGTCCGTGAGCGTCGCCCACTCTGCACAAAACTTACAAAAGTGACCATAAAATGAAAATATTGGAGAGCAAAGTCTATTCAAGCAGTAACGATGTTTTTTCTCACTCAGATACAGATAATAAAAAATTATAATTTAATCCGATAGCGATGTACTTAAATTGTTATCCAAAGTATATGGAAGTTATGTTAAAAGTGATGTATTCAGACCTTAATCAAATATACAGATACAACACATTTAACAGAAAAATTAGGTCTGTAAAGTCTAGAACTCAATTTATTTATTAAACTGTTAATGTTGGTATAATTATTCACAACTAATATACTCACGAGAGATAAAACTTTTCCTTCTTGTCAAGCTGAAATATCCAGCTTGACCACGAAAATTAGGAGCCTAACTAGATTTAAGCCCGTTACTCCATATTCGAAAAGTTCGCAAGTCACCGCACCCGCAATCCCAACCGCGGACAATTAACCGCACACAATTCGCCGAATTTGTCTTCTTTTATCAAATCATTAAGAATATTCACATTAGTATTACCAGTCCGTAACCGTAAATATTGAAATCAAATTAAAATAGTTAACCTATATAAATAATATCCTTTATATTCCGAGCGCGAAGGGTTGATCAATATATTCGAAAATATCTCTGGAATTTTCGCAATCTGAAAAAGAAAATGGAGGTTTATTGGAAGTGCACGATGTACCAGAAAACAAAATGTCCTGGTCGGGTGACAACATTTGGCGATTTGGTTATTAAAACCTGAAAAGAGTATAATTCGTGCGGAGAGATGCAGCAGAATTGGAAGCAACACAGATATACGCACAAAAGCCCAAAAAACTCAAGACACATCACATCAAATAATATCCAGTTTATCTATGCGAGACTTTCACCCATTGCTAATATGAAACGTACAATTCGTACAAAACGGACAAAAGAGAACAATTCCCCCTTTTTGATTCCTTCCCAGAAGAACAAAGCAAGCTATTGTCAAACGACACAACCTACACCTTCTAGCCCAAAGTGGCCACTGGATGGAACATTTAAGACATTCTCCCTAATGTTTCAACTGTACACAATCTACGGGTTGAAACCGAATGTAGCATTGCCTTTAGTGCACTGCTTCCAGATAAGGCAGAAAGTACTAACAGTTGAAACATTTGGAGTCCTCACTATCTCCAGCAACAATTAGCATGAATTTTGAAAATACAGTGATTAGTGCGTGGAGCTAGGAATTTCCACGAGATTGTTTTTTCCTACGTCACGCAATGCATCCTTTGAAATATCCAAATTTCTGAAAGGGAAATATGAAACCGATGCTACCTTTGCCTTGAAGTTACGCATGTTACTATCAATCGCATTTGTACCGGCAGACGATAATGGGAACTTTTCACTCTGTGTTTTCCAGTAGAGGCGTAGAAGTGTTTTCCAGTAGAAGGCGACTATTTTAAAGATATTTGGATTGGTCGGCCACAAAGAAAGCAAGAAGTACAACGTAATGTGGAATCAGTACAATTCGATTTTACATGACTTGCCGAAAACCTATACCTCCGAGGAAGGTTGCCATGAGGGTTCGAATAACAAGTGTTGGCACATCATCCAAATATATAGACATTTATAAATTATATAAATAAAAAGAACATAAATATAACAATATGTATATATATATATATATATCAAAAACCTTTTATTTGCATATAATAAGAATAATGTTATAGACTTTATTAGAGAAACAACACAAAACGTGTCTTTGTGCATTTGTCTAATAATTTATATATATATATATGTTTTTTTATATATATATATATATAGAAAGTCGCCCTCCGAGAGAATATTTTCGTTTCAAGCTCCCAAGATGGTGGAATAAAATGGCGACTTAGTGAAATGTTAAAAAAATTATTACTAAAAAACAAGTTATCAAATTTACCTCAAATTATACATAAAAATAAAGAGTTATATAGGAATGAACTGGTGAACTGAAAAACTGCTGTAAACTGTTTCCAAGCGATGCTCTTTGTGTGTGTTTATCTCATGGAAAATTAGAACAAAAATTGGAAAAGACATTGAACTACCTTCCGAAACGTCAAATTTTAATTCAATAAACAAAATTAAAATACAGAAAGTCAATATATTCAAGTTAAAAAAATAAAAACAATTAGTTAAAATAGTACAGTACGTACCTTGAAAAAGATGTTATTATATATATATATATATATATATATATATATATATATATATATATATATATATATATATATATATATATATATATATATATATATATATATATATATATATATATATATATATATATATATATATATATATATATATATATATATATATATATATATATATCTATATATATATATATATATATATATATATATATAAATGTTAAATTTATTAAATGTTTTTAAAAATACACCCACAATTTACGAATTAAAAACATAAAACTAAAATAATTTAATGATTAATAGTATGTTGAAAATGTTATCGTTCCACAGCTTGACAGTATCCCAAGCGGTCAATAGATTCTCGAATAGTATTTTCGAGCCATTCCGGGGGTATTCTTTCTATTTCAGCTCTAATCCTTCCTATTAGATATTCAAGATTCTCGGGTTTCGTTTTGTACACGGTCGATTTCAGGTGACCCCAAAGGAAAAAGTCGAGTGTATTTAAGTCTAATGACCTTGGAGGTCACTCAACAACCCCCCTTCGTCCAATCCAGCATCCCGGAAACGTCGTGTTTAAATAATTTCTGACAGCAACTGCGAAATGCGGCGGTGCCCCATCATGTTAGAACCATATGTGGCCAAAACCATTAGGAAAAATATTGTTTAATGCTGAAAGAATTTGGTTTTTTGGTAATTTGGTAACAGCTGTAGGTTAAGTATCCCATTCATATTTCCTTGAATGAAAAAGGGTCCAATAGTGCGATTACCTAATATGCCAGCTCACACATTAAATTTTTCAGGAAATTGCGTATCATGCAAATCATCCAATGTAGATTGTTTGCGGACCAATAACGACAATTATGCCGATTTATAACACCGTTTAGGCATACGCAATTTCCCGAAAAAGTCAATGTGTGGGCTGGCATATTAGGTAGTCGCGTTATTGGATCCTTTTTCTTTCAAAGAAATGTGAATATATAAACATGAAATATTAATTATCTACAGCTGTTGAAAAACCAAATTACTCCAGCATTAAATTAATGGTTTTGGCCACGTATAGTTCCAACATTTCAACGTTGTATTTTGCAGTTAGAAATTATTTAAAAACGACGTTTCCGGGGCGCTCGATTGGGCAAAGGGATTGTTAAGTGGCCTCCAAGGTCACCGGATTTAAATCCGTTTGACTTTTTCCTTTGGGGTCACCTAAAAACGACCGTGAACAAAATGAAGATTAGAGCTGAAATAGAAGGAATACACACGGAAAGGTTCCAAAACACTATTCGATAAACTATTGACCGTTTAGGATACCGTCAAGTTGTATTTTCAACATCCTATTAACCATTACATTATTTTAGTTTTAATTTTTTAAATCCTAATTTGTCAATGTATTTTAAAAACATTTAATAAATTTAACATTTAACGGATTAAGATAAAAGTTTTTTGCAGCAATTTTGGAGTTGCACCAAGGATAATACGAGGAATAAATCACGCTTAAAAAACATATCATTTGATTTAAAAAAAAAGTTGTTAGTTTGCCGAAAAACTGAAAATCCGACAACACTGCAGTATGCACCAAAGTGTCGGTAGAATTTGGTAATGCCTAATCACCACATATGGTTCAGATCAGTTGAGTGGTTTTTGAGATATTTGACCGTTTCCAGACATCTGACTAACCCTGTATATATATGTGTGTGTATTTGTATTTCTTCAATGTTCATTTTTAGAGGCAGTAAACTGCGAACATTCTACGAAAAACAATCGTAGACTCATGTAAAGGCACACAAGCTATGCATGTCATCTTGGAGGAAGCAAGTTTGGCTGATAGCTCAAGTTCACATCGACGGTATAATTTAATTTTACAATGGTGGCTCCGCTTTGTTGTGCTCCACCGACTAACGTGGTTATAAGATGGCACATTTGTAATAAAAAAACACAATTCAAAACTGATTTCTAATTTATAATATATTTAAATTTGTTCCAATCGTTTATTTTAAGATGTAAATCATACAAAATCAACAATTAATAAATTGGCAAAATTAACACAAGGAAAAAACATAAAAAAGTCCCACACGAAGATTTAATCCCAGAGCTTTGAAAATTAAATAAGATATAAAAAATTCGGTTTAGATTTCAATGTTTTAGAAGTAAAGTTTGAAGCTAACCATAGACAGCAGCCTTTGTGTGGATGCTAGGAGGCACGCGTCTAGAAATAAAGTTGTGGTCGTTTAACAGATGTTATAGGAGTCGTTAACGCTATTGGGGGTTATTTCAGAAATATTTTTTGCGGCTTGCATTTAGCGCTAAATGCACTGACTAGCAGTTTCGATCAACCTTTGTTTAACTCCAGGATTAACGCCCGAAAGCGCTAACGACCGTTAAGACCCATTGAACGTATTTAATATCATGGTTTGTAATTGACTCACCATTTTGTCTATATGTAGTAAAAGAGGACTAGAAATAATATAGTCTTTTGGTTGGAAGTTCATTTAAAAATTTAAACCATGTCGACATACTTAACAGAATAGACAAAGTTTGCGTGTGTGTGTGTCAAGAATTATAGGTATTTCATTATATAATTCTTTTTTATCATTTGAGTCAGTTATTAGAAGAAGTTGAGATCTGAATCAAAATAAGTTTTTATTTATTATATTTCTATTTAACACAAAATTATTCAAATATTCTCTTCTGAGTATTTCTCGACAAACAACTAAATAATGAATTAGATATGGCTTGTTTCCTTAATTTTCCAGATAGAAATGATCTACGCTTTTTAATAATTAATTAATACGAAAAGCCGTATATTGAATAACACTTTGTTTCTGGAAGTCATATTTTTCTATTGCCATGCCACGGCAAAACATAAGGCAGCTGGAAAAATTAATCTGATTACGTAGATTTTATGAAAAATGCAAGAGGAGATTAGTTTATGCAAATTTGCTAAATGTAATGGAATATTTTCAAATTTTTGCAACAGAAGCATTAGATTTCTAAAAGAAAGATGCGACAGTCTTTTTCAAATTACATAAAAGCAGCTACAAAATAATTTAATACAAATGGAAAGCAAATCTTCAGTTTTCAAAGGTAGACGATTTAGATTATGAAGCACAAGTTATATATATAGCAATACTTCTGTCTTTGATTGCTGTGAAAACGTTGAAACAAGAATCATTTTATACGGCTGAAACGGGATGTCATTGGTCAACTCCCGTGTGTAAAATACAGCTTAATTCGTATTTTATTCATACAACGATATATGGTTAAAGGTTACCCGGTTATCATTCGTTTATTTTCAGTTTCAAAGTGTTTTTAAAATTCAATAGTTAGTGTTGTTCTAAAAAATAAGGGTATTATTTAAAAAGGTTTGGTCAATACGTTTTTTTTTGTTTTTTTCAGAGTTAGATTATTGACGCTAACAAAATTGACCTGGAAGGGAGCTTCTTTGACCATAGACATTATGATGATTAACTTGTTATATGTGGTGAACGTGTGGCAGAAAGGATAGCATTACAGTGAAGAAAATGGGAATAAAAATATTTCTTGAATTAAGTAAGAAAAGGAGGGATAGTAAGCTTATTTCATTACAGGGCAAAACATCGTTCTTTGTCCATAACAACTGCCGTAAAATGTACGAGCAGCCCTTGTAAAACGAGGTACGTTGTAGAGGGTTTCCTTTTCATTTTCGATTTTTATTATAAAATTATCAAAGCAGTTTTATCTAAGATTTTTCCAAAATCTAAGATAATGAAGCTAAACCGATAATAAATGATTTACAATATATTAACTTGAGATTAAACACTTTTCAGTATGTTGTTGTAGTTTTTTTTTATCTAAAAAATATTAGGTCATTTTTAATTTTTTAATTTTGCAAAATTACTTGAAAATTTATAACGATGTTGCAAAGAATAGAATTTTCATGTAAAAAATACACCATGCATGCAAAAATATTGCAGTCTTTTGTAATATATCACTAAATAGCATTTAAAATAAAATAACCAATTTTTTGCAATAGTTTCTTTAAAAAAACGGTCGCAGAAATAAATACATTACATATAAATTGTAACTATTACAATTTTTTAGCATTTTTTAAAATAATTTGTAATTGTTTCTCTATTACATGGGCCACAATTTGTACTTAAAATGTTTACAATAATTGTTAAACATTTTATAACAATCTTTTTTCCGTGTGGCAAAACTTTAAAATGCAAAAATACAAACACGGCTCACTTTAATTGTTAATATTAATAATCCATTAAATCTTCTTGTTATTCCGAAAAGCACCCTTTTATTCATTAAACCACTTTATCGAATTAAATTAAATTATCGCCAAAAATATTAAGCGCCAATTAGAGGTACTCCCATAACCAGGTATTAAATGAAAACGTCGAAATTCCTAATTTTGATGTTTGTTGAGTTTTTAGGCATTAATTTTAACGGGCTAAACTGGTTTACCACAAATATTTGTAACAGTTTAAATGAAATTAATGAAAATGAGGATTACTCAGCATTCGTCGGTCATTCATATATTGTTCTTGTATAGTGTCAGTTACCTTATAACATATACACATTTTCTATTTGGTATTTCAACAATAGTAATGCTAAAGGATTAGCTTTCTAGAAAAAGAAAAGACGCAAAGCCAAAATATAAAACAGAGATAAATGTGTTTCGCGCTATAGAAGCGTCATCAGACTTAAAAAATAGAGAATTTGCAAAAAAAAATTTTGATATAAAAAAGGTACTATATATTACAAGGAATGGTATTGAAACATATTAAAGCAAAAAAAGGCTTTGTTTTGTCTCTTGCAGCATCTAGGGCAAATTAAAAAAGCCATATTTTCAAATTTTATCACATAGCCGAAATAGCGCTTTTATTGGCCGTGATGACATATATTATACTTTTTCTAATGAGTAGAACTAGTTTAATTGTCAGATCAATGTAATAAACGCACATGAAATACATTGATTTGCTTTATTTTAAAATAATACTTCATGTGCTTTTAAAGCATTGATGTGAGAACAGATTAGTTATAATCAAAACAAAAGTACATAATTATTTTGTAAAATATATACCAGCAGTTTTCTCTGTGGAAAGAGCCAAAACTATTTTCATATATTTATTTAGCTTTCACAACAAATATAGATACACTGAAAATTCTTAATTCAAAAAAGTCCATAGTACAACTACGCTTAAGAAAAACTAAAAATTTTGTATTCATATTTTAAAATGGTTACAAACACAACTCTTAAAAGCAAATAAAAAAAACAACGAATATAATGTATATAATGAATATAGATATTTTTAGAAATATTTATTTAGGGATACACCATTTTACAATTATTTTTCTAATAATACACATTTGAAATATCTATATTATATTAAACACTGCTAAATAAGACAGTAGATTAGGTCCAAATAATATCTAAATAAAATACTAAGAAAATCAAAACTGTCTTGTTAATGCATTACATGAAATGAATTACCAAATATACTGAAATTTGCAGATCTAATTTTACCGAAATTCTGACTTGCAAATTAATTAAAACTCAAACGATTTTTGTTGTGATCTGTGTATGGTATTAGTTTATTGTTAAATACTATTATATGTTTTATCTAATACTTACATTGAAATGAACAGCTTGAGTATTTGTTACGCGATTAACCCTATAAATACTCTATCAATGTCGTATTTTCACCAAGCAGTATTAGACAGTATTTATGATATATTTAGGACTTTTTTTATAATAAACACACACGAAATTCAGCAATACTTCGTCGAAAAAAATCTTTTTGATAGAATAACAATCAAATAACACATTCCAAATGCAAATTAAACTAAATGATGTCATTCGGTTTGGCGTGCTTATGAGGTCGTTTGAAATGCTTTGGGAGCGTATGAAAAGTTAAACAGTTATTCGAGACATTATTGGTTTTCAGGAGCCATATTTTGGATATCTTATTTTTGAAAGCAACAAAACATTAACATAAACAAAAAGCACCAAACACAAATTAACAATTATTTTGCTTAAAAAAAGATAGCCTTTTTTCGATCTTGTGAGATCCATAAGATAACCTGGTGTATATATTTTGCCTATAAAGCCATATTTGGTTTTAGTTTTTTGCAAAATATCAAAAATGTTACCGAAAATTACCAGAAAGGGAGGGATTTTAAAAATATAATATAAATATATGAATTGTGTAAATCATCTTTGATGTCAGTATAATAATTTGATTTTCAATCTCTCTTCTTTTAAGCAGCATCTAAGTTTTCCATTGCTTTTAAAGACGTTAAAAGCAGTAACTTTTGTAAGTCTAATCTTATTTGGTATTATCCTATAAGGATCAAAATAACCCAACGTAGTTGCATGGTAATCGTTTAGCTAAAGGCGTCAGCTCTTAAAATTAGCGTTTCCCTTGAGAGTGGCGAAACTTTCTAATTTCATTTGTAGTTTGGGGAATATTCAAGAGATGAGAGCAAAATAAAATCTATTAGCAATTAATATAGGATGAACTTACTCTAACTTTCCAGGCATATTAAATTTTGTGGTACTTTCAGCAACACTTTGATCCGAGGGGCATAATGAAACTTTGCTTTTGTTTGGAACATTGAACTAACTTGACAATTCAAAACATCGAACCTTATTTATTAAACAAATTTTCAAATATAATTTTATGATGTATAAAAAGTATATGGGAAATATCTCCGAAAATTTAAAACATTTCATTTCACAAAGAAAATAAAAAATGGTATAATATGTTCTCAATTTTAAGTTTTAACCAGTTTTATATACTCAATCAAAACTTCTCACGGTTCAATAATAATACACCAAAGCTTTTTTTCTGCTGACAAAATTAAATACAATTTTCGCATCACAAACTGTTGTGAATTTCGCTTATTCTTGCTTTGCAATTCACATTACTCTAGAATTACAATTTGGTAAACATACACCTTTCACTCTTTATACATGTTTAGCCAGTAACCCTGTCGTTCCCTGGGTCGTTGTTCAGTGACACAATTACCGATCTGAAGATAACGGCCAAAATGCTGAAGCTATGCGAATAGAAATCGGATATATTTTATACTAATTTTACTATTAGGAGCATTTTTTAGCATTCAACCTATTTCGGCCACTATTTTTTTCTATTTTCCAAATGCATCATACAGTATGAAAACAATATTCATCTAGTATATGTATTGCAGATTGGATCTAGAGCTACGCTTTGTACCTGTCGAGTAAACTTATAAAGCTTATTAGTCTGAAACCATTTTTGGCCGTCAACTATTTCTATTACCCATAAATTATCTAATCAAAATAATATTTAGAGGGTATATACTTGGCCAATAGAGCTAGTAAACAATATGGGCAGCTATAAAAAAAGATTTGTTATCAATAACAACGAGAGCAACCTCCTGAAAAATGCCGAAGAACTCATTAAGAAACGAAAAAAATAACCGATAAAACATTACCAAGACTTCACAAAAATTTCAAGAAACTACTTGGTTATCACTAACAACGAGAGCAATCTGATGAAAAATGCCGAAAAACTCATCAAGACTTCAAAAAAAAATTCAAGAAACTACTAAAGCCAATAAGAACTTGAAAATGATGAAAACAAACGTAATCAAAGGTAAAAGAAACATTAATGGAAACAAAAACAAAGATGTGTTAGTGGTAACTGATAGAACTGATAACCCAAAAGAGATAACAAAATTGTACCAAAACTATTTAAGTAACTGCAAGAGAAGCCAGTCAAAATGGAATATTAAATGTTAGATTGAAAGCAATACCGCAAGTAATTATGGAACAACTAAAACCTGCTCTCCACTAAATGAAAGACAGAAGAACAGCAGGTAGCGACAAAATGGTAGCGGAAGTGATAAAAATGTGTGTAGATATATATTACTACAAGCAGTTCAAAGACTCAATATATCGAACAAAGAAATTCTACTCTTCCAAAAAGGAAGCAACAGAAATTTATAAAACTATAGGCTCGTAAATTCCACCTATTAGTGACCAAAATATTAACAAAAAGGTTCAAATGAAAGCTAGACTGCTGCATACCAGCAGTACAGGCGGGACTCGGAACAGCTGACCATATACAAACACTCCGCCTTCTCCTAGATACAGTAACACGCACAAAGACATGAAAACAAACAAAATGAAAATAGAAAGAGAAGTACGCACCAGGCAGATACCATCTCTCCAAAGCTTTTTACTCTTGCCTTGGAAGAGGTCTTCAAAAACATTTACTTAGGAAATAAGAGAATCAACATATATTGAGCAAATCTGAATCACCTGCGTTTTTAGAAAGGGTATCGAAACACTTCGGTTACATATGAACATCAAGAAAACAAAACATATGAGTTTAGACGAAAAGAATCTAAAAGAGAGTCTGGGATTAATGGATCCCACTCGCCACCACCTATGGTTTGGACACCACCACTACCATAAAGAAAAGTGGCAACCACCTACCCACTACCCGAAGATCAATAGAGCAAATAATGCTAGGACCAGGAAACTGGAAGGAAAACAGAAGTAACCGATGAAATTCTTGAATGAATTGTTAAATTGAAACGGCCTAGGACATATCAATCAGACAGCTACAGTGAATCTAGATAGAAAAGCGAAGCGTTGGTAGACACTAAAACGATAGACTAATATGTAAGCAGGTTGTAACAAAACAAGAGTTTCGTAAAACTGAGAATCGAACAGAATAGAAGAACCTGGAAGAGGCCTACTTACAGCAGTGCGGATAAATACAGACTGAGAAAAAAGTATGTATAGTTTTCGAATAATGAGAAGCAACTACTCAGCAGCCAAATAGTAAAACTATAAAAGATCTGCGCCACTTAAACGCAGACCAAAATTTATGAATGAAACCTCAAATCCTCCTGGCACCGTCCAGTATCGATGTTTTTTCTTTGTTCAAAGTCAAACTTGGTTACCCAAATTCTCTCATACAAAAATTATAGCCGAAGATTCTTAAACGAAATCAATCAAAAATTAAATGAATTAATGAACACGGAAAGAAAATTTACATATCTATAGACATTACAACTTTGCAGATCATTTATAGCACCTCCTAACCAGTTACAAAATAGCAGGCCATTTGCGACTGACGATGACGCCTGGAATAAATTGTGTTTGTAATACGGATTGCCAAACTTAAGGTTCTGACTTATGATTTCTGTCTGAAAGTTAAACTTCCAGGCGGGTACTAATGGATCATAACCTGGAAGTTCCGCGTTCGTGTCCTTACTAGATGAAAACTTTTTTCCCTACAAAATAATATAATAGAATCATCTTTAGTAAACATTGTAATTGCATTAATTTCCAACCATTTCTAATACTTGTAAGTAAATAAAATGAGCGTTTAATTTACTCAACCTGTAACCCACGAAAATTAGATATACGTGGTCAAGTCAAAAAATATTATATCATACAAATAATCCAAAATTATTAAGCTAATCATTTTAAATAAAAAATATTTAAATTTTTTTGTTTATTAAGTTTTACAGTTTTAATTTACTGAGAATATTTAAAAAAATTGTATTTCGTGAATAAATTTGGTCAAAAAGCAAAACGAAGTCCAAATCGATGTTGGTTATTTTTAACAGCAATAATATTAATGATACTATGAATATGTAATTAAAAGAAATGAAATATGAGATTAATGAATTGATTAATGAAAAAATTAATAAATCCAAGTTTAATAGACATAATACAGTATATACAGTGTTCACAATAATGTCCGCGTCATATAAACGTTAAAATAAATAAAAAAATTCTATGTAAGAAAAATTGTAAATGGTCACAGATTAAACGTTTACAAAACCGATTTTTGGTCACATTTATCTCTAATATAAAGTATTTTAGAAAAAGGTATTACTTAAATTTTTTTCTTAGTATACCGGATCCTTAAACATTTATTATTAAAACAAATAGTTCCGAAAACCCTCTCTTTTGTAGTTTTTAGGCATCCTGTATAATACACGTCAAACCGGCGAATTTTTCAAACACAACATTTTCTAAGAAATCTGCAAAGCCAACATTTCTTATATAATGGGATCTTGATTGCGGACACTATATGAAATCTGACGTGCAACAGTACAAATAGAAAATACTACACAGCTTTAAAAAATAGAATTAAATATTCCTTGTATTAGGAATAAGCTAGTAAATAGGGCCAATGAATATACATAGTAAACAGCCAGAAAATTGCTACAAAATACACACATCAAAATAATCTTGGGGAAAAACCTACTAAGGTCTTAAACTTTTACCTCAAATATATTTAAATACCATTTTTTATATATTTATCTATGAGTTTCTGACAATTATTTAGTGTATTTATTTTTTTGTTGTTAAATAAATAAGCCAGACAATTTAGTAACTTTATATGCCATGTTTAATATCGATAGGCAAAATGCATTTTCTTTCACAGGACTCAGTTAAGTGTTGTCGGAATGATTCAAACAGGTATGAATCACAGGGACTGGTAGTTTAGGGTCATAGTTTAAATGTTTCTGTATTAAATATAACATAATTTTAAAAATGTGCGACAAAAAGATTAAAGCACTTAAAGATCTATAAAAATAACCGAAAATGTGAAAATATTTTCTTTCTTTTTTTTTTTGTTTTTTTTATGACAATGTGTTATTAATATGAATGCTAGAAAATACGGGTTTTATACAATTTTTGTATACAGTGCGGATAATTAAAGTCTCCTTCTTTAATTTTTAAACCAATTAAGACAAAAACTTGAAAATTGGCACATTTCAATAATTAAATAAATACTCTTTTTGTGCATATTTCGTGATTGAAAAATTCAAAATGGTATCTAGGCGCCATTTTAAAGGTAAATAAACTAATTTGAAAAGGAAGCCGAGTTATGTTTTAAAAAGTCTCTTCAACCTTCATTGATCCTTAAAATATGGGGACAATAAAATTTGCCAATTTCAAAATGGCGGTCATCAGTAAATTAATCAGAACCTTAATAGTAGAGAATAAACCTTGGAATAAACATTCTTGAAAACTGAAATGTTTTGTACCTCACGTAATCCTCAATTCAAATACTCTTCTAAGAGTATGTGGGTTAAGTATAGTAATTTACAAGTTATAGGCTGTTTTATAAAAGAGAAAATTTGAATTTTATTATTACAGTAAATGCAAAAATACAAACAGCACTTAGCCTCTACCCTTATAAAAACACTTCATTTAAGGATTACTTGAGAAATAAAATATTTTTTTTTAACTTTTTAAGAATTTTTACTCTCCAAATATTTAATGTCTGCCACATTTACCAATTAACCCTAGGCCTTCTAAAAGATCGCTCGATCCCCTTTTCATTCTATTTATTCCTTTAACAAGAGGTTGCATTGTAGAAATGTTTTTTTATAAAAGTTCTTTTAGCGTTTCTCTAATTCTCCAGCAAATTTAATTACCGGCAATCCTTTACATATTCCTTGATTTTCAAAATCAAAAGCGCTACAAAATTTTACACAAGGAATAATTAAATTAACTAAAATGTATAACAATATTATCTCAGTATCCAGAACTCAACTGTGCCGTATCCTTATTCCAAGTATCCTATGAGAATGGCATTTTCCCTAAAAGCTGGAAATCTCCTCGTATATAGCCTGTTCTCAAAAAGGAATCCAAAATGCTTCCCTCTAACTACAGACCCATATCCCTACTCCAAATTATGAGTACGGCAATGGAGAAGTATATGAATAACGATCTTTTAAATTATCTTGAGTCATAAAGTTATAAGCAATACGGCTTTCGCCACCAAAGATCCACAACAAATCTTCTTACCTTCGAAAGCCACAACTGGAATAGGTCCATCGAATTCCACGGAGAGGCCCAAATTATTGCAACCGACATATGCAAAACATTTGATCAAGTCTGACAAAACGCACTTCTTAACAAACTTTCTTCTTATTGTTTTCCTCCAAAACTTTGTACTTGGATTGCCAGATTTCTTTCCGACAGAAGTATTTCTGTATTGGTTGAATGTTAGCACTTGATCCTACTCACCGCTGTGTTGAAGATAGTACACTACACTCCAACATAAATTTTCCCAAACCTGTTTCCAAGACCGAAATTGATGATAGGCGTAGTGTAATGACTTTATCCCTAAGCGAGGACCTCATTAAAATCGTAGAATTGGGAGTAAAGAACCTTGTCCCCGACTTAACGTTACTAAGGCACAATCATGTTTACTATCTCACAAATTATTTCCCAATACCCACACCACTCAAATGAATAATCAAATGCTTAAAGTTTCTTCTGCTGACTTGTATACCCTCTATATTTCACACTTTAAATCAGATCCAGCCTTGAGATTTGCTCGCACATTTGTGGGGCAGCCTCTCCTTTGATCCGTAATACCTTTGATTCTGTCCAAAGCCTGTTTGATGATCCAAACATCACAAGAACCTTACATCTGTCTCTGTTATACCCTCCTTTATCCTTCCTACCAGGGAACGCATTCCTTCACAGTCCAACTGCAAGGGGCTTCGTCCCAATTATGGAATGTGTTACTAACAATTGCATTTCACCCTTTTCCTAAATCATTAAATCCCGCATCATCAATAATTTCCCTGCCTTCATTTAAAGCAACCACGGTATCTAGCACTTAGGCCTTCATCCTTCGTGGTATGCTCATAGATAAAAAAAAGAATATTTGCCTCACCCAGCACATCAAAGATTGTGCAAGAATTAAAGTGGCCGCAATATGACTCCCGGTACCTCATGTTTGCAGGAAGAAGGTCTAAATCATGTATTCCTTTCCTTGCCTGGTTAAATTCTATTCTAGAATCGGTTTTAAACAATAACATGGGAAATAATAAATAATAATTTGTAATTTCACACCCTCATATCCAGTTAAATTTTTTCTCTTTAGAAAATTGACCTAAAAGACCAGTTTTGAGTCTTTTTCCACAAATGTAAGTTAGTTTTAAATCTGGCAAAGGCCTGCCGAACTCTTTAATTTTTAATTTATCTGCTAATGAAAAACTGTCGAAATTTGTTTGCACAAGATAGTTTACGGTATCTATATTGTCACTTAAGCTTGTTACGCTTAACTCGATCGGAAAATAATTACAAATTATTCACAATACCAAAAATTATTGACCAGACAGTTCGCAAACAAACTCCCGGACCTGAAACTCTACACGACCGTCATGCGCCACTTAACTCAAGAGGCGTAAGTACAAACTAAAATAAGAACAGATTTAAAGCGATGGACCGGTTATTACCGCAGGTTTGCTTTTGGTCATGTTTGGTTATAGCCCTGGACATACCGATTTTCTCCAAATAACATTAACTAAAATGCAAAAAAATAATTTTTGCTTAAATGCCACGAAAAAAATAGTCCTGTTATTTAAAAGTAGAGTGGTCATTCCAATCAACAACAACTAGTAGTTTTGGCCTTCGAAGTTTAAATTTATTGAAATGTCAAATAATAACGTAATGAAGGGCTAGTTAATGACGTCACAACGGAAATACCAAAACCGCTTGAATGCAATTGGTAAATACCAATAATGACCGGTAAATATTGGTCCATCGCTTTAAATCGGTTAAGGTTGTCGATTGAGATGTGCGGCAAAACTGTTTCATCTAATCGGGTCGCCTCGGATACCTTTGCCGTGATGCCGCCGCAGCCTATAATATTCGCTATATTGCCACAGCTTTGGAGCGCCCGAATCATATGCTTCATTATTCTCACGTGTCAATGAGGGCGCATAATTAGAGACAGGATCTGATGTTTTTTATGAGGGGCGTGCGGTGAATTTTCTGAATTAGAAATTTTCTTGCTGCTTTAAACCTAATCTTCATTTAAAAGTACTCCCTCCCATCATCAACAGTTAAATTCGCCCTTGCTAAAAAGCAAAAATTACGAGAATATTAAAATGTCAAAGTGTTAGTGAAGTTTTCAGCCTACCATGGTATTGCCAACCGTAATGTCTTCACGCTTTTTAGATATTACCCATAATCAGGTGTTGTCATGAGCAAAAATGTATTAAATAAATCCCCTACATTAACTTAAAAAAATAATTATGATAACTATCACGCTCCAGTCCTGTAATAACGATTTTGCCTGTTCCAAATGCTGACCATATATATACCTAAAATAGATTACACAAAATATATCAATTTTGTATCAATGGTCTCATCAATCACAAACCTGCATGACTACAGATCTGACAACATAAA
Organism: Kuschelorhynchus macadamiae; assembly: GCA_030620095.1. NCBI lineage: Eukaryota > Metazoa > Arthropoda > Insecta > Coleoptera > Curculionidae > Kuschelorhynchus > Kuschelorhynchus macadamiae. The sequence continues at coordinate 831,643 of JAUTXW010001111.1, read as the reverse complement.
AGATAATCATTTTTGTGTTATTTCGTGTTCGTCCTTCACTATGATATCTTTTTGTGCCGGATTCCATTTATAACGTAATATTCGTTGTATATAAAAGTTGAAAGACTTTTATATATAACGGAAATATATAAAAGATTTAAACGTTTTTAACAGAAATGTGGCCTATAGATGAATTTAATCTAGGTGACAAACATTTTACTTAAGATTCTTCGATATAGGTACCAGCATCTAAGCCATAAGAAGCTGCGACATAGAATTCCATTGTTAATTAACTATTTAAGATAAATCAACTAAACTGTAAGCAAAATGAAGCAGTCACCTTGCTAAGACATTAATATATATTTTACTGTTTCAGGAATTTTTATGATTTCTCAATATGTACTTTTTTTTTACTTTAGATCCACTTGACCAATTGATTCGAATTTTTTTTTGTACTGTTGTAACATTGGTTTTAACAGTAGCCTTGATCAATCTTTGAAATAAATTTCAACCACTTTCAATTAACCTATTGCTTTGAAATTTTGTACAATTATATTAATACCTACATTAATACAAAAATATAGCTACCTTTACTTTGGCCATAACTCATCAATTTATAATTCATTTCCAATAGATCTATTTCTTTGAAATGTAGTATAGTACACATACAAAGCTCCGATGACAATACAGAAATTGTATGACCTTTACTGCAACCTTGACAAATAATGCAAGACAGTAACTAGATTTAGATATCTTACTTTGACCTATTCACCGAATTTTTTTATTATTTAGTATTATTATTAGCATCGTAATCATGAAAAAATAACTCTCCGATATTTTTACACATCGGTGCGTTTTCGGGTCCCTGGACTCGAAAAAGAAAGCATGTGCTCCCATTTCCGTCAGTCTGTCGGTCTCATAGCTCAAAAACTACTTATCCCATTAACTTCAAATTCTCGTAAAATGTCAAGAGTCATAAGGGGATAAAATGTTACATTTTGCTAAAAAAACAATATGGCGGAACAAACTGGTGGCGTTACAAAATGTACAAAAAATCACTATTAGAAAATACTCATGAAATGGACTTCAAAGTTTGCGCGACAATAAAGTATGATATAGAGATAAACTGGTAATTTTGTTTGAGTATTATGGCGGAACAAAACGACGGCCTAACGAAATGTTTAAAAATTCAGTCCCAAAAAAACTACTTATCCAATTGACTTGAAATTTTGCACAAAATATTAACCAGGGATAAGCTGATAAATTTTTGGTGCAAATCCTATATAGCAAAACAAAATAGCAGCCTAAAAAAATGTTTAAATATTCGGTAAAATTCCAGTTCCTGGAATAAAACTTTCTTTTTAAGGAGAAAATAAAGATATAATTTATTTTTGCCAACTACGTAACGTTATAAAAAATAGGTAATAATAATAACAAATAAATAATAAACTTAAAAAAAATTGAAATAAATTACAGTTTATAAATTTTTACCACATAATTATATGCATATATAGACTGCTTAATGCAAGTAGTAGAATTCTGTACAAGGAAAGTTGTAGGCAAAGGTGAAGTTACCGATTTTTTTTAAATAAAAGCTTGTTTTTAAACTTTTTTTATAATAATACAGAAGAACCGATAGGGGACATATTACCAAATAATGCATATTAAAACCCCTAAAAGAAAAATCTACAGTATAGTCAAAAATATCTTACCTATTATAACATTAATATTTGTTTTTGGAGTTATTGTTTTTTTCTTTAGATACCTATGGGGGAAAAAGCTCATTTTTACCCTCATTACAAATCTTGAAATAATAATAAATAAAGAGTTGACAAATTTTGATAGCAGATTGCCTAATTTGGGCTAATTGTGTTTTTGGGACCAATTTAAGTCATTAAAGATTTGGGGATTAATGCATTTAGCACCGAGTTTTTATGCTTTACACTGTCCGATCTTTATTTAGCTGATCAAGTCGTAAAAAAATAATTAGACCTTTAGTTGGTCCAGAAAGTTTGAGGAGAAATGACACATTCTGTCTTCAGAAAATGTTAAAAATAGTGTTGGAAAAATAATAACAAAGAGATTCATTGCATTTTGGTTTTTATCTAAATGTTTGCCTTATTTCAGATTTTATTTCTAACTACGGCAAATGCTCTATTTTCCCCCCGTCTGACCCCTTTAAAACAAATTCAAGAACCGTAAAAATTCACTTGTTTCCGTTTTAAACGGGGTGTACAAGCTTTAGACTGAAAAAAATTAAAGTTTCAAAGGTTTGCTAAAAAAAATACAAATGACAATCATACCGCAAAAAATGAGCATCGACTTTGCTATTTTAAATAGCAAAAATATTTCAAAAATATAATACATTGCCTATATTTAGTTCAACGAATATCGCAGAAATGTGATATAAAATATGAAACATAATCTCAAATTTTATGGTTATTTTAGTTCAATCTGCAAAAATCTCAACATTCGTCTACCATATTGACATCCCATTTTGTATTTTTAAATCTTAACTAAACATTCTTAATTGAAAGTCTTAAATACCCAAGTTACACACATTTAGTCGAATCGAATTATCGCCATCTTGATTTTTTTGTAAACGAAAGTTCCAAACTGTATTTTAACGTAAACTGTGTATGTATGTTAAATTTAAAATAAAGTTTATCTATTATGTGAAAATAAAACAGACAGAAATTGAGGGTATACGGAAAAGAAATACTGCAAAAATTACAAAAAAAAAACCTTTAACCTAATTTTTAATTTTATATAGGACAACTTAATATTTTAAAAAGGCGTGCAAAAAATATAGTAAACTTAAGTCACAATGCTTCGTTTAAAAATTAAAAAAACATATTGTTAAATATGAAATACATTTTTTTTCCAAAATAATATTGTGCAGCTTATTTGGAGTTATTTTTAAGCACAATTATACTTAGAAACTATTACTTTGGGTTTGCATCAAAAATTAAATGTAGACACGCCTACTATCCTACATTTTAAAACTTATAATACATTATCGTATTAGAAAAAATATATATTGTGGCGTTGAAAATACAGTGTTTGTAGGTTGGTAGGTGTAGTGTTGTTAAGTAACTGTAAATACATATACATTTTTTGTAAACTTTACTAAATAATATATATAAATATATATATATATATATATATATATATATATATATATATATATATATATAGAATACTATATATATATATATATATATATATATATATATATATATATATATATATATAGAGCACACACTTTTATGTATCTTACTTATCAATTATTGCTGAAATGGCGTTCTTGGTTATGTTTATATAGACACTTACACGCTATACATTATACAGTTATAGCTAATATATCTATATTGTTAATTTGCCACCCTAAGGAGAGAAAGTAGAGAAGTGAACTTTCTAAGCAAGTGTGACGAAAAAACATATCCATCCCCTTTTTCAGTGGTAATTTTGCCCCCCCCCCCTCATTAGGTCAAAACTTTTGCCCTTGGGTAGGTAACTGTATAAAATTTGAAGTTATCGGGGAACAGAATGCACTTTCTTTTTCCATCTTCTAGAACTTCTTAAGCTTTTAGTGAAAAAATGATTCTAATTATTCTTTTGGCCAAACAAATTTATTTAGGTTAGTGAATTTAGTAAAAAGTAATTTCACTATACAAAATGTGGAGATAAAATAAAGCATTATCTGTCTTCTTTTAGCAGCATTAGTAATCCCCAAACTGTTTGTCAGTATTTTCTTACAACTAACAAATCCTGGCTAAATACCCAAAAAATAAAATTTTAAATTTTAATTTGAATTAATAACATAATCTTAAAATAATGTTATTTTGCAGATTTTTACCGCCAAAAAAAACCCATTTGCTTAATATGTCATCTAAATCTATTCCTCCGCGTGATTATGTTATTAGATAACTATCCAAAATTAACCAAAACCTTATTAATATACATAACATATAGACAAAGAATAGTTTTGAATCACACCACAAAACATGAAGCAAACAACGAAACACAGTCTTCTTAAACGAAAAATTTCGTTCCTCCTCTTCTTAAGCAAAAACAAAGGAAATTAACAGAAAAACTCTATCGTGGCACTGCAATGAATTCAAATATCGCGAGTTTCGGATCTCAAATATGTGCAATAATAGTTTAGAAAAAAAGACTTTTTACAATAATAGTATTGCAGATTGTATTGTAATATTAGATATTCTTATTATCTTATTCTTCCAAGCATAATAATAATACATGTCTTTTTAATGTTTATTTTAATTTTACTAAAGCAGAATAATTGCCTTTAGTAATATTTTGGCAAACATTTTTTAAGTTTAACTGACTGAATGTACCAAGAATTTATTGAAATCTAATTTCTATTTAATTTAGGAAAATTCACAAAAAAAAAACTTGTACTAAATTATAAAAAAGTGGCATTTTCTGTAATATCAGCTAAATTATGTTTTAACCATTAACATATATTTTTATAAGAACCTAGTTTTACGTATTTGTAATGTTTTTTGTATGTTAATTATAATTTTTCATAAGAAGCTTTTACTAAAAATAATCGGTAATAGAAAGCAAAATGTAAATTGTAGTAAATTTAGTACCATGTTTTACTGAAAAAATGCATATACAAATTTCGATTACAATATACTATATAATTTTTTCCGTGTAATGAGCATGTATTATATAAAATTTCTAGTAAATTGGAAAAATTAAACAGAGCTGGCCATGATTTTTTTAACATCCAGTTTATTTTCTATTTCCTTTAATCTTCAACGATATTCTAGAACACTAGCATCTACACGGGCGACACTAAAATGAAATTGTAATTGCACAATTATTGTGAGGGAGGAAAAACTTTAGCTATGGAGGTAATATCTCAACCATTCTTGCCTAACTAAATGGTTCATAAGCCTTCAACATTATTCTTGCCTCCGCTAGTCGAGTTATATATGCGAGGTCACAAAGCGACCGCGGAATCCAGAAGATGCCGAAAAACATCCTCGTCCGGTCGGAGTTTATTAAATCTGTGAATTATTGGCATTTCAGAAATGCCTAACGGAAGCACTACACATAATGGCATTCCCTAAGGAGATTCGGCAACTTCCTAATTTTGTTTGTGCAACGTTGGGGAAATTTTCGCTCGATGAGAGTTAAATAAAATATAAACCAGTTACCGTATACTAGTAGCGTAGTTGGCAATTAGCCTGCATATGTAGCGTTTATATTTTATGAAGATGAGCTCACCGTCATACAAGCATATCCAATATTTACAACGATATTTAATATAGTTGCCCAATATACGTTAACAAATTACGGATATGCTAAGTTTTGATTAACAATTTTCCCGTAGTAAATGCCAAATGAGCATAAATAAGTCGTAACATCTATCTTATCTATATATCTTATTCTTATTGGCTCAAACAAATCTGCGTCTAGAGAAAAGCGGTAACTATGATTTCGTTAATTTCCGTTTCATACAGTCGTGCTTTATCATTACCAGACTGCCTTTTTGGTTATCTCTAGCCCAGGATATGCCTTTCTTGGAATAAAACGAGTTCTATAGCACATAATCTGAGCAAGAAAGCATAGTTACAACCTGTCTCTAGAAGCAAGTGTGAAACTATGCTCGGAAGTTGAGGATATCGTGTGTACTTATTACTAGTGAACAATAATCATTTTGAACTTTATCTTTGCAAATAATAACAAAAAAAAAGTATTACCAATAAGTTTTTATCATAATAAGACTTTTCTCTTCTGCAAGAAAAATACATTTAGAAGTAATGTTTCATCCATATGCATATTTCTTTACTTTAAATTTATTTGGGATTCTAGAAAATTCGAATTATTTTTTTATTTACTTTTAATCATAAATGGATCTATAATAATTAAATATCGAGATATATGATTTATACTTTAAAATTAAATTTACTTTACTCGCCAAACCTACATTCCGTTCCTACTTTCCCATTTATTTTCGTGATTGGGTGGGTGCAAGTACCAGACTGAACCACAACCACACTACCGTGAGAGCGTCCTACTTGAAAGCATATCAATGCCCTAAGGCCCCAATGACCGACTTACTTTAGTGGGGAGCTGAACGGCTGAATATACTATTCCGGAAATCCGGATTCCAAAAAGGTAAGTCGAGTGTTATTTAGTTAACCCTTTACATCACTACATAGAAATATAACAGGACAACTTGAAAAGCACGCGATAAAAAAATAAATCGGTGAGCCTTGATAAACCTAAAATATAAAATACAGTCCACTTTCTACTCTAATAACGGTAACATTTTTTCAACTCATTAGGGACCACCAAGAACTACTTTACAAAACAAATTACAATATATATAAAATTTTGGATTCTGTGCTCATATTGTCATGGTAATGTCATCACCTTATCCTAACCATTGGTTAATTTCTACATACTTTCAAGACACTTTTTAATTTAGTTTAATTTATTCCAGTAGCCTCAGTTATATGCTGATACATTTACAGCACTTACACACATCTCAAGAATATGGAAAAAGATGTTTTGAAACATAAAAAAATATTTGAATATTTATTTTTAGCCATCTCTACCGATTTAGAGGGTGAGATGCCCCAACGAATTAGTATAGATGCCCCACACAAAATATACAGAGTGTTTCAGTTGCAAGTATATTAAATTTAAGAGTCTGTAGATTTCGATGCCAAAAACACGCACGACTTTCTTTTTTTTATAAGACCTTTATTTTCATACCGATACAAGGTAGTTTATTTTATAATTTTGGATTAGACAAGATATTAAAACAAAGTTTGGTACCTAAGAGGCAAAAATAAAAAATAATAGGATGTAAGAGTATTAAAAAGCATTATGGCCCAGCTCAAAATTAAAACTGTCTGCATTTTACGATATAGTTTTCAATAACAAACCATAACTGTGTCTAGGCTTTTCCTTCAATTTATTTCCACATATTAGGTACCACATTTTGTTTCAATATCATGGGTAGATTCAAAGCTATAAAATAATACAAAACACTTACAATTTTAACAACCCTATGTCTTGAAAATGAAGGCTAATGGATTTTATTAGATTTTCTGGGCGTCATTGTCGTCGGGTAGTCAAATCTTATGAATAAATGAACGGGCGAATCAACGAATGAATATTTCATCAATGTTTATTTAATTCGTTAGCACGGATTTCAATGTTTGAAGGTACACAAAAAAAAAACAAAACATTTGATCTGAAGTCAAAACCTACTATCAGGAGAGGGAGAACTTCGATATAGTCAACATTAACATCAAATTTTCAGAATAATTGTTGAAAGCCAAGGACTGTGCGGGATTCTTTACAATGACGTACCTTAGAAATAAAGAAAACTCATGTAAAGAGCATCATGAAACAGAAAAAGCATGCCTCATCATCTTTAAAAGTAAACAAAAACCCGAAAAAACTTTATAAAATAAAAATGTTTTTTTCCTTCAAAAATAACCGGTATAATAGCGTTCCGCTCGAACTTTCCACAATCCAGAATATCAAATAATTTTAACAATCTACTTGTTCGTGCCCAAGCTCTAAAGCATCTCTTTGAACTAGGACGGGATTTTTAACACTGTGCGCTATCTGTAATATCAGCTATTTACAAAAAAAAATGTTTTTTTAAATTTTAATACGCATGTCAGAGAAACAAAATATGACGGTATGTTTTAGCTTAAGATTTTGGTAATAATTTAAATTTTAGTGTTGTTAAGTGCGACTGAATATGAAACAAAAATGACTGCAATCTAAAAAATAGCTACATGTTAGTTTTCAGGAAAAATTCTTAATTTGAAACCCTCTGTATTAAAAGCTGAGGGCCAGCGGGGCTTAGTGGTTGTGTGTTTGCCTCTGATGCTCAAGATCTCCGTCGGCTCGATCCCGGGTCGAAGCAAATTATGTTTGAAATACATTTAATTGCGCTAGCCATCTCATATATAGGCAGTGGCGTGCTCCATCAATAATATTTTAAAATCACCTCTCAAATAATGTCAATCGGATCTGATGATAAACTGTAGGTCCCATATACCTTGCCAAGGAGGTAATCTTGTATCCAGCAGCGGATGTGAAAGGCTGATCCTATCAAATACTAGTAGCAGGATTGAGTTGTGATCCTTAAACTTTTAATCAGGAGAACGAGAACTACAACACAGACAACAGTAAGATATCAAATTTGTAGAAAAATTGTTGAAAACTATTTTTCATAAGGACTGTGCGGGGCATTTACACGAACCTTAGAAGCAAAGCGATTGCAGTGCATCTTTACATAAATTTTCATATCTATTATTATTTTTGAAGAAATGTGATCGTTTAAGGTTTACGTATAATTTTTATCACCGTATATAAATGTTTGCTGTGAGTATTTTCGAATCTCACACTATATATAACAATAAACTAACTAACCTTCCTCGCCAATAGTACTCACAACGTGGACTGTGTTATTATACTTGTTTATATTCCTCCTCATATCAGCAACACTGAACTGGAAGTATTTATTGACTGCATTCTTGCTGCGAGCAACTACTAGACAATAAATTAGTTATTATGGGTGATTTTAATATACCTGATTATGTAAGCAACACTGTAATTGAATCGAAATGCGGCTTAATCTGTAACTTAGCAAATATATTAAATGTCAAACAGGCCAATAACGTTTTAAATTCAAATAACCGTTTACTCGATCTGGTGTTTTCAAACATATCTTGCGAGGTTGTACGATATGGTGATGTTCCTTTGTTGCAGAAGACATACACCATCCCTCTCTTTTCGTTACTTTTCAAGCTATTCATCCTTCATTTAATAATTTTCCTATTAATAAGAACAGTCCTTAACAGTACAACTTCAGAAAGGCGGATTTTCCTCGCTTATGTAGCTTGCTTCTTGAGGCCGACTGGTCCTCAATACTGGAAAGTCAGAACGTCAAAACATGCTGTGCAGCACTTTACCAAGTAATGGATACAATTTTTACAAAAAGCACATAAAGAATACAAAAAATATAAGACGCCGGTTCATTATCGGAGACTCTGCCCTCTCAGATGTCTTATTCATGCTCAGAGTGACAAGGCATATAAAAATTATATAAGAAACGCTGAGATGAACATGATTTCTGATCCTTCCACCTTTTGGTCTTTTGTCCGAAGCAAAAAGGGGCATACCGGCATCCCTGGTACCCTAAAGGAGGGTGGCAACGAATACACAGATCCTCAAAGCATTGTTAATGCATTTGCAAATTATTTCCAAAGTGTTTATACTATTTCTTCTCCCAATAACTATGTTAAGTCCCCTGTGTTAAACTCCGATATAATAGGCATTCACACAATATCCTCTCAAGATAGAATACTAGCTAGCAAAAAACTTAAAGACAAACTAACAGCCGGTGTTGACGAAATACCCAGTTTCATAGTAAAATATTGCGCGGGAGTCCTTTCTGTCCCACTTCTACATGTTTTTAACTTAATACTTGATAAGGGCATCTTTCCGGATACTTGGAAAACAGCAAAAGTCATACCTATTTTTAAGAAGGGTGATAAAACATTGATCCAAAATTTTAGACCCATCTCGATACTCTGTAATTCTTCTAAACTATTTGAAATTGTTCTGTATGATCAGTTATATTCAGGGGTTCGAAAGTTTCTCTCTCCCCATCAACACGGCTTTCTAGATTCACGTTCTTGCACGACCAACCTGGCATCCTTGTCCCAGACTGCCTGCGAGTCACTGGAGTCCAGGGGATAATTAGACGTTATTTACACAGACTTTCAGAAAGCTTTTGATCAAATCGATCTCTACATCTTGAACCATAAACTGGAGAACTTTGATATGTCACAACAACTCTTAATAATATTCAAATCATATCTATTAGGACGTTCCCAGTTGGTCGAATATGAGCACTTCAGATCACCATCATATAATGTCTCTTCTGTCGTAACACATGAGTCCCATTTGGGGCCCCGGCTTTTTCTCATTTCTATTACTGATCTCCTTGATATAACTGAATGTCATACACTGGCATATGCAGACGACTTAAAGCTGTTTACTAAAATTCAGGCTCTATCAGATTGTGATCACCTACAAAAAATCTATCATTGGTATATGAATGGTGTCTTAGCAATAAACTTGTATTAAATTTATCAAAATGTTATGTAATGACCTTCAGTGGCAGAAACAACCCATTGATGTATAATTATGCTCTAGATGGTAGGGTGCTTTACAAACCGGTTAGTAGTATTCGAGATCTCGGCATTGAATTTGACCCTAAACTTACCCTCATTCCCCATATACATTATCTAATTACAACTTCCTTCAAAACACTAGGATTTTTTATGCGGAACTGTAAAAATTTTACTGAGACACAAACAATGATATTATTATATTGCTCTTTCATAAGATCAAAGCTGGAGTATACCGCAGTGGTTTGGAACCCTATTTATAATTGCCATGTTCAGGCTTTAGAAGCCTTGCAGCGACGTTTTCTAAAGTATTTAGCTTTTAGGGCAGATGGTGCTTACCCTCCAAGAGGTTGTGATCACGGTCAGCTTTTGCAGAGATTTAATCATCCTTAGCAACAAGAAGAAAAATGCAAAGCTTAAAACTAATACATGGCCTCACTCATAATAAAGTTGACTGTCCATTTCTTCTTGGGGAGTTGCATTTTCGCGTTCCCCGCCTCGAAACACGGCATACTTTGGTGTTCTATCACAGCACAGCCAGATCAAATATTTTTAGACGGAGTCCGGTATACCTTATGTGTTCAGTCCTCAACTCGGTGTCTCATGCGTGCGATTTGCACTTCGACTCATTGAGTAGCATCATCGATTCCTTTTTAAATCTGGAGTGATCCAAACACTCATTAAGTTGCTTTAGTTAATACATGATCCGTATTGTTCCATTAACAGTAATTTACTTACTTAATTTTCTATTTTTTATTAAATGTTAGATCAACTAACTTAGGTACTGTAATACATATTTAGATATAATTTAGATTTATCTGTATCTCACAAAACAGTTATTTTGTATTTTTTTTTCTTGTGTTTTCACTTAATTTTGTTATAGAATGTCCTGTAAGTGGGTTTTTTACCTGTTGGAAATAAAGGCTATTTATTTATAAAGGCTAAAGGCTATTTATTTAATAAAGGTCTATAATATCTTTAAACTTTTAAAAGAAGATAAAAACCTGAAAAAAACTATATAAAACAAAAATGTTTTTAATACAGGTTAGTTTTCTTTTAAAAATTACTGCTATAATAGCGTTCACCTCGGACTTTCCACAATCCTGAAAATTAAATAATTTTAACCATCCGCTTGTTCGGGCACAAGCTCTAAATCATCTCTTTGAACTGGGTCGGGATTTTTAACACTGCGCGCCATTTGTAACAAACGGCACCGGAATCGGAACAATAATTCCAGGCATTCATAGCGTGGGCATTGTGAGAGGCCAGGGCGCATTACTAATTTGTCCAGCGTCGATGAGGAAGACAATGCGCCGGCAACGATTAATGATCCCTAGAAGCGAGTGCCCCCGCTGCCTGTCATCACCGCGATGATAAATATCTGGGTTAATGAACTGCGCACGGGGACTTTAGTTTTCCACAAACATTTGTTTCCAAAACTATACAAGTGTTCGAACTTTCATATTGATGCAAAATTCCAAATATTTCCAGGGGTTTCCGAAAATATATATTTTATTCCAGGTTTCCGATTTTAGACAAAAAAAGACTATGTTTTTATTTTGAAAAATACAGTACTGGATGTATTATTTACATGGCACCCTGATCTTAGCGCTACAAAGACGATGCGAAGAGTGCCCAGTACGAATACACTTCATGATACGGCCTGTAAACCCAAAAAAAACCGGTAAGTTATTTTCAATCCCAGGACTCACAGAGATATAAGCGAATAACCGAAATTATGCAAATTTACTTCTTTTTTCTGTCTTTAAGCAATAAATGTCATACATTTCATCAAAGATCGATAATACCTCACATAGAGGGTACATCAGATACACAATAAATTCACCATGGTATGTACTTTTTGGGTTGCAACATTGTAGGTAGAGAAAAACTTTTCATATCCTTTACGAATAATCAAACAAATTTAAAAACATATTCTTTAGTTAACAGAAGCAAAGTCATTTATTGTATACTATTTTATGAGTAAACTTTCACTTTATCATAGATTTTCATTTTAATTTCTCCATTTTAAAAGGAAGTAAATATGAGTTACCATCATTTTTGGAAACAACCGGCAATGTCACGATTAGTTGGCGTCTATAACACCCACAACCACAGAATGACTTAGATTGCGGACTTACCTATTCCCACCCAAGCACCATAATAATCTGAAATTGCCGTGTTGAAACCGAGGTGGTAAGAGAGCTGGCCTTCCGCCCGGAAGGCGCGGGTTCGAGACTTGGCGTAGCCGGCACTTTTTAAATAAAGAGTGCTCGATATGCCTAGTCCGGAACCTTCCCGAGTCGTTGGGATAATAAAATAACGACTCTGTTCGTAGATTTGGGGTCGACTGCGAACAGTAACAAGGCCTCTCACTCAACACATACACTACACAACTGCGTAGAAGGCAACGGGAAAACACTACGTAGAACACATTCCCTAGTATAATGGTCTAGTGTAGTGCATTCAAGAAACCATATACATCTTGGTATAAGATAGGTTTCAAGTCACTTACTGACCATCGCCAATGCCCGAATACGGGTACGGCACTTGAACAAGAGAGCCGTGTTGACAGAAATCATAAAATATTAACACATAACATGTGCTAGAGAAGATTCTGTATAAAATAGCAACAAAAAAGACAATATCAGGAAATGAGAAAAACAGGGATATACATTTTATGTGCAAAAACGCCAGAAAATGGTAACCACTTCCTGACTGTTTTGCCTGTAAATTTTCTATCTCCGATCTGTTAAATGTTACGATTTTATGTGGCAACAGAGCTGCGATTGGATTTTGTTTGGTTGTGGAATTTAATGAAATTCTGGTATATTGTAGAGCTCGATCTGTTGGCCGCACTTTAAATAAACCATAATCAAATCGTATGATTAGTTTCGGAGATACAGTACGATTTTTAAGGTAGTTACTAGAACCGAAAGTGAAACTAATTTTTCACAAACTGAAATTTTTTTTAGTTTCATTTCGAGATTTGGCTAGATAGTGTTGTCAGTATAAAATGTTAATCAAAGACATTATTTTATTGTTCTGGGGACATCACAAAAATACTCGAAAGTGTTCAGTTTCGACGTTTTTCACGTTTATTTTTTGAGAGCAAATCCTAAATGATAAATAATACTTATTACTAAGTAAATTATGAAATTGATGGACTAATAACTACCTTTTTATATTCTTAATTTTTAAGGGCATTACTAAAAGCGCATAAAACTCAAATGTGAATAAATTATTTGAAAACTTACTTATTCTAATTTAGAAAACTCAGGATATCTGAATATTAACAATAAATATATTGGTTTTACTTCGAAAATTATATTTTTTACGCGCCCTGTATAACATACTTTTTGCCACTGTTTGTGTCTGCAAAATATTGATATTTTATTCACTTCTTTGTAAATAATTGTTAAACACCCTGTACAACATATCTGATTATTCAATCGCTTTTTTCATTATTATATTTTTATGTACCCTGTACAAATATCAGAATTACTCCCTGTATAATATATCCGATTATTAAAAATGAAACTAAATTTTACCTTAATAAAAGAAAAAAACAAATAAAAACATTTTCAAACAAATATCAGATCTAAGGGCGAAGCGTCATTAAAAAAACTATTTGTTTATTAATATAGCTTTTCGAGCAAGATACGTTTGCAATGAAACCATTAGGTTGGCTCAATCTGCTGTTGTCGAAATTAGAAGAATTGGGATACAAAGAAGGCAGGAGTTAGAATTTCCAGAAGAATATCTATTGCCGGCTAACTCTAGGCACCGAACATTAACAAGACAAGAAGGAGCACAGTCCGTCGGAACTTTTATGTTGTGCTTACAATAATGCGCCGACGAAACCGAGAAATTCATGAGCTTTGAAGGTGCCCGCGCTTTTACGAGGTTGAAGCAAACCGATAGAGATTAAAACGAATAAACGTTCACTTACCGGGGTGATTTAAAAACGAGTTTTAATATAATATCTAGCCATAATTGCTATTGAGACTTACTTTGGTTCATATGTGTTAAAGGAAAAAAATTAAAAACGTCAAGTTGTTTAATTGATTGATCTTAATATAATTATAAAAAGAACTGTTTGTAAAAATTAAGTAAAAAAGGAAAGTAATTGTTGAAAATTTTAATCTAAGATGGGGGAACAAAATGTCGGCTTAATAAAGTATTTAAAAACTCAGCCTAAATATTTAATTGTGGTATAGAAATAAACTAGTAAACATGTGTTACTAATTCAAGATGGCGGAACAAAACAGCGGCCAAATAAAATATCTGTAATCGTGAAAAAAATCACTTTCTCAGGTTTTACATATTTTCAGGTTTTAGCATCCCTAGATGCCAAAAAATATGTTTCATCAATGCCGTCGGTCCGTCTGTCAGTTTGTCGGTCGCTCTGTTACTTCTTGACATAGTTTAAAAGCTACTCATCAGATTGACTTCCATTTTAGGCAAAACCTAAGGGTCATATGGAGATGATCTGGTAATATTTTAGTAAAAATCCAATATGCCGGGACAAGATGGTGGACTAGTTAAACGTTAAAAACTATTACTAAGATACTAATTATCCAATTTCCTCATATTTTACACAAAAATCAAGTGTTAGGAATAAACTGGTAATATTTTGGTATTAATAAAACATAGCAAAACAAATGGTGGCTTAATAAAATATTTAAAAAATAGGCCCGGAAAAAACTACTTATTAGATTAATTTTAAATGTTGTGAAAGCATTAATTGCGATATAGAGATAAACTGGTAAAATTGTGGCAGGAATTCAAGATGATGGAACAAACTGGCGGCCAATAACTTTTTTTTTAAATCGACTTAATTATTCATTTGACTTCAATTTTTGCAGAAAATTAAATGTGATATAGGGATAAACTGGCAGAATTCAACATGACGTAACAAAATGGCGGTATTTGTCAATGTAAAAAGTACTTTTTCAATTTATTTTTAATTATGCCCATAAAGTGTGTAAATAAACTAGTAAAATATTGGTAGGAATCCAATATAATGGAAAAAATGGCACCCAATAAAAATTTTTACAAGATAGTAATGACTATATATACTGAAATAAATTGGGGTCACTCTTCACTATTCCTAATAAAAGGAAAGATTCATAACGAAGGAAGTTCCAGGTAAACAAAATTTAACGATTTTTTAATAGATAGCCAATAATGTAAACACTACAGCATTGCCGTCCGCACTTGAAAGATTTATATAGTCTCATGCAAACATTTATAAAGAACTATTTTTTGTCATTATTGGTACCTCGATATTTTTATATTCTTCAATCATATCAGCAGTTACATAAGGCAAAACTTTATTAATATCTTGGATAGAATTTGCACTTTCAACCTTATTAAGATATTTTTGAGTAAATAATTTCTTGAATGGCTTACAAAATTGTATTGGAGGTGGATTTCTCGAAATTTCACCACAATTTTTTATCAGGACAAAAAAAATTTTGAGACAATCCTGATTAAAGTCTCTTAATAACAGAAATGAATAATTTTTGCGTCTTAAAGTTTCCCATAAAGATAGACAAGAGTTAATCGTAATTTTCCAGCCATTTACGAAACCCAAAACACTAAGTAAACTGGTAGATGCTTATTTTCATTAAAAAAAAAACTAGTCTTACGCCGCGCGCCGGCAAATATAAAGACAATTGGTATATATTAACGTTCGGTGGTATATTTCAATACTTTATTCTACGACAGACAACTGGTTTATGCCCGGCAGTGACTTCGAGGGATCGAAAAAGCATAGCATCCGATATTCGAGTGAGACAGGCATAACAAGGAGAGGAGTTTCAAGTGCTCCTTCTTGTCTTGTGAATGTTCGGTGCTCTAGGTTATGAGAATGACTATATGTACTTTTCAAACCAATACAAGAAAATAAGAACCAAATAATAGGTGTCCCTTGATTGAATGTACAAGGTGGTTTTCTATAATTGCAACGTCCCTGTAATTCTGTTATTATTAGAAATTAAAAGTTCGAACAAACACATGTCGATTTGATAAAATATAGCGAATTAAAAGGTACAACATTTTTTTATTGCTCACCATAAACAGAATGTGTCATTGCGGTCGATTTTCTTTCAAATGAAACACTCAGTAATTTTAAAAATTTTGAAATCTGCAAAAAAATACTTCTCTGCAATACTATACTCTATTCATGACATTTTTTAGAGATATATAGGCTTTTAGATGGATGGAAATAGAACGCAGATTTTTCAACTTATTCTCGCAAGAAAGATAAAAATAGCAGTTCTCATAGGTCCAGGGCTTTTTTTTGAGATCTGGTAAATAATAGACTTCTTCTAGTGTTTGCCATTGCTGGAATTTTTGTTGATTTCACAAACGTGTATTTGCGTTACATAAGTATACCTAAAGTGTTTTTTTAGAAACCCCATCATAGAATTGAGAAAATTGGCTGATTTCAAGAAGATCCCGACCCCACAGTCTTAAAAGTGTGTGGTTTCCGCAGAACAGTTGTATTGTTTGTCTTGCCGAGGCTTTTAACAGGCTTACTTTGGAAGCAATAGTAAATATTTTTGTAAAGAAAGAAATACATGTCCGAGAAAATTCGAGAACATGTCAACCGCATCTGAATAACAGCGGTATGCTTCTGAGTCCTTTGCAAGATGGCTTGGAGTCTATCAGAAGACCAATCCTTCTGAAGGGTAGAGAGCTCACAATTTTCATGTTTGGTCTCAGGAACAAAGCAAATGATCCACCATTTAAAATGGACGACGAGGAAAATGTTTTGGATAATGAACTGAAGGCTCCAACATCCTTAACCAGGGAGCAGAATGGGGATCTATATGAATATTGTACACCTGTTGAGTTATATGGAAGCTAACGAGCCAAATCTAAACGAGACTTATTTTGTTTTTTTATGTAAGATCCGTCATAGTCTTTGTGATTTTTTTCTTTCCACTATGTTTAAACACATGAGTCGCCAGAAAACTAGTCTTATGATTTACGCTGTATTGCTTTCTTTGAAGCTGAATTGCATACCACATTTTGTTGGCTATGGATATATGGATAGAAGAGAATTTGTGGAAAATCACCTGACTGCGTTTACAAACCAACTCTATAATAATGATCCCGAAACACCAAAAGCCATCGTTTATATAGATGCAATATACTTTGAGGTTCAGAAGAGCAAGAACTCCAATGTTCCAAGGAAATCTTTTTCCATTCATAAAAACTACCATCTTCTCAAGGTTCTTATAGTTGCCTCAGACGGTTTCATCTTATCTACACACGCACCATATTTCTGCGACTCAGCGAACAATAATGTCAATATCCTACTAAAAGAATACCAAAATATATCGGAAATCAACGGGAATTCTTTCAAGAAAACGATATCTTTATACTGGATAGAGGTTACAGGTTCGATTTTTGCAAGATCTCGGAACCAACGTTGAGCTTCCAGCTCATTAGGGTGCTCGTAATCAACTCTCAACAAAAAATAATAACCATTTAAGGATCATCACTAAGACTAGGTGGAAAATTGAGTCAAGGAATGGTCACGTAAAAAGCATTTCATTCAGGACTGTGTCCCGAATACTAAAGTTCCTCACTTAAAAGATATTTTTGAACTAGTCTGTGCCATAATAAATACATACCACGAATCTATTGCCATGGAGAATGCCGTTTAGCTAACGAGATACGTCGAAAAGGTTTGGGCGAAAATCACTTTAAAAATCATACATACAGGACAATATGGGCTAGGACGGGAGAAGATACTGCATCGAGGCAGATACGAAGCTTAATGAAAATGATTTGCTTAGAGTCTAACTGGTTTCCAGACATAACAACAAAACTAAATATCAGTTGTTCGTGAGATTTGATATGGACGCAAATGTACATTTGCAGATTTAAATCTATAGCATATTGCTGTCAGAGTTTCAATAACTTCAAAAAAATATCATATTCGCATCTATTTTTCATGCATTGTATCTTTTAATACTAAAATAAATAAGCATACACGATATGTAGTAAGGTATATAATATGTGGAGGTACTTTCTGTGGTGCCCATATATTAAAAAAACAGGAACCTTATGGGAATCACATTGTTCTTTAGGGTTTATACTAAGAAAATATAGTAAACAACATCGAAATTGAACACTGTGCACTTTTGTAATGACCCCGTTACATTAAAATACTGTCTTTGATCAGCATTTCATACTGATAACATTATCCAGCCAAATCTCGAAATAAAACTAGAAAAAAATCTCAATTTGTGAAAAATTACCTTCATTTTCGGTTCTAGTAACTAGTTTATGTATTTCCGAAACTAATCATACGATTTGATTATGGTCCATTTAAAGTGTGATTAGCAGATCGAGTTCTACAACATACCAGAGTTTCATTGAATTCCACAACTAATTAAAACCCCATGCATTCCGTGCAGCCTCCCTTCGGTGGAAAGTAAAGTGTCTATAGTCGCTGGCTGATGCTAATTCTATCTACTTCAATGTTCGAAGGCGACAGTGCGAATTAGGTTTGTTTGTTTAAAAAAAAATAAATTATATATATATATATATATATATATATATATATATATATATATATATATATGCTTAATTCAATACACTAGCCGTGAGTTGCAAAGTTGAAATTTATTCCATCCTTCCCTGGAAAATATCATCTTTGGATGTCCTTAATAGAATAAGTATAATAAATCAGTGGTTTTAGAGGCATGGAAGTTGCCAAAAAATTAATAAGAAATTCGGAATCAATGTTGAGCTTCCAGCTCATTTAGGTGCTCGTAACCAACTCTCAACAAAAAGTAATAACCATTTAAGGATAATCACTGAGACTAGGTGGATAATTAATTGAGTCAAGGAATGGTCACGTAAAAAGCATTTCAAAATTATTAGCAGACTGTGTGTGTGTAAAAAAAATTACTGACTTTTTCATAAATGTAAATATGATTTTCACTTCCCAGAATTGCCAGTCCGCGACACATTGCATTCGATCGGCTCGTTAAACTTATTTATACATCGGTTTTATGCATAATTTTTGTATTCTATTTCTAAATAAGTAGACCTAAATCACACTTCTAACAACACCAAACAACTGATGTAGTTCATTTATTTGTATCCGATTCAGTATCTATTCGAAGTATTATTGGTAAACAAAAAAACATTTGACTGTAGTGGTGGACACTACCGAGAAAAAATCACTAAAATTCGTCCTCATAACTTTATTTATTATGAAAGTGATTTAAAAATTTGATCTAAAGGGAGAGAAGTTGCCCCCGCTGCCCCACCTTGGCTACTTGCCTGATTCTGCTTAACTCATATTTGCATTTTCGACAAAGTTAGCCATGCACTATTAATAGTAATTCTTCTATGATGTAAAAAAGCGGCATGTAAATTGTCCCCCAGAGGCGAAGCAAAAATTAGCATCCCAAAGGATTTCAAAAATCGTTTATATCTCAATCCTAAGAGACCTTACCTCGCAAAAAGTAAAGGAAAGTGTATACGTGGCACAATTGTTAACTTTGGAATGGTATTTAATATTCCGAGTTTTCGACCTTGAGCAGTTGCCGTTCTCACCAACATCTTGGATGAAGAAAGCTATAAATTATTTTTTAGAGAATATAGGTATCGATTCCGGTGCGAGTTAAATAAAACTTTTTCCTCAGACAAACAGTTCTGAAATACAAGGAAATAAAGTGGAATATTTACTCCATTTTGTAAAATTAGTTCTTTTCTTTCTTGAAAATGTATTACATTTTTCTACCAGACTGCGCATATAAAGAAGTGTAAGGTGTTTAAGTGTCAAGTATGTAAGTAAGTATGTATCCATTGTTTGTTACCACCTACAGGCTAAACGCCTAAACTGATTTTCATGAGTGATGTATCAAAAGATTCGTCTGTATCCCGCGAGTGTTCTTGGCTAGGTTTGTCTAGAAAAAATGACGGATGACATAAAAAAATAAATAAATGTATGATTCATTGTTATAAGTAACAAATTGAAAAACTCAGTGGGACGAGTCTAAATATATATACATCGGCTAATATAGTATCCAGGGTACCCCAAATAAAAGCAATATATACTTATTCTATTAAGGACATCCAAAGATGATATTTTCCAGGGAAGGATGGAATAAATTTCAACTTTGCAACTCACGGCTAATGTTGCCTGTAAAAGCATATATATATATATATATATATATATATATATATATATATATTTTAAGTCCAGATCTTGTTTTTGAACCTTCGACATTGGGCAAACGTTCCATATGTTTGCCATAAAACATAGATTAACATTTTTTTTGGTCCTCGGTCAAGAAATTGGGTGAAATCGAGTTTGTAAAAAAAGCAAAAATAGTTTTTTTTAAAGAAAATTGACATTTTGAGAAGAATGTCTTTATAATTCGACATTAGGGATGTCAATTCCGTAGGGTATTTCTAATCACGGGATTTTACAACATAAAAAAAATAAACAAAGTTTAAACATGTGTGTAAAAGTTTAAAGTCCACACATTTTTAAAAAATACTGCAAAAATATTAGTGCACCTTTAGTTTTTCATTTAAACTTCGAACATATTTTGCTACATAAACACACTGCGGAAGAATAACATTTTTCAGGGTCCACGCTTGTGGGGTGACTAGTCGTTAAAAATTCGAAGCCTTTTAAAGATTACGATTGCGTCTGCCACCATTTGCGAATAGATCAATTTCTTGCCTAATGTTGTTGGACAAACCGCGTTTTCATATTATTCTTGTGATGCTTTTTAAAATTTAAATCTTAATAGTTCATTTGTCGCTTTAAGAATTTCAGCAAGGGGAATATCATCTTCGCCGCTGATCTCTGTTTCATGTTGATTAGTTGATTCATCTTGATAAAATTTGGTAGTTTTTTTGTCTAAAATATATTTTTCTTTAAAAACATATTTTGACTTACAAGCGATTCTAAATTAGATCGCCTTGAGGAAAGTAACTGTGATGTATCCGATGTTTATAGGAATTATTGTAGCAACAGACCCGTCTGATTCAAATAATAATAGATATCTACCCACCGGCAATAAAGAAGTATGCAGAGCTGGTAATTAAAAATTGACGGATTTGTTTAATTAATCAGATTTACACAATGTCCAATAATACAAATAATTACTGTCTAACACCAAGACTCATACATAGATTCTTTTTAAAATCAGCCATTAAAACGTAGAAAAACTTTATTGGTTATTATTGTTCTAATTCTATTTTTTTTTATGTGCCAAAGGGATTGGGGAGCTCGTTTAGGGAAATTGTACTTAAATAGGCCCATTTAGGATTATAATTTCCTCGAGTTAAACTATATGCCATTTTAATTAATAAAAGGGTAAAATCCGAATTGAAGCTTAGAAGCGCTCTGCAGTGATGCGGAATATTTAAATTAAGAAAACATAGATTGACCCTTTGTATACATATCTCATCTATTTCAGTGGGTTAAGGATTAATATTTAGATACACGCACGAACGAACAGATAAAACAAAAAGTTGAGTATTCAAGTTATTTCGTTTTACCTGAACCATCAGAATCTGTCAACAAAATAAACAAAAAAAAACAAATGGAAAGTAACAAATTGAGTATCGACTTTGTTATTTTAGATGGAACACTCTGTAATATATTATTTTAATAAATGGGTGTCTTCTTGCTAGTTATAACAATACCAGGTTTGATACCCTAATCTTTAAAGACAACCAAGAATATTAACAAGAACCCTGCTATAAGATGCAGTGTATTCCTTTCTAATGACTTTACTTATGTGTATGTTCTCTCTCTTTCTAACCGACTGCCCCTTGTGGCAAGGTTTTTGCCAAATTTCTCGGTTGTCTTGTCTGATAAGGTCTTGATAAAGGTATCAAACCTGGTATTTTTATAATCAACAAGAAGATGCCTATTTATTGAAATAATATTATACAGGGAGTTTCATTTAAAATAACAAAGTCGATGCTCAATTTTTTACTTTCCAATTGTTTTTAGTTTATTTTCTTGGCAGATTTTGATTGTTCAGGTAAAACCAAATAACTTTTGTATTCAACATTTTCTTCTATCTTGAATATTAAACTCTGTAAGTGGTGTACATACACCCTGTACATAACCACATTTTTATTTAAAGTTTTATCTAGATTTACGGGACAGAATTTTAAACGAAATTTACCGCAAACTAACTCTAATAAAACAGAAAAAGTAGATGGTAGAGGCTTATATTTCTCCAAAGGAGGACTATTAATATTTATTAACTTTTGCCGTAAAAAGTTCTCAGGTGCTCGTAGTGATGATAAATAATTTACGTTTTGAGGTTACTCTAATACGTTACTTTTTTAATATTGCTCTGTATCCTGAAAGTGGACTTTATGCTCGATTTATGAAAAGATTTTATAATAAACGGACTATCTATCGTAACTAGTCATTTTACTCTCTTTCGAAATGCACAGATTAAAAAAAAATTGAGGCAGATGTTACGTTCAAAAATTTCATTTATGTACGAAAGGTAAAGCAAGCAAGTTTCTTTGAACGCAAGTACATACTATATATCATAATAAATATGTGTACTCAGTTATATAATTTTATTACAAAAGTAAAATAATTATACAGAATCTCCTGTCATAAAATCTAATATTTTATCAGAAAAATTACAGAAGTGAATATTTGTTTCATTTAATAAGTAATTAATTTTTCTCTTAGAAAGATTTCTAATCAAAAAATATCTGAACCTAAAATAGTACGTTAAAAATTACAAATTATTATATATTCACAGAATGACACAAAAGCACAATAACTCTACCTTTCTGTATTTTATTTGAATGTCTGTTTCTGTCAAGTAGAATTATGAGGGCATATTATCAAATTAGTTTGTACATTTTATAAAACAAAGCTCCACATAATTGTTACAATTTTCTGTTTTGACACTTGAAAAACGTCAGACGAGAAGAACCTTGTAAATAACTATTTGAATTTCCATTTAAAAGTTTCTATTTATTTTGTGTACGAGTGGTTTTTTACAAATTAGTGGCAAGTAAAGTCCTTAGAACTGGTTTGGAGAATGCGTGTAATTAGCTCAGTTCTGATCTCAGCTTGATGACGTCATCAAATAAGTTCAAATTAAATATAAACCTCATCACAAATAAATTAATAATTTAAAACCAAATTTATTTGCAGTCACCTCATTCTAAAAATATCAATTTTTATTTATAAGTGAAACCCAAATTAATCAACCTGTCCCTAATTTAAAACTCCCTCCTCCGTAGAAAAAAGATTTTTAGCTCCATTTCTCTATTGTTACAGACACAAAAAAAGAGTATTACTGATAAAGACCAACCCTGCATGGTCAAAACGTCTAATAAATAAAAAAGAGCAACATCAACACTAAGAAAAATGAAATAAAGTTGTTTAATTTCATCTTTTCTCTTGAACCACAAATACCGAAGAAAAAACCAAATTCCTCATATATACATAAAAAGGGCTCAGAACCAAAAATTCGTCACATATATATATATATATATATATATATATATATATATATATATATATATATATATATATATATATATATATATATATATATATATATATATATATATATATATATATATATATATATATATATATATATATATATATATATATATATATATATATATATATATATATATATATATATATATATATATATATATACTTTTCCATTGTATTTATGTGTTAATAATTAAGTTCTGTTCTATCTAAGAAAAATATTAGATAGTTAACACCAAAAATCGTAAACCACACAGGAGAGATCAATCTGCGAATAATTTTCGTCAAATTAGCGAGAGCGAGCGTTGCTGCAGTGACGTCGCCTGGCCCGCTCGAAACAAATTGCATGCGTTATTTTTATAGGAGGATAATATAGTTTAGCCTTTTGTTGCTGTTATTTTGGTTTTTAATGCACTAAATTTTGACAAATTTTGTATTAAACTAATAGAACAACATTACCGTATGCATTTCGGTCAATAAGCAATGGTCAATTGCTTATCAAGTTTTATAGAAATTCATATTATATATATTTTGACATAAAAATAAATGATTATGAAATAATTTAAACGTTATGTCAAGACAAAAATATATTATTATGAGTGCCTTCTTAAGTTACGAAATTTTGTTATATTAAGTTCTTTTAAGCATTTTTCTGTAATTTAGGTATCTAAAAGTGATTCTCAAATAGGAAATTAAAAGACATGGTATTACGATTTTTTAATAATTGTTATTATTGTCAAACACATATTTTTTTAATTAAAAAATAATGTATTCTAGAGATTACAAAAAATACCTAAATATACGCATTTTTACAACGAAAACGAAAACAAAAAACACAATAACTACAGATGCTTTTGATACCTAAGTATAAGTATATAACTTTTAGATTAATTAACAAAGAGATTTGCATTGATACTAAAAAAGCCACAATCCAGAGCAAAAATCTAAATTAAACGTGCCTGCTATACACAACTTGCCTGAAAAATTAATAAAAAAATAATAATAAAGAATCCAATTATATCTGTAATAACTAATAATAACTGATTTCGGAAATACAGCACACATATTCCCAGACATTGGTTTTTGTTATGTAGATTTCTGCAAAAGTAAATATGTCAGTTATAAAAGAAGTTTTAACACTTTCAAACTCGTGTGACCTATTCCCACTTGTAAAAACTAAAGAATATTGAAAAAACAATTCTTAAAAGGTGAATTTCTATTACAGAGCAATGTAGCTAATATTGAATCTTTAGACTGGGAGAGCCGGAGTTCGTCACGCACCTGGTCATTGATCTTGGCGGTCGGCGAGAACTGGCGAACGTTACGCTTGCGAGAAGTAACTTTCCTGTGTGGTTATGACTCTTGGTACCCGTATCAATTGGCGCCCAACGTGGGGCATGAACTATATTCAATGGTAATATATCGAGTAAAATGTAAATTACCGATATATTTTCTAGAAGTTTGTCCGAATCCATTTTAAGTAAGAGTTTCAGTTTAAAATGCATTATTGCTAATTTGTGACAAATTATAAACATATTTTAACTGCACGACCTTATTTTATGTGACTATTTCATGAATCAAAAATTAGAATTTTTGGTACACCATAGTAAGTATAAGTGTTAAAAAAAATATCAGAGAAATGCAAAAATCCAGTAACCACAGCTTAGTTGTCGTGCTACAGTCTGATGGTCATAGTTGTTTCCATGAAAGATAAATAAAGAAACACAAACAGTTTTAAACACTCGCGTCCTAATAAGTGACGGTAGAGGTTGCGAACAAAAGTTTTAAACAGATCATATAAGTACTCTGTAATTGTATTATTTTTCTGTCTCATCAATCATAAAATCCATTCTAGGAAATTGCTGACCATCGGCGCCCTTACATACCCTGGTATTTTGAAAAATGTGCTCTAATTGCTGAACTTACATACTAAAAGCGAGCCACGCTTCTGTATAAAAAAATTGTTGCCCCCTCTATTACACTGAATCAATTAAAAAAAAACAATTATAAAACTTTTTTGTAATTTTATCTTAATAGTAAATAAAGTTCCACATTTATCCTATTTTTAAATTTTCTGAATTCAAAACTCAACAGTTAACAGACAAAATGTAGTAACACTTATGTCTGATATATGATACTATAAGAGAGGGCCACTACTAATTTGTCTATCGAAACCCCAAACGGCACATCAATGAAAAAGAGATACGAGCGGCAATAAGGGCGGACAACCCTAGTGTCATCCGCAGCATGATTAATCTCAGCCAGAGACGGACCACGTACGTCAAACCTCCGCCGTGTGTAACGTAATGTGCAGATTAAGCCCTGCTATTATCCCGGACATAATTAAATTCTATGACAAATGGTCTAATTCCTACAATTCCATATTTTATGCTGGTGAATGAATTTAGGGCTCTCGGCCACCAGCAGGTCGCTTAATAAGACGGCATCTCGGGTAAAAGCAATGTGACATTATATAGACAATAGAGGGTTAAAAAGCGGACGAATTCATTATAAATGGTCAACATACGCATGAAGTTTTAACGTCTTCTCTGTACTTCTGGGGGTAGAGTAGAGTTGGTCGTTATAGCCATAGTATCTAGACCGCATAGAAGCCTTTAACGATTGTTGCTATTTGTTTCTTGGCAGAATGAAATAAGGGCAAACGATTATTTCCTAAGAATTAAAATTAGTGGCATAACGAATAAATATATCGTTTTAAAATACACAGGGTGTAGCTTCTTTAGACCAACTAAGTCATTATTATCCTAAAGAAAAACAAATTTCATATAAAAGGTTCGCACGCTGTCCATAAAGTAATATGGAATATTTAGGTGCAGGACATGCTTCGTTATCAATAATGTTTAATACGACGATAAACATCTAAAAATATTGTAATATAAAGATGTCGAATAAAAATTACTTTATTCGTTCACTGTATTTTGCATAACCCTGCAGATATAATTATAAATATTACTAAATTAAGCTCCTTGCGCAGTTACCATACCCAAAGTTTTCTAAATCTTTTAGAATAAAAATTAAAATGGTAAGCTAGCGTTTTTTTTGACATTTTACACCTGAGGAAGATTAGAGATAGTTGCCATTCGAAACGTTGTGAAATAAAAAAATAAACACAATGCGAGTCCAACAGTAAAGATTTTACATGGTTTACCACCTTCGCCGTCGGTAAGGAGCCAGTCACTCCGTGCTGAATCTACTTCACAGATTATAACAACCACATGCGAAAGTGTTAATATTCGTCATATACTCATCTTTAGCAGTGATTGCGATAGCAATAGCCACGAGTTACGACGAGAAATATACCGCCAATTGGCGCTCGGAAAAACTAAGAAAACTGGTCCTGCATTGTATCAAGATGATTCCCATTTGACGTCCTCCCACTATTTCAGTTGTAGTGCCCCGAGTAGACTTACAACTTAAAAAACACCTACCACTCCCAACCATTTTTGAGTACGGTAAATACATATCCATTCCAACTGTGTTGTCGCCACCAGAAAATCTGCTACATTTCAAACAGCTGTAAAGAGGGTTGCACCAAAAATGGTGAGAGACCAAGAGAAGGTCTCAACTTCACCTCAATACGTCGCAACGAATATCTTGGTGAAGCAAGAAAGACAAAATAAACTCTGAAAATGAAGACTAGAATAAGGACTTCAGTACTGACAACCACAAGTACCCAAATTAGTTTCAAAATGAGAAAACAGCTTTTCTCCACCCGAAGTCCATTAGAAAATGTAATAAATAAATTCCTTACCTCCTGTTTCTTATTTCGACTGTTTATTATATTTTATAGAAAAAGCAGTTTTTTCCCCTAATAGAAAAAAAATTAATTTAACAATTAACAAGTTTTTAGGTAAAGGATCATGTGTTTCTTGTTTCAAAGATCAAATATTTTACGTTTTACGGATTTTACAGCAACCTTCGACAACCTCCAGTTAAAAAAAACCGGTAAATTGACTTTACTTGGAACTTCCTTCGTTATGAATCTTTTATCCAGAAAGTAAAAGATAAAACAATTTGTATATACAATTCCTAAATGACTATGAGAGGAACTAAATAGAGTCAGACTTCACTATACCCACTTAAATTATTAAACTAGTTCTCTTACACAAATTTTCAAACAAATTTTATAAAGCCCCTATTTTATTCCATCATATTGGATTTTAGTGCAAAATTTGAATTTCAGTGAATAGTAGTTTTTACAGTAATTTTTTAAACATTTTAATAGGCCACAATTTTGTTTCGCCATGTTGGATTTGTACCAAAATTTTACCAGTACATTTCCATGTCTCACTTGATTTTTGCAAAAAAAATAAAATCGAGTAAGAAAGCAGTGTTTTATACTTATTTTTTTAAACTTTTCGTTAGGTCGCCATTTTCCTTCGCCTTATAGAACTCGTACCAAGATTGTACCAGTTCATTCCTATATCAGACTTGATTATTGTACAAAATTTTGATTCAAACACATAACTAACTTTCTTATCACCGATTGTTACCAGTTGATGCACATATGAACTTTGATTTTTTATTTACAAGCCATGTTTTTATCAGTGCTAGTTTCAAACTTATATATGAAGTTTGTGTTCGCCGAGGTTGTTGACAGTTCCCAAATACTGTTTTTCTCAAGTTCATATAAAACCGTCCCTAAATTCGCTGTTTTTAAAAGTAGATCATTTGAGGTAAATAAAATTTTACCAGGTTAAGGTTACCCTTAACTGTCATGATTTAAAGTAGTTTGAAATTGCGGTCTTTCTTAACTGAATTTTTAGTGTCATCTACGAATTTTATTAATATCAATTGTTGGTGGGCTAATATGAAAGTTCAGAATATTGCCAGAACACCCCCCATAGCATATGTAACTTAAAATAATGTAATACTATTATAGTTTCGTAACAATCAGATCTATTCTGAAAGATAAAGATCTCATTGATTTTTTGCATGTTTTTAATAGCTTTACTCCTCTGATTGTATGTTTAAGTTCAAATTTCGTTCACAGTTCACGTGAAAACACAATTTGACCTTTTCGTATATACAAAATTTAAGATGGCGACTCTAATATTTTTTATATTATGGACCCCAAATACATAAATTTATTGCACGAAAAAAGCGTCAGGCGGTCACAATGCTGGTCATAGAAAGTAACAGTAAGATGAAGTACTACCTGTATTCTTCACTTTATTAGCACCGCACGCCTTTTTTCGTGTATGAAGTACATATATCAGTGGCCCAAAATGTATTAATAAATTTAAGTATATACTTTTTACTTAAATTTGTTTTTTTTTAGTTCAAAGCGTCGTTTTTAAATTTGTTTTAATGTATTATATAAATATACATTACTTTGCTGAGGCTACTATTTGTTCTACTTATAATCCTATAGTAAACATTTGTAAGACAGTATAGTATACTACCTAAGGTAAGGTTAAAATAGTAATAATGATAATAATAATAATACATCTATTATTCAACCGTACAATATTACACAAATAATTTATTATATTCTAGTTTTTATGCTAGACGGTTAGACAAAGGGCCATAAAATGATTGCAGCCACCCACAAGTCCGGGTACTGATAAAGCCCGTTAAAAACATAAGCATAAAAAAATCAAATAGGTATATGACGCGTTTTCAGTTAGGTTACTAAATTTACTGAATTAGATTACGAACTATATTTAATATGTAGTTTTAAAGACATACAAAAAAGAAAAGGAATATAGAAAAGACACAAAAGGAGAAGAATTGAGAAAGAAAAGGAAGAGAAGACAGGGGTGTGAGTGGGATTATATTTGAGAAATTTAGAACGAAAGGGGTTTCAAAGAACATCGGTAGTTTCATAAGAATAATAGGTAACAGCCAAGAGAATATACTGATTCTTGAATAATTTTTTCTTTATAATATGCTTAATAGAAAGACAGGATAGATCTGTATTCAGAAAATGCATCGAGATTATGGTAGTACACAAATTATAAGAAATCGACCTCTTAAACTGCTCCTTGCGATGTTGTGGAATTGTCACAATATGATGTGTTTCTTAAATTTCGATCGTGGATGTTACTACGAAATATGAGCTTGTTATACAGATACTGAAGTTTTTATATTTCATTGTTTTATATGATAGCAGAGCCATGTGCAGTTTTCGCCTATTATGCATACTCAACCAACCGTCATCCTTTAACTTATGTGAAATCTGGTTTGTTCCAGATATTCCGTAAATAAAGCGAAGACAGCTATTTTGCACTTTTTGGATACGCCTAACTTCAATATTGAATATATTCTTCGTTCTATTCTATTTTTACAGCATCACAAGTACAGTAGTAATAAAAAAAATCATAGCTAATCATTTTAGTACAATTAAATATTAAGTACGAAATTTTATATAAACGAAAGTTTTTTTATAACATATTAGGAAAGAATATATTATTTTAATTTGACATTCAAAGGAAATCAAGATATATTTGTATAACTTAGACATAAATCGAATAATATAAATAAAGTAATTTAACAATCATTGATATGTAGTATAAATATTTCATCAAAATTTTTAAATTATTTTTTTAGCTTTAAGTTTAATTTTTTTTAGTAACAAATGTACATTCAAATTTAGAAATAAATTACGCCGAGGTTTCAGCGCCTTGAAATGACAAACCTAGCATAGTTGCCGTTCATTATGTACCAAAGCATAAGTATTATTAGATTAGATTAGTGTAAATATGCTTTTTTTTTTAGGAGAGGTAAAAACCTTCAAAATACTGTAAGTAGATTAACGATCCAAAATATATCTAATTTTGACCGGCTAAGAACTTGATTTTTGTTCGGACCCTCACCCCAAAATAAATTCACTTCAAAACACTGTCTGGTCGACTGACCTTATGTCATCAGAGGTTGGATTCGTTCCTTCTATAGGAAACGCATACCGACCAAAAAAATTTCCCTTCATGTAATAAGGTAAGTGTTCTCTAAACCGCCTACAAACATTACTTCGAGAAAAGGAATAGTTATGGATGTTGATAAAATATTTTTAGTCTGCCTAACTAAAATTGTCTGCGGGGTCTTCTACCGTTCTTTTTTTCCCTCTCTTTCTCTCTAAGTATTTTTCTTGTCATCTTGCAGACTTCGCACCAATTGCAATGGGAGTCTAGCATTTTTTAGGGAATTCACAGAAGGTGTGTTTCGCCTTCATCCCCATAGTAACAACATTCGTGTGACGCTAAGGTTAAAAAGTTTAAAATAGGACTGAAAACACCCACGATCAGTGAGTATTTGCGTCACAAAGATGTCCACTTCTCCGTACTTCCTCTCGAACCAAGATATGATGTAAGGTATTATTTTGGTCCCACTGGCTGTTTCATTGTCCCTTTCCCAGCCTTCCTGCCATTCCGCTATCATGTCCTCGTATGATCTTCTTTTAGAATATGTTCCTTATCTTCCTATTTGGGCTCTTTGTCCTACTAGCAGGTCAATTAGTGGAATTCTTGCGATCACTCGCAACGCTTTAATGCATGCGCTGATGATTCTGATGGTGATTCTTCTTTGCATCTTGAGAATTACATTTCTATAGGTTGCGTTTCCCATTGCACTTTGCCAGATTGATGCTCCCTACAAAATTATAAATTTGCTTACCTATCATTGAATTATATTCGTGCACGTTGATCTTTGGCATTAGGCGGACAAAGATCAACGGTGACAAGAGCCTTGTTTCTTCTTTCATATATTGAGTTCTCAGAGTTATGTTTCTGCCCTAGTATATTCCGAGATGTTTCGTATACTCCCTGCTTTCAATTATTGTGTTTATCCGCGCTAAGTCAAAGTTTTCTGTGGTGCAAGTAATAGTAGTACTAGTAATGTCTAAGGGAAGGCCGAAGCCTAGCCGGTAATCCAAACCGGCCCTTGCGGACTGCCTACGGCTCTCCCAACCAACTATCTAACTTCTAGATCTTTCTCAAATCTACTATACTATAACATGGCTCTGTATATCCTTCAAAGAAAGAACCTTAACCTCGTTCATCTGCAGGACCGAAACGCCAAAAAGATCTTTCCACAATCTGAATCGCAATAAAAACATATGGTATCCTTGAATCTTTTTCAGTACAGTCGAATGTTTTTCCTTCTGCAAATTACAGCATCATTTTTAAATACAAATTGTATATATGCGTTGTGCCTTTCTAATGTATGTATTGCGTAATTTTTTATTTAGAGTTAGCCAACTTTCTTCAATCTCTATATCAAAACCAAGATACGAAAGACTGATATAGAAATCTCATTTGTATTTTAGTCGATTTGTATTGTCTGAGCATACATTTTAAAGCAGTATTCTGGTTTTAATTAAAAATAAAACATGTAATAATAACTGAACCGAAATGCTGTAATACCCGCAACAGAGTTTTTTTACAACTCGCTCGTATAAGTTTAAAAAAATAGCTGTTTTCAAATGAAATGAATTAAAGCTTATTGTACGTTTTTAATACAGACTTTCATATACATTGAATTTTAATACCTATAAAATATAGAAATTCATTAAATATTTGATTTCAAAGATCGTCATATACGTATACACAGCAATATTTCACTAAAATTAAATAATATTTACATACTGGTTTTTCAACGAATTCCGGGGGTGAAGTAGCGAAAACTGAAAATTTTAATATAAAAGTAATTGAAATTTACTTTATTTTATTCCATTATAAAGGTTGATTTAATTTCATAATTTCAATTTCGTTCTTTAATTTTGTCTAGTACAGTAACTCCCTTATTTTCTTTACCAGTGAAGATACAAACCTAAAATTTAGCATACTTCAGTAATAGACTAAATACTTCTTTTTATGGATGTTTTATGACTGGAAATTTCAAAATGGCGCCCGAGTGTAATTTTGAAGAAAAACATTGAATGGAAAGAGTGACACATCTTTTGAAAGCTCTTTTCAACTTTAATTAATGACCAAAATACACAGGCGGATCCAAGATGATGACGAGAGGGGAGGGGAGCGGCGAAAAAATATACTATGTATAAAGTAAAGTGTGGACCTTTTTTGGGTAGTCGACTTTTATTAAGGTGATTAAACATGTAAAACAGGTAAAGAGTGGACCGATAGATGCGCTCACGAGGGAGCGAATTACGAAAATTGCAATTGATGCAGAGCTTGTTTTATACATAACATTTTAACCACTGGGCATGCTCAGTGGGCGACGATGTCCCTTTCGCCCCCTGTCTAAATCCGCCACTGCCGAAATAAATATGGGAACATTAGTAAAAAAATGTGGAAAAATTCGTACATAAAAAATTTCAAAAGTCAACAAATTAAGATTTAAAAAAAGGAGTTTAGTTTTTTGCAAATAACTCGGAAAGAGGAAGAAATGTTCAATAAAAAAGCTTAGACTTCCGGAACTCTATAGTGTTATTAATTTTAATTTAATGTTGAAAATAGAGCTCCGCGTGGTGAGCACTAATAGCCGTAACAAGTAATAAAAACATGTTATACGATTAAATATTAATTTAAAAGTTTTAAAATTATGGTATTATCTAGACACTTGAAGAGACCATATTTTGCTGAAAAACATATTTTTCATAAAATAAGCCAATTGTTAATTAACAGTTTTCTTAGAATTTTCGTTTGTTAAACAAAAGACAATAAAATTATTTCGCTTCACGGAGACAATACTATCCAATATTATGCCATGTTTGCTAACAAAAAATTATTAATAATAGAGATATAGTTCCGACAGGCGGGACTTTTTTATTGAAAATTTCTTCCTCTTTAGAACCTTTTTAAAAAAATGTTAATTGTTAATAGTTTCCGAGTTATTAGAAAAAAACTAAAGTAATTTGCGCAGTAGCGTTATCGCAACCAATGAGGTTTATCCGAGGTGGGATTATTGCTACTTAAAAATCTAAATCTTTTAGTAAATTTTGAAATTGTTTAGGTGCGGGTTTGAAGCTTTTGCACATTTTTCTAGATGTCATTCCGAATCCAATGAGCACCTACTCATATTTTTACTAGCAATAGCAAGAATTAGCACCATTTTGAGTTTATGAACTAGACATCATAAAGAGTTTGAAGCTCGGTTTGAAGGTGTTAGACAATTTTTGTATGCTGAGTGAGGCATAGTATGGACTTACGTTACGTTTATTTGTAACTTAATTAATACATTTCTGCTAGTAACTATCTCCGACTATCCGATGAAAATTATGATATTTATTTTTGCTTTTTCTTGTAGCATAAAATGACACCATTACTATCTAATATGAATGATCAGTAGCGGGCATACAATATAGGCAAAAAAGCATTGCCTACCCTATAACGAGCCGAAATATGTATGGGTTATTATAGCAATAATTGATCTGTTCAGTCTTTCTTTCTCGCCTTATTATATATTTAAATAAATTATAAAAATGTCCTGAAAAAATTTGTAGTTGACAGAATGAAACATTAATTTAATTCTTTAAATTTTTCGTACTAATATTCTAAACTTAGTCGGTCCACACGAAATTTTGTGATGATGAGATAATGTGTCGTGAATTTCCTTAATTATATTAATGTTGAGCTCACCGTGGACTTCTAGGTACATAATTAGGTAATACCTTATAATCAATACAGATTTTTTTCGGCACAGAGCATTTACAGACAGTGCAATTATTTTTGTTAGAGAGATTTCATTTGTAAGTGTATAGTGTGATAAGCCTAACAGGAAATTTTTGTTTAATTTGGATTTGCCAACATCTGTGACCCAAATTCTTTATTGTTTTTATAACTGAAAAAAAAAAATAGTTTTAAATATAGCCGTACCATCTGTGGGACAGCTGCTTTGGTAAGATTTTCGATAATTTCAAAACCACAACGAACTCAAACTTGCGATTCCACCAAAACCTGAGGCCTTTTATTTCCTACCTACTTCCCAATTTCCAGTTAATTTGCGCAATGGACCATTGAAATATCAGCCATAATTAGTTTCTTGCAGTCACTCAGACGGCAAGTTTCTGTTTACGTTACGAATTTTGTGAGCCATCGACGTTAAGGTCAGTCGAAGTGCGTACTATACTGGTTCTGAAATTGGGGGGACATAAAGTAATGTTAACGGGGGCGTGAGAGCCAAAAAAAGAAAGTATTATTCCTGGATAAAGATTAGTTTATTTATTAAAATGTAGATTACTTGCCCGGTCTATAAACATTTGCACGCATTTGCAAGAAATGCGGGAACATTCGAGAGATATCTCCCTCGTCACCTAATGCCAACTAAAGGAACGTCGAGGGGATTCGAAAACGGCATGCAACCTTTCAGAGAAGAGGACGCGAATACTAATATTCGGGAATTCTAACAACACTATATAAAATTGGAGCTAGAGGAGAGGCAGCGAGTAGAGACAGTTGAGATGTGACAACCGAAAGTGAAAAATCAGGGTCAATCCAGACAGGTGACGTGTTTATGTTTCAATTTGACTTGTATTTCTGAATTTGACAAAATTGGTTTAATTTAAAATTTAAAATAACCGTGGTGTACCGTGCGTTCATTTTATCTTGATGACATTTTGATTAGCTGTAACTTTTTTGTTTTTAAAGATACCAAGTTAAATAAAAAAAATCAAGATAAATAAAAAAAACAAAATGTAGGGTAGTTTTTTATAAATATTATATATTATATTATAAAACATATAAAACAAAACACTAACAATTTTCTGACATATAAGCCTATCTTATATTTTTTTTGAACAGAACATCCTCTTTATTATATAGATATACATTTAATAGATTACGTTATTCCTATATCACAATACTCGTTTTTGACATATTGGCAAAAATATAAAATTTTTATATATCTCGAAGAGTGCCATGACCGACAATTAAAAAAGACATTCTTATATTTGACATATTGCTAAACAACGTTGGCTGGTTAGCAATATTTGTTATTGTGACAGTTATTATTATTGAAATGTTATTTCCCAAATTTAGCATTCGTGAAAGAAGTGATGTTTCAAATATTCTTTCTGAATAACAAAAGTGCAACAGCTGCGCGTCGTCAGTATATTAGACTTTATCCAGAGCGCCGAGCTCCTTCAAAACAGATATTTGCAAGGCTGGCAAAGAAATTTGAAGAAAATGGTAACGTGTTAAATGTTAAAAAGATATGGCGGAATTATAGTGTTTTAAATGAAGAAAATAAGGTAAACAAATTAGAATTGTTTGAAGCACATCCAGTTTACACCGTATATCGATCTCGCGGTTCAATGCACTCAGTTTTGAAGGAATATAAATATAATGCATTTAAATTTAAACTAATAAAAACTAAGTGAAGACCAATGCCAAAAGAGGATGCAGTTTTGTTTGGAATTTCTAAATAGATGTAATGAGAATAGTATTTGAAAGGATCGTAATAGACTAAATATGCAATAACTAATCCTAAAGATATACGAAAAAACCCAAGGGTACCAGTCGCAGTTAATATTTGGTGTGGTGCTATAGATACATATATTTTGGGTCCGATATTTTTAGACCAAAATTTAAGCGGAGATAATTATTTTCATCTCTTAGAGAGAGCACAATATAGCACAATACATACAAGATCTATCTGTAAACATATCAGGGCAAATAATATGGCGGCAATGGAGGTCACATACAGCAGTATTTAAAATAGTTTAAGAATTGTATACCTTTTTATTTGCAAGTTGTTGTTGCAGACAACAAGACAAGTGCAATAAAATAAAAAATTTATATTTGTGCCAATATGTCAAAAACGAGTGGATTAAAATATAAAGTGTGTTATATCATCGTAATCGGAATAACGTATTCTATTAAATACATATATAATATAGAGGGTGTTTCATTTAAAAAAAATATAAGATAGGCTAAATTGCTAGTGTTTCGTTTTATATGTTATATATGTTTTATTATTAACTTAAAAAAAACTTGGCAACTAACCCTACATTTTGTTTTTTATTTATCTTGATATCTTTAAAAACAAAAAAGTTAGGGATAATCAAAATGTTATCAAGATAAATTGAACACAAGGTACTTGCCCGAAGTTACCGCATTACTGATTTCGCTCTGTATTTGGATCGTTTTTCACCTGATCTAAGTATCAAAAAGGGTATATAACCTAACTTTTTTATTATTTTTTTTTACTTAACAAAAGAAAAAGAGGGGCTGTCGAGCAGAATGCATAATTGCTAAATTTTAATGTATTCACTTGCTTTTACGGGCAAATTAACATTCTTAAGGCTACAGTCACACAAATGGATCGTGGATAAGCGCCTTCGATCGTCTACAGCCGATTGTTCTAAATTGGTATTTGTAATCATCAATCACGCCCGATCGAGAATAACCAAGCATCACCGACCGGTTTGAATATGAAAAATGTTTATTTTTTAGTCGACGCTTTTAGTTAGTTGTCATAACAACCGTGGACGCTCGATGTTATTTGACAATTTGTAAACTGCACATTTGTAATTTTATCATTTAAAATATCGTAGGCATGAATATGAACAATGTAACAAATAAAACAGCTAATTGTCTGAAACTGATATTTGCATTGTTTATACTTTGGCTTTGAAATTTGAATGATAACGTAAGAATTGGAAAACATTAAACAACAGGTTGCACTCAGTGCAGTACGATAACCCTGTTTGAACTGCAGTCACACATATCGACCAACAACCGACTAAAAGCATTTGACAAATTGTCAACTGCACGTTTCTGACTTCAATACTTAAAACGTAAGTATGAATACGAATAATGTAACAAATCAAACAGCACGTTGTTTGCAAGTGTTATTTTCATTATTTTTTTATACTTTGGCTTTGAAGTTTGAACACCAATGCCAAAATTGACAAATTATGCGTGCGAACCCTTTTTAAAGCATGCAATTTAAGTCGCTAGATCGATCAAAATTGAAGACGATCCTGTGTGATTGCTGCTAAAATGAGAAGGTTATCAATTCGACCCTACGTATTTTTAATGTATATGCATATGTAATGTATATCACTCCGGGATAGTTTTAACACTTCGGGTGAACTACTCAAGGTAGTGCCGGTACAGGCTCCCTTTTCATTATACAAGGCGGCCATGCTTATTCTGGACGATTATATGCAAAAAAGTTTAAATTTTGCGTATGACATTGAAAATATGTTAATGTGTTTAATAGATTAAAAAAAAATTCCACCTAGTATGAACTAGGGTAAATAATTTATGAATAAAAAAAAGTAATAAAAACCAAAATAATGTGTTTTTAATATGTTGATAAGTTTTTGGATTTTTTCCAACGCTGCCTTGTCTTTCCGAGATACCTTGACAAATGAGATGTATGTCGCTTAGGAACCGTATAGTAAACACCCGGTATATATCAGGAATATAGCAGGTATATATGTATAATATTTCCCAATAGGTATATAATCTACGTATTGTACGTATATACGAAATATATACCCAAATTTTATTTACCTACCCAATGGGTATTTACCAGCCCTCATCACTGATTAAGAGCTCTAATGAGAAGCGAGAGGGTCTTGAAGAATAAATCAAGTATAGTTTCACAGCTATGGTAAAGAGAGAAGTAGACTGTCTACAATGCTAACGTTCTTAGTAACGATGGTAAAACATGGTGGATTAAAAGACAAACCAAAAGAGTTTTCGCCAGGTAATATTCAGCATATAAAACGAATTAATTTAGACAATATTGCTGAAGGTTGTGGACAAATCTTATAAACTCGTACTATTTATCGCTAAACGTATAAAGCCTTATAGTACTGGCAAAACTCTTATTAATCTTGATTTTGAACAACTGCTGATATTCTCCTTAATTCCAGAAGCAAATCAAAACTTTCTCAAATTTCAATTTCGTATAATACAAATAAGCGTCGTATTGATGAAATGGCAGAAAATATTAAACTTCAAATGGTGGAAGCTTTCCGAAAGTCGCTTTTTTGCGATTCAGAGTG
This sequence comes from Kuschelorhynchus macadamiae, assembly GCA_030620095.1. Classification (NCBI taxonomy): domain Eukaryota; kingdom Metazoa; phylum Arthropoda; class Insecta; order Coleoptera; family Curculionidae; genus Kuschelorhynchus; species Kuschelorhynchus macadamiae. The sequence continues at coordinate 792,981 of JAUTXW010001111.1, read as the reverse complement.
ATGAAAGCAATGATGTTGCAAACTGATGGTATATATGCAATTCACAGACGATGACGAAAGATATAACGTTTTGACAGGAACTGAAAACTACCTCAAAAGCTGCTAATATCATGAAAACAATTTCCGATTATATTGACAAAAATATGAACTTTCCTGGGACAAACTTGGTGGCGTGTGCACGAGCGATGCGATCACGTTCTGGATTTGTAAAATTATGAAACGTGTGCCATTCAAAATCTAATCTACGACCGGCGAAATAGATTTTATTTGTATAGATTTGATGTATCCTAATAGACTAGAAAAAATGCATGTTATTATGAAAGCCATAATGTTAAAAAATTGTTAACTTTATTAAATGTGGTACTTCCCCTTGTAAGAGGAAAGTATTGTATACAACAATACTTCCCTTGTAAGAGGGAAGTATTGTATTGAAGGTCCTTAGATGCCAACAAACATAGTTTCCCGTTTTCGTCGGTCCGTCCGTTTGATGGCGGAATAGGTAAAAAACTACTTATTATAATTATTTGTACTAGCCTTTCGTTTTATTAAATTAAAAAACTAAAACTGTTAACAAATAAAAAAAAATCGGTAAATTTCCTCTACCCGGAACTTCCCTCATTATGAATATTTCCTTTTATTAGGAATAGTGAAGTGTGACTTAATTTAGTTCAGTACATAATCACTTAGTAACATGGTCGCCATTTTGTTCCATCATATTGGATTTCTACCAATATTTTACCAGTTTCTACTTATACCACACATGATTTTTGAGCAAAATTTAAAATAAATTCAGTAAGTAGTTTTTACATTGACACACCCCGCCATTTTGTTACGTTATGTTGAATACGTACCAGTTTATCCTTATATCACATTTAATTTTTCTACGAAATTTAAAGTCAGTTGAATAAGATCTTTTTTTAGTTGATTTTTTAAAAAATATATTTGGCCGCCATTTTGTTTTGCCATCTGATACCACAACTTTACCAGTCTATACCTATATCAGACTTAATGCATACACAAAATTTGAAATTAATCTAATAAGTAGTTTTTTATGCTAATTTTTTAAATATTGTATTAGGCCGTCATTTTGTTTTGCTCTCTTATATCGATACCAAAATGTTACCAGTTCATTCCTATATAATACTTGATTTCTGTGCAAAATTTGAGGTAAATTGGATAATTAGTTTCTTTAAGCTATGCCGTGAACTGACAGACAGACAAACAAACAAACCGACAAACGGACCAACGAAATTGATAAAACATATTTTTTTGGCACCTAAGGATGCTAAAAGGTGAAAATATGTAAAGCCTGAGAGGGTGATATTTTTTAGGATTATAAACTTTTTATTTGGCAGCCATTTTGTTTCATCATCTTGAATTAGTACCACAATTTGATAGTTCATCTCTATACCACAATTAGTTAAGGCACACAATTTTAAAACAGTCCATTAAGTAGTTCTTTTAGGCTGAATTTTTAAATATCTTATTAGGCCGCCATTTTGGATTAGTACCACAATTTTACCAGTTGATAACTATATAATACTCGATTTTTGTTCAAAATGTGTCAATCGGGTAAGTATTTATTCGCTCTCTTGCGAACAAACAGACAGACTGACGGAAATAAGGAAACATATTTTTCGGCATCTAGGGATCCAGAAACGCAAAGGTATGAAAAAATCTCGGAGGGTGATTTTTTCAGGAATACAATACTTCCCTTTTACGATGGAAGTAAATCAATACAAATTAAGAACAAAATCTGTAAATTAGCTTTATCCAATACTTCCCTCGTTATTAATCCTTCCTTGTGTCAGGATAGTGACGTATGATCGTTTAGTTAAGCACATAGTAATTTGGTAATACGTACATAATATACAATTTGGCCTATCTTTCTTTTTCCTGAACATGAGGAAGGATAAATTACAAAGGAATTTATCTTTTACCCAGGAAAGTAAAAGATAACATAATATGTATACCTATTTACATATTCCTAAATGTAAACAGGTATACAAATTTTGTAGGATATTCTTCATTATCCTGATAAAAATAAGTGAAGGAGAATAGAAATTCGTGGTACGTTTATGTAGCTTTCTATTATTTGTCCCAAAATGTGCACATAGAAGAACGAGTCTCATAAAAATGTTTGCCTTTGTGCCAACAAAATTGTGATGATTAGCAGTCATAACTATTTAATAAGTCTGAAATTAAATAATTTTATAAATGTGTATCACACAAAAAGGCCTAAAAACCATATATTAAGTCATGGACAAAACGCAGATAATTTATTCATTTCCCTAAATAAAACACACAATATGTATCAATATACTACATAATACCAGATTAATAGTTTAATTCAAAACAGATAATGCTCACTCTGACATAGGACGTATTTCGCAAATCCCTTGAATCGTTGCGTATAAATTATTTCGCACCACATAAATATGCCGGTATATACTTTCGGATTTTAATTAAAACTGCCAACTGTAATTAATTATTGGCTCCTCTCGTCCTACCGTCAACGCTAATTATTCTAAATAAAATGTTAGTGTTTATTTTCAATTCATTTCTCAGTCGTCCGTCACTCATTCCCTCGGGACAGTTTAGCACGATTAATTGAGCTTTTTGCGGATTTGCTCTGCTCAATTTTCATTATTTAAAGACATTCTGAAACGACGCACGACATTACGATAATTACGTAAAACGATCGATCTTCGAACGACAAACTCTCGGATTTTATATTCTCTTTCAATAAATATCAGAAAGGTATTAACCTGCACAAATACGATCTACGAAACGGAGTCTTATTCAGTTGGCCTCAAATTTAAAAAAGCAAATTAATTATTAACAAACTGAAGCGTAAAATAGTAAACAAATATATATTATTTTGTCGACTTAAAGTGGTTAAGCATATACGTATAAGCAATACAATAAAAGAGACATTTTCCGTTTCTTTAAGTTAGAGGTTGAAGTAGCATACCTTAGACATATTTAAGGTATGCTACTTCAACCCCCAACTTAAAGAAACTGAAAATGTCTCTTTTATTGTAAACACGAACAGGTTTGTTCCATATGGTATGATGTTTTTTTTGTGTGAGGTCCACAAACTAAGTTTCATGGGATATTCATTTACCGATTAGAAACTCTGCCATGAAAACAAGAAGTTCCATAACATTTCCATATTAATAAATCCTTAAATGCAAATGCCCTCTACTGAATTAATGTATGCTAATTTGCGACATAAACTTGAGATAATCAAAATATGATAAAATAAAAGCTTAAAGCAATACAGGTTTTTGACAAACCGAATATTAGTTATACATTTTTTTGCAAGGAATGCTACCAAATTTACCTTGCGGATCAAAAGTACATGCTAAATGCCTCAGAACGTTATTAGAAAAAGCCGAATTACTGACAAAATTATTAGATACTCTCATTAGAAAATACTCTCAGAAAATTAACCGAATTTGATTTTTTTTATTAGTATAATATATTGAAAACTAAAATATTCCTGCAAAATAAAAATAGATTAACTGATAATGTATCAAGAGAATAATGAATCGGTGCTTCCTGCCGACTGTACAAAAAAACATATACTTTACATTTTTTGAGGAACCAACATTAACCCTGGTTTGCCAAACCATTACTACGGCCAGATTATAACGGATATCATCCTTTGTACTATTACCTAAACAAACAAGGAATTCCAGTATAAATTTCCATATAGAATATTTTAAAACTGATAATTAAATAGCTTAATATAAATAACTTAAACCGAATCTGTTTCAAATGTAATTTAAATCTTCTGTAATTATTATTCCTTATTTCAAGAAACATAGCCCACAATAATCGGCAACGTCGGAATTCTACTTTTTTCGAGTTTACTACAGATTTCTTTCGGGATCATTCGGAATACGCCGAAGACGGTCGTAGTCATTCATGATTTCGACGTTTTTGATATGCGGCGTTGTAATTGTTCTAGTTGGTGAGATAAATGTTTTTCAGAAATCCAAGTGTTTTGTGTAGCTATTTTCAAGAATCTGCTTAAAAAACTTTAAGAAAATGGTGCGAACTTGCTTTATTTGCAGAAAAAAGGACGATTTAAACCCAGAAGTTTGTTTTCGAAGGTAAGTAAGGTTATGTCATACCAGTGTTGTAGTTGAAAGGTAAAATCACCGTCTAATAGCGTTCTTATATTTGCAAACGAAATATTCTTTTTGTATTGCACATTTCCGTTGGGCTTAAAATAAATGTTTAAAACTTCAACTTAAAAAGAAAAGAAGTAAATAAAGTCGAAGATACTGATGATAAACGGAGTTCCGCGTTTTGCTTATTTATATATATTTGTGAAAAGTCTCAAATATTCCTCTAAAATTTCTCAAACCACTTTTTTGACGGGTTAATAAACAACATAAATATACTATTTGGTAAAACATAGGTAATAAATTTTAATTGAGTAAGCTGTAAGACCCATTAATTGAGTAAGCTGTAAGACCCATGCATTTTGGATGAAATTTTCAAGAAATATTTAGGGTAGTGTCGGAGTTCTCATATAGCAAGCATATACAAAAAATGACAATAAGGGAATGGCGTTACTTTTCAATTTTTCGTTTACTAGGGATTTTCATTAATGAATTTGAAATGCTTTAATTTATTGCCTAAAAATTTGGTTTTTAAAAATAAGTAATCAAAATAGTAAATACAAACCATCCTGAGGTACATTATCCCAACTAGGGGGAATTTGTTTTATCAGGTGATTTCGGTAATATAAATAATAATGTAATATATTATAATGAATGTTAAAAATATTAAACATCTTGGCACAAAATATTTATACTGTCAATAAGTGTATATCAGGGAATCATAATATGGTTTTCGTGGTTTTTAGGGACACGAAGTTCAATTTTGTATTCATATTAATATTGGGCCATGTTTATTGCCGATTTTCTGTAAATGTGAATAGATCCAATACATGTAAAGGTGGTGTATTTTAATAAATAAGTGCTGAGTCACTTTGTTAATATCGATGTTAATGTGGTGTTATCTTCCATAGAGGGTCTGGAACCATATTGTTACATTAAAAATCTGGATTTCTTTACGGGGTAAATAATCATGAATGTATTCATCTTACGTTTTAGTACTTTCTCGGAATTCTAAAACATTATGATATTAGCTAGATATGTAGTATCTCTGGAAATCTTCAAATGCCTACTTTTAATGAGCGTTTACTTCAAAGTTTTTCTTTTTTTGAGAATTCTAAATATCCCTCACTGTCAAAATCGAATATTTTTTGGAGGTAAATATTTTCAATCCCCAAAGGCAAATTCAATAATTTTCTTATTCTTTAAATCGTGTTTTGTATACGTAAAGTTAAGAACTTCTAAATTGTGTGAAAATGGATCAGAAATTTTCAGCAGCTACCATATATTCTAAGTTTAATAATAATAATTTTTGTTGGAATTATCATAAATTTGGTCTCGGGACGCATTCGCAATTTTGCTTATGACAGGAGATTTTTGTGGAGGAAAAATGAAATTCATTTTCCTATCGATTTATGTTAGAAACAGTCGTAAGTTTTCGATTTTGACAAATGTCACTGAATCATTAAATATGTAATAGACAACGAGTTTAATTATTATATAAATAATGAAATATTATATTAATATTTAGTTAATAATAGTCATTTGTTATTATATCAAACCGTTTATAAATAAATTATACCAAACTTTTAAACTTTGTTTTATTTTTATAAACCACGTGTCCGGGTGAAAATTTATAAAAAAATGCAGCACCACTTTCAACCTTGTTATTTACTATATTTTTATAAAAAAATCGTTTCAAATATAGTGTAAAATATTATATAGGGTGCTTCAGATACACCCAACAGTTTCGATTTTTTTATTGAAACATCTTGCATTTCAATACATTTGTTTACTTTTTTATTATTGATTTCTTGATAAAAGTTGGTAGTTCCAAAAAAATATTTTTGATAGTAATAAACTTTAGATCAGGATGTTCAAAAAAGTGGATTTCACTAACAATTCAAAAAATAAAATTTTTGTGACGGTAGTTTTAAGGGCCACTCGTAAATATAAACTGGGTAAAATTTTTTATATTATAGTTATGGAGATATTTAAGGTCAAACAGCAAAAAAACATTTTTTCTATTTAAATCTTTCCTTAGCTATTACCAATATGACATAACTAATACTAAACCTTTATTTACCATTTTTATGGCCTTTAAAACGGCCGCGGCAGTCACAAAAATTTTAATTTTTGAAATCCACTTTTTCGTATCTTCTGAATGCCCTGTATATCTGACTTAAAGTGGAATATTGTGAAAACTATTTTTTCGACAAGCACTAAGTTTTATCAAGAACAAAATTTTTCAAGAAATTGATAATAAAAAAGTTTCCCATTTGGTGCAGACTTTTCCACGACATATCTAAATTAATTGTTTTCAAGTTATTACTAATACTCTCCTTTTTGCAATGTGAAGTCATTCCTGTTCATCTTAGAACAAAAAACTTATCCACCATACTAATATTTGGGCTCAAAAAAATATAGCAAATAATACATTATCTCAAAAATAGCTACGCCACTGGTACGCCTCGCGAAGATATCTGACAGCGTTGCAATTTTCACCGCAAACTATTCTTTATGCGATCAGTCCGTCTTTTTTCCACTCATACAGAACAACAAATTCATGTTTGATTCTATTTATTTCATTTTTATGAATGAAATGCGGGGTCTATTTCTTTTTGACGTCATTGCTTCCAATAGTCCCTGGTTAGAGAACTTGGGCGTTAGTGACGTGCAAAATTATTTACGTGATGGAAAATATCCAATATTAACGATTAACAAGAATGTATCCGATGCTATTTTTATACAATTTGTATACCACATATACCTCAATTATCTTCTGTAAACGAAAATTGAAGTCAGGGTTAACCTAATAAGTACAATGTAAAGACAAGTAATCGTAGCACTTATGGGTATATTTCTACCTGTAACTTCAGCAAAAATAGAAAAAAGGCAAATAAATTTAGTGCATAAAATTACACATGAATTTACTTTTATACGTATACTCTATGTATTTTAACCAAAATGAAAGTAAGGAACCACCACCGCAACTAAAAAAACACTCTTAACTGCATTATGCAGTAAAAAAGTGCAAAGCTGGAATTTACAAAATTTGGGCAAGACCGTGAAATGTAATCTACTTTTTGACCTCTATCAATTTTTACTGGCACTAAAACATTTGAGATGTCTGTAAATTTCAAATTTCTGTACCCACTTATATAAAATTATATAAATATACATATATATATATATATATATATATATATATATATATATATATATATATATATATATATATATATATATATATATATATATATATATATATATATATATATATATATATATATATATATATATATATATATATATATATATATATATATTATATATATATATATATATATATATATATATATATATATATATATATATATATATATATATATATATATATATATATATATATATATATATATATATATATATATATATATATATATATATATATATATATATGTATATATAAATATATATATATATATATATATATATATATATATATATATATATATATATATACAAAAGTATTTCTGAGGTACAGACCTTCCTAGAAGGGGAATCTATTTTGTTCGTCAGGGTGTTTCGGTAATAAATATGTATATAGAAGGAGCTTTTTATATAATATACTATCGCGTTTCTGTTAAATTTCATATACAATACAATAGCTTCTTGATTATTTTATTAGGGATATGCAAAAACCTAGGATGAGCATCAAAAACTTGAAGGATGACCTTAACAATAAAACTTTGTATAAATAAAACTAAAAAGGATGAAATTTTTTTTTGCAAAAATAAAACCTACTTATAAATAGATACATAGAGTAAATAGACAGGAGTGTGTATTATTAGGTACATAAAGGTTTTTTTTAGATTTTTTTAGAATTAGTTTAACGCCGACTTTATAGAGTACAATTTTAAAGATAGAATAAAATATTTTTACTTTTTAGTGATTTTTCTTAAGTCGGCATTATTTTTTTATAAAAAATGTGATACTTAATATCAAAAGGTTACATTTAAACTTTGAGTTCGACCTTTCGGTAAATTTACACGACTCTTATTAATATATTTGAAATTCGTTAATTATACCAATTTTACAGGTCCTGAGTATTCATTTACTCTTTCTAACCAATCTGCCTTAAACAAGCTATTTGTTTGTCTAATTATTTTGGTTATAATTTATCTTGATCAAAATGTAGAGTGGTACAGACAACAGATATCTCGATCGATATCCTTGATATCATCTAGATGTATTTCTGTACAAGTTAAACGTGTTCCATAAATTTGGCCAAAATATTCAAGATCTCTGCCCATTAGGAAACCTATGTTAGACGCTTAGCTAGATTAAGGCAACTAGCCAGCATTTGCATTTTAATTAATTCCTGACTTCGAATCAATTGAGTACACATTAAGAGTTGAGATATGCAAATTTGCAGTGGGATCTCGCCTAGATGGCATATATTGGGAGCAACAAAACAATTCCACAGAATTAATCTTGCTTAATGTTAAATATTAATATTGCTGAGAAAACAGACATATAGAAGACTATGATCCGCTAGTAAATGTTTGCTTGAAAATTCATTTTTCTTTAAACTTTTGAACATAAACAGTAATTTGTCTAACAAAATTGAACTGCTATTGGCTCAAACATATCATATAAGTGTCAATTTAAAATGAATTGGGACTTAAAATAAAATATAACTGGGCAAATGAATTCATATTTTTTTGAGAAATTCAGAATTAAATTTAAGAAAGCAGAGAGAAAAACCTTGTCTAGTTTAACGCCTCTAAGATACTATCACGTTTACTATCTCACAAATTATCTCCCAATACCCTCACCATTCAAATGAGTAATTAAATTATTGAAGCCAAAGAGCAAAAATTTTCGACTAGTTTTTTCTGGACATGAGTTCAAAGCAACCCCTAAAAACAGCTTGTGTCAATATATCACCGTCCTTACTGCTCCGGTGAAAATTACCTAATGATGGTCGAAAATAATAATTGACATTTCTGCAAATTGTATAACAAAAGCGCCAAATTATTACAATATCTAACCGTTATAAAATGTTTAGGGGTGTTAAGTCAAAACATGGACCAATATTGTGTTAAAGTTAGTCGGAGTTATCAGTCGATAAGGAAGAAGAAATTGGTTAAAACTCCTATTTAGAATTAGAAGATATTCTCTAACTTTTGCGTCGAAAGGTTTTTTCAGATTCGAAGGGCGCATCGTTGAGGCGTTTGAAGGTTACGAATTGACCCTTCTTGAAATTTTTTTCCAAATAAAGTTGACAAGTCAATCCGCCCCAAAACAGTAAACCTTATAGTGATACACACCTTGAAAAGTTTCATTGATGTAATGTAACCCGTGCGGCTACCCGCATTAGTAGATTTGCATCGTCCTAAACCCCCCCGGTTTCTAATAAAAATCTACCAAAAATTACCCTCTCATTCACCACACGAAACTCATATCGCTTAAAGCAAAAGAATTCCGTGATACTTTATTAAAAGGCCTTTTTACGATGGTTCTAAAATATACCACCTTTAGAATTATATTTTATTTGCCTTTCAAAATATTAGACTCGGAAATACTTAATAACTTTAAAAATTTTAACCCCAAATGCTTTTTCCAATTTTCTATAGCCGGCAGCTATCATACTACTACAAATTGTGATAGAAGATCTTACAATACTGCAGGGTTCAAGTCTGCAATACTATAGAAATATTCACCTAAAAGGCAATATGTCCATAAAATATAAAAGAATATTCCACTCATGTACAAATTTTCCCGTAAGACTGGTGGTGTTTTCGAAAAATTATAGCGGAAATACCACGTCGTCTAGGAAACATGGTGTTTCCACTTACCTGGTTAGGTGTGGTTACATACCTAACCAAAAAATGAAATCTTAACAATATGAAACCTGCTTTTGAAAGACGCTAGAGTCCCTAGAAACTGATTTTTTTTAAGTATCTTTCAAACATTTTTGAAAAGTTGTCAATATGAATAATCGCTTTGGGCTAGTTCAAGAAGAGGAAATTGATGAAAATATAATTGGAAGCGAACCAAGAAACACCGTTAAATCCAAGAAGAGCATCTGGAGACAGTTTATGTTGTTCTGCGATGAAAAAACTATACGTTTGACCAAGATACTCCAGTATCCCAACCAGCAATGATTTTGAAAAGCTGGGCCTACAATATTCGAAAAATGGACGGGAAGGAATATAAAGAAGGCACGGTAAAAATTATTTGAAATGTGACGGCGAAATTATTGATGGAAAGGCATTTCAATGAATACAAAATTAAAATAAATCCCTTCGAGCAGATCGAATTCAAATCGGCCCGAGACGCAAAAAATGCCAAAAGAAGACATTTGCAAGGTATTGAAGGCAAACGCAGAGAATCGGCCGTTTTTTTAACATACAATGAATTAAAAAATCTAATCGAAGCTTGTGATGAATCAACTCCAGAGGGTTTACAAAAGAAGTGTTTTTTTCTGTTGTCCTATGAATTAGCCTGGAGAGGAGGAGAAGGTGCAAGAGCGGAAACAACTTTTTTCAAAGAAGAAACTGACAACTTCGGAGGAAAAATAGGTAGAATTCAATACAACCCTGTTTTTTCTAAAACATGTCAAGGTGGTGGCCGAAAACTCGCCGATTCGAAGTGGTTGGTGAGAAACCAGAGAAGTCCCAGCTTTTGCCCAGTAAGAATTTATAAAGAATTACAAGATAAAAGGAAAAGTATCTCCAACACTCGACTATTTTTGACGCCAAACCCCCATTGGAAAATTTCCGGAAAATGGTTCAAAAACAGCCCAGTAGGAGAAAACGAGATTTCAACTTGGACAAAAAAACAAGCACAGAAATCAGGCCTCAATACCACAAAAAATTTACCAACCATTCCCTCAGAGTTACTGCCGTGTCCAAGCTGGCCAAAAGCGGAGTGTCGGAGCAAAACTTGATAAAAATTACAGGTCATTCGAATGCGAAAACCCTATCAAGTTATTTGCAAATGGATCTAGATCACCACAAAAAAATTATTGAAAAAATGAGGGAACCTGGAAAAGAACCACCTCAACAGCACGTGCATCCAGCCCCTGTAGCAGCATCACCCAGCACAAATACAAGTTGTGGTCTGACGGCATCTTCTACGTCGTCGCAAAACAACAATGTGGTTAATAATTATAATATGAAATAGGTATGTATTTAATATTCAGTTAATAAAGCTTAGTTTCCCTGTATTTGATTCGTGGAATATTCCTCCTAAATACCATTCGTGCTTAAAAATTAACCAGATAATTTTCCACTCATGCGTGTTTTCTCTACAAATTTCTATTATATATCTATATTATAAGAAAACACGCATTCGTGAAAAATTATCGGAAATTTTTAAGCACTCGTGGTATTATCCCCGAAAATTCTACAATGTTATGGGTTTATTTATGTATGTTTTATTATTTTTTTTTAGAATAAACTAGAATTTGACTCCACAATTTATAATAAATATTACAATAAATAAATGAGTTTCAGATTATTTTCACATTTCATAGTAAATTTAGGGTAAATAAAATTGGAAACTTGGAATACTTGATTAAGTAAACTGTTATTTTGCTATTTTCATTTTTTTTTGAAGGAGTAAATTCTACTATATTAATTTTTTCTTACAATTTCTTTTTTCGTGTATTAGGGTTTTTTGGGATTTCCAGTGACAATGACATCAAGCAATACATTCAGCACATTGTTGCCTATGTTTTCATTGTTAAACATGTTTTTCTAATATATTTTCCACTATATCGTGGCTGATATTATACCTGCCTGGTTAGTATTAAATTAAAATGATTCCCATTTGTTAATCATATCTGGGCAAACGCTGTCGCTAGACGCAAACATTTTTTAACAAAAATGTATTCAATAATTCATCCAAATCAACCCTTCAATTGATTAACAAGCAGTTTTTAGTTTTTGCTACATATGACTTACGTAAGAAAAGAAAATTATAAACAATTACTAGCCGACCGTTAATATTGGAATTAAAAAAAGAGACCTTCCTTTTGTTTAGCAAAAAGTATAAAAAATAAAAATAGACATACAGGGTGTACGGTAAGTATATGGAATTCTCTCGGATGGGTAAAGGGAGGTCAAAATAACCCTAGTTTGTCTTAAAAAAATCCTAAAATGCTTCTTAATGGAGATACAGTACCCCAAATAGTACCCAGTGATTTACATTTTCGGCTCTAACTTTTGATCCGAATTGTATAATTTAATAAAATTTTAATATTTGATGTAAGCCATAAAACCATACTTCCCACCACACTCATCAGGTCGAAATTTTAGCAGATGTCATTTTACAGAGCTGGAATAGATAGGGATAGCCCAATAGATTGGACATTCCTCTTTAAAAAATTTACATTTGTTTCAATAAAATTAGTCGTTTTCGAACACATCAGTTTTTGTATAACACGTTATGGAAATAGAACGGAAGCTTTCACGGTTTTGGTCATTTAAGAAATCATGGTTCTTGGGATTAGACCGCGTCAAACTGGAATTACTATCCGACGTCTGACCTTCGATTGTATGTTTAAAAATTTCAATATATTCTTTAATTATTCGTTTATAAAATCCTGGAGCCGATGTTTCCTTTACATTTATCCCAAGTAGCACTTTTAGTCATGAATACGTCATTTTTATCACAAGTATTTTCATTGAAGTAACCGGAACTTGGTGTGGCCACGTTCTGTTTAAGCTGAGACTACGTAGTCATTACCAAAATAGGGAACAATTTTAGGGTAACTATTTCGAGAATAACATAACTGCGACTTTGACTATTACGTAGATAGTACGAAATTGTGTAGTTCCATTTAAGTAGCCGAATAGTAATAATTTACCCTATTCGTCACTTCCTTATTTCTCTCTTTATTGAATCCGTTTTCAAAATACGTATGGTTCTTTTTAATACAAACAAAACATTTATGGCGACTACAAACACTCAAATGGGAATATGGTGTAGAGTGTATAGAATGCGCTATTAGTATTTGAGGTAGAATACATGAGTTTCACTTAGTTTTCTGGCTATGCTAAGGCCCTAAAATTAAAACGCAGGCAATTTCTCTGGTGAATATGGTGACGATAGTCGTAGAAAAATGACCCGCCTTGAAAATTCGTTCATTTTCAATACATTTTGGTCAAATATATTGACCAATTTAAATCTCAAAATGTAATTTTGGACTTTGGTTTAAATAGTAATTATTATTATTATTATTAAATAGTAATGATTACTATTATTATTAAATAGTAATTATTATTATTATTATTAAATATATTATTAGAAATAGTGATTCTTTTTTAACGTAATGTTTAATTTGTATGCATTTTTAATTTTTATACTCAAAAAAACAAACATTATAGTTAAATGGTTATAGGGGAGATGAAAATAAACAATGGCGTTCTATTAGACTTTTACTTTTAGGTTGGCTGCATTTCTTTACAGAGAAAATTACTTAATATCAAGTGTCTACGACTGCTCCCATTCGCTTTTATTTAAATTCTTTAAATACGCAACTGTCACTTATACCCAATTACACTTAAGTCTTGAACACTAAGATGGTACGAATAAAGTTATCTACAAAGTTCCCATTAGACCTATACTGTATATTATTTGCGATAACATTCCGCCGGTTCTTTAAAATTTAATGTGTTGTGTCGTAGCATGCTGAGAGTTGCGGTACCTGAGTCACTACTATAATTCTGCCATGTATCATAACCATAACCCTGTTTTGTTTTTATTTTTCGTTTCCTTAAAACACCGCTTTAGGTTGTTTAGTTCACGTATGACATAACCAAGTTGTGATATTTTTAATTTTCTATAAAATGTGGCTGAGTGACGAAAGCTACTTTTTTTCTTATGGTATGTGAAGCCCTTGTGTACCATTTTAACTTGTTACTCGTAGACGATACACAACACATACACAACTAATTAATAGCTGTCGACCGAATTACAATGACTTTATAAGGACAGTGGCGATAATAGAAGCCCACCCGCCAAGGTCTGATGCGAAATTTCTAGTAATGTAATATGTACTGAAGAAAGCCTACACAATAAAGTTTTTATGCTAATCTTGGAGAGCTTCTACCTCAAATTGAGGTGCTGAATGAAGTAAAACAGTCACTAAGACATGAAACACTATTGTCTTTTACCGCAAAATAAAACCAAAATATAATAATGTGCAATATTTAATAACTTTTCTTGGAGTAAACTTAAACTTAAGACATTTACGGTCATAGTTCATCATAAACACTTTATAATTACAAGCAAACAGGTGAATCAGGCTTAAATACATTTCTCCATATGGCCAATGGCTGAGAACTTCTTGTTTGAATCAATATTAATTTTAATAATCATAAAATCTAATAAAATGAGACACTAAAACAACAAAACTCATAAGAAACCCACGTAGGCGAAAAATAAACAAAACGATTTTAGCAGCAATATGGCCGAACCAATAAAAAACTGGTTACTCTATTGTTGCCACTGTCCTTATAAAATCACAGACGGAATCTCGTACCAGCACCCCCTATCTCCGGAACCTCAAGTATAAGAGGTAATAGTTTACTTGTAGTAAATAATTACTGTAATTCTTACCTCTAAGTTGCAACAGAAGAATAACGACTGGTCATAGCCAGTTTAAAGTAGCAGTAGACGGTAACTTTTTCTACTCTGCAACGACTCGTTTTACTTTATAGTAATACGTTATAGGAGTACATTTGATCGTAATGGAGTAGTCTCTGCAAAGTTTTCTAGAAAATGCTGATACTTAAAAGTTGTAATTTAGTAAACAGATTAGAAACAGTAACTTTGAATAATTACTATTATGTCACGGAAAAGAAATGCCGACTTTGAGTCAATTCCTTAAGTAGTTGCTTGGCAGTAGTTATTATATAATTACTTTACATGGAAAATTACTATAAAGTATTATTCGCAGTAACAAATACATATATAATACTTAAAAACGTTTAACCCAAAGTATTTGTTGATATCTAGTAGGATTATTAGTAACAAAAAAGTAAAAACTCTTAAAGACTAGTAGTGGAAACAGTTGTAGCTACTTTAGTGCTAGCTGGGATAATATGGCCAATGGTATGCTGGTGTTCAGCTACAGCAGATTAAACAGTTTGTTTATTTTTAATATATATCGTTGATGTTCATTAAGTCTAGTTGATATTTGAGCGTCCTGTCTCTATCACACACACTTATCCTCAGGAGCACGGAATTTTACATACTTTTGTTTGAAAAAGTACAATATATTTCGGGGATCGCAAGCATTGTCCAATCTTCTTATGTGTATTGAAGATTGTACATATGTTGAATCGCCGAAGTAATAGTCCTATTTTGTCTGCGTTTGTGGCTCCTTATAATACTCCTTTCGCGGAGTTGGATTACTATATATTTTAATTGAACGCGTAATATCTTCAGTGCAATAACCATTCCCCCTCAGAGCTTCGGTCAGTTTCAATGTTTCCGATCTTAGAGAATCTTGATTAGAAATCGAAATGGCTAAATACTAGTGAGTTAATAACTAATTTCTTTTGTGCTGGATGGTGGTGGAAATTTGAATTTAAGTATATAAACTGGTCAACACTCGAAGCATCTACCCTAAGTTTTTACCCCATTTTCAAAGTTCCTTAGCTTAAAAAATATGACGCAGATTTTGATGCATTTGAATTTTTTGGAATGATTGGTTAACTGGCTTTCAATTTAGGGTGTATTATCAGATGCTAGGTATATATACAGAGCACATAATGAAGTGATGTAAAATGATTTAAAATGTTTGACGATCCCATTTTAACCAGAAACACGGGGTTTGATTATTAATTCGATTTTTGCGATCTAGATGAAAAAGTGATTTCCCCGATTTTTGAAATTGCGCTTTTTTCCAGAGTTATGATTTTTTTGCTGAAAGTGGTATTTTTTTTTAAACTCGGCCTTGTATTTTTTGCTACCATTTCGATCCCATTGTTTTCACGTCTAGTACATTAATGTGAAGTGTTTCCACAAATTCTACAGGTTTGCTTTATACAGGTTGTCCCCAAAAAAAATGCGGACGGTTATTGAAAACAAAAATGTCGTTTTTCTTTGCAGTTTTGCGGGACTAAACATCGCATGGCACACTTTGTATAAAATGCTCATAATTTAAGAGGTTATTTATAATTTTTTGGTTTTTAAGGTACATTGGTCTCGTGACGGTGTCAACATTTTTTAGCCTACGTCCTTTTTAAGAAAGATACAAGGCGACTAAGATAATTCGGTGATCTGAATAGTCGGCCTTTGTTATTGTATTGCCTTAGTGGCTCTAGCTGAATCTTAAACAAATGTTTTTATTCAGATGAAATTACCCAGATATACTGGGTATTTAGCATTTAGAATAAGTTTCGTTAGACAACTGTTTTATTTATTGTATTCATCAACAATAACTAATTAACCACAACTCAAAAAATACGCTGTCACTTGAGACTTATAAAAATGCAAATGTCATTATAACAATGATAACAAAGTCATGGCTATAGAGATAAAGATATTTAAATTTTTAGACCTCCCGAAATTTACTGGTATTTCGCAGTATTTCTTGTATTTATTTGTAATAGTAAATAGGGGTAGTCCTACCAGTATTCTTTTATTTTTTATTTAAGGTTATTTTAGTGCTTTGATTGTTAAAGTTGTGACTTTTATTTAAAGTTGATTGTTGATAATTACATATTTCTACGGAATACAATTAAACAATTGTCTACCGAAACCCATTCGTTAGATGCTACACATCCTGTACATTAAAATATATTTGTTTTAATAAAAATATTTAACATGTAGTTGGAGCCACCAAGGTAATAAAATAACAGAGCTCGATTTTAAAATTGACCAGAATACCGCATAATTTTAGTCGCCCTGTTCTTTCTTAAGAGGGATGTTGGCTAAAAAACTGCGAAACCGTGCCGAGGCTAATAAACCTTAAACCAGAAAATTTTAAATAACCTGTCAAATTATGAATATTTTATACAAAGTGTTCCATGTAAAGTTAGTCCCGTAAAATTGCCAAGAAAAATGGCATTTTTGTTTATAATAGATGTTGGTAATTTTTGGGGACATCCTGTATAAAGCAAATCTATACATTTCGTGGCAACAATTCACATTAATGGGCTAAACGTAAAAACAAATGGATCGAATGGCCAACAAAAAAAATACAAGGACGTATTTAAAAAAAAAATCCATATTCAGAAAAAAAACGTATCTGTGGAAAAAAGCGAAATTTCAAAAATCGGTGAAATTACTTTTATGCTTTTTTTATCCTAGACCTCAAAAATCGAACTAAAAATCAAACTGCATTTTTCTGAATAAAATGGAATCGTTAATCATTTTACATCATTTCACTATGTGTCCTGTATATCCTTACCATCCGATAATACACACTAAATTGATACCTCAATTGAAAGCCAATTAACCAATCATTCCAAAAAGTTTAAATTCATCGAAATCCGCATGACAGTTTTAAAGACAGACAACTCTAAAAATGGGGTAAAAACCTAGATGGAGGCTTCGAGTGTTGACCAGTTTATTTGTATGCGTCGATTCTCTATACGTACGATATCTAGAAAGGGAATCGTTCCATTAGATTCAATTTCCCTTGTGAACTTGATACTATGATGTTGTTGATTAAGGTGGTTTAGAAACATGAGGAAATTATCCTGTCCATGAGGCCAAGTAACAAAAGTATTATCTACATATCTGAAGAACCAGCGCTTTGCTTTAAGTGGAGCAGATGTTAGAGGAATATCCTCAAAGGCTTCCATAAAGATGATAGAGGAGATCCCATAGCTTCTCCTAAAGTTTGTTCATAAAAAGTTCCTTACACTAGGTCTATTAAGTTCTTATCAAGATTATCCAATATGTCTGATATAATGGAAATTGAGTCGTTGACAGGAACATGTATGTATAGAAAGCCAACGCATACACATAGATACTTAAACGCAATTTTCCACCACCATCCAGCCCAAAAAGAAAACGGTTATTAACTCACAACTATGTAGGGCCATTTAGATTTCTGATCAAGATTCTCTAACATCGGAAACATCGAAACTGACTGAAGCTCTGAGAGAGAATGTTTATTGCACTGAAGATATAACGCGTTCAATTAAAAGATATAGTAATCCAACTCCGCGCCAAGGAGCCACCGTAAGGTAGTGTTGTTCTTCCCTACATACATGGCACCACAGACAAAATAGGACGATTACTGCGGCGGTCCAAGATACGTACAATCTTCATTACATAAAAGAAGGACAATTCTTGCGATCCCCGAAAGATATTGTACCTTTTTAAACAGAAGGAGTATATAAAATTCCTTGCTCCTATGGAGAAGTCTATGTGGGAGAAACAACACAACTAATACCACTGGCCATATTAGAAATATAAAGGAAACCAAGGTTCTAGCATCGGTTCCAGGATTTTATAAACGAAAAATTAATGAATCTATTGACATTTTTAAACATAAGAGAAATTTGAATAGATATACGGGTTACGGACTATATCACACGTGGAAACCGATTTAACACAGGGTTTCTTAACCAATGTCTTTACTTGTCAAAATTGACTGGTTGGTTGAGTAGACAAGAATTAAATAAGTAGTATAAATAAAACTAAAGAAATTGCCCAAACATACATACATTTAAATATCAGTTACTCATATACCCATGTTTTTAAAGAGGGACATTTTGATATTTTTTTTGTACATATATATCCGTAATTTAATATACTGTAGTATACACATCCTGATTTTGCAATTTACACATCAGCTAAAAAATACTGAAATATAGAGGAAAATTATGACCACACAATAAATTTATCAATTCAAAAAAAATTGTTACTCAATGCTCATTTTTTTAACATAATACGTTTTATATAGCACTACTAAACCTAATAATCTTGTTTGTTTTAAAATAGCCAGTAATATAGATGGCACTGTTTACGTTTTATTACTCATGAAAACAAAAGACGTATTAATGAATTTCAAGAGGCCAAGACGAGGACAGATAATCCGTAGCTCGGTTAAACTGCGCACGGATAATCGGGGTTTTATTGTATTTTTTTCTTGATCACTCGCCTCGTCAGTGTTGTCTACAAGCGATGAAAACGCCGTTATCGCGTGCGGCAAAGCCAACAAAAAACTGCTGTAGACCACATAATATAGCCCACGATACACAGACTTAATATTACGTTCTTGTGCATGCAGCATGTGACGTCACATGGGTATCTTGATTTGTATCTGTCAATGCATGGGAAATACTATTTATATTCAGAATTTTTGCACTTCGTGATGTTGAATTGACATATATAGATAGTTAGCGTGACCGTACAATTTTAAACTATCATATAATTTCAAAATGGCGGATATGTATTGTATCTCGAAGAATGCAAATTACGTTTTTTTATATTTTGTCCTTCTACTGGAATTCCATATCTATATTAACGAAAAATCTGCGTGCAAATTAATTAAGAATTGTTGGAATTTCACATAGATACTTGAAAGTAAAAACCAACATAAGACAAGTTTTTATTAGAAGGGGCTAAAAATAAATTACATATTGTGGTTTGATTGGATTACATTATTTTATTAATATTAATTAACAAATATAAAAGCTTGTCGCGAAATTGCTACTGCTATCTAACTGAATGACAAATTTCATAGAAAGCGTCATATTATACATTGTCAATAAAGACTTTCGAATACACATATATTAAGATACTACAAAAATCACATACATAAAATTTATGGAATTTAAATGTATCAATATTGCGGTACTAGAAACATTTTCGTTTGCACTATTTTTTCAGGAAGAGTAATCCAAGATTTTTATTTTCAATTTCTTCAATTTAAGATAAGTTTGCTAACAAAACCAAGACGGTTCAAAATCGAGGTTTTTCTAAATCCTTCCAGAACCGGGATAATTATTCAGTCTAATGCCTCCTAAAAGTAGTTAATTTCTTAATAACAAATAATTTCCACCAGTATATTGCTTCGTAATATAGTGTTTTGAACTACTATCTAACTATCTGTAAACAGAAAATATCATTTTTTGGGAAAAAACTTACAATATGAAACCTATAAATGGAAAATTAGAGAATCTATTGAATTTATAAACATCCGAGTAAAC
This sequence comes from Kuschelorhynchus macadamiae, assembly GCA_030620095.1. Taxonomy (NCBI): domain Eukaryota; kingdom Metazoa; phylum Arthropoda; class Insecta; order Coleoptera; family Curculionidae; genus Kuschelorhynchus; species Kuschelorhynchus macadamiae. The sequence continues at coordinate 772,658 of JAUTXW010001111.1, read as the reverse complement.
AGCCTAATAATAATCGTAATAGAGATGCGGGCTAGACCATACGTGGAAACCGATCGCTACACCTGATATACAGATGAATACAGGTCGGGTATAAATAGCTGACTTGAATCTCTTCGAGCACATTCAGTGTTCCGATCTCGTGAAGTAAAAATCTCTGAAGATACCTCGTGCAATCAAGCGCACACCGTCGGAAATAGCATTTTGACATGGTCTGATCCCAAAAACTATGATTTAATTGACCACAGCCATGAAATAAAAAATATTACTTAAAATATCACTTTAAAGTAATAAATAAGATTTAATTTAAACCTGCCCTGTAGGTAAACACGTCTCCTTTTCCTATAAAGCAAACGTTTTAAAACATGTTTGGACATAAATGATATGTCATACACTTTTAAAATATTGGCTGGAATTCCCCAAGGAACTGCTTTAATAAAAGAAAATATTCCAGTTACGTTCCGGCCTCTTTTGATTGAAAAACTCCAATAGCCTTTTGTTTTGCTTAGAAATAGGCTTTTGACGAAACCCTTATCAAAGAAATTGCTCTCTTTTCGTTGCTTTGCTACCATTAAGTTAAACAAAAAACCGACAGGCAAGCTGGCTTCTTATTTTTCTGCAGATTTATTTAAAACTGAAACATGAACAACGAAATTTATTACCGTGTAAAAAATGAAAATAAAAACATTTTATAGGTTCAAGTACGATTAAATCAAAAATATACATAAACTTAAAGAACTTGGTTGGCTGAATATGCATGATCGTCGATTACTTCACTCTACATGTTTTATTTTCAAAATAATTAAACATAAATCACCAGAATACTTATTTGACAAATTAGCATTTAGGACTGATGTTCATAATTTAAATTTACGGCGCAAAACCTTGATTACAATTCCAGCTCATAGAAAAGAAATTTTCAAAAGGTCATTTTCATATTGGTCTGCCGCACTTTCCAATAAATATAACATCAACTGCTCCTCATTACAAAGTATTTCTGTATTTAAACGGAAAATAAAGAAAACTTTGCTTGCATAATGCCTGTTTGCTCTGTATAAGATTTATTTATCACTTTTATGATTTTAATAATTCATAAAATGTAATACAGGTGACCCAGCACTTTGGTGTCCACTTTTGTTAGTTTTTAGGTCTTACTTCCTTCTCCCTCTATTTTTAGCTGTCACTTTCTCTTCCTTCTTCTTTTTTAATTTAACTTTTACTCTGCTTCTTGTCTGTGTTTATCTTTTTTTCCGAATATATAATATAATTATCTATGTAAATGGTTATATTTTTTTTTTCTCAATTTTTTTTTCTCTTATATATTTTTGTTATATTTAGTAATGTTTAAGAGCAAGGCCTCAACAGCACCTGAATTTCTCTTAGGAAGCTGACTCAAAGGCCTTTTAATCCAAAATAATTATTCCTGTTGGTAATGTCAATGTATAATTACTTGTTATTGGATTAATAAACGTCTTATTATTATTATATCGCATCAATAACTTAATAAACCATTATTTAATAAACAAGGCATCATAATAATAGAAAAATTCTACTCCTGCAATTAACATTAATGATAATGATAATAATAATAATAATAAAAAGAAAATACCAGAATAAGCCGATCGAGACTACACACCTACACATAAATTGTATTGTCGTTTAATTGCTTTTTAATTTAAATATGTTTTTTGACACCTATGAATAGCCATGTCGTAATTTAAAAACTGAGGTTTGATTTATGCCCCTAACCCGCTAAAAACATCTTGTAAAAACAAGTTTAAATCCAAATTTAGCAACATTGACGTTTGCCCAGAAATGTCATTTGTAATTAAACTTTTTAGTAATACCCTAACTAGACACTCGCTCTTACAGTTGCTTTAGTTGTTTCCGATATCAGTTGTTAAAAAATTAGAAAAACAGTCACACACATAATGGTTGGGATTATTAAAGTCAACGTTTATATAAAAATCGAAACCTTATTTTAAGATTATGAGTTTAAAATTTCGATTCTACTGTTACACATAAGTCACATGATACCTGCAGTGTGATACGTCAAAAACACCACAATTTTAAATAATGCGGTATGCGGCCCGACTTCTAATTTCTTGCGGCTCCCAGAGGCTAAAGAAAATATTGTATCGCGTCGCGCCCGCGAATGACACTCCGGGGACGCTAGCGCCAACTAGTTAGAAGAGATCCACGATGTGAACTCCCAATCACGACTACCCACAAGGCCACTAGATGGCGTTGCATGTCTATTGAATCTTTTTAATGATTCTAGAAATTATCACTACCAGAGGGGCCTACTAGTCCAGTCACGTAGCTGCTCGAAATTTCGAGAGATTCAGATTCAAAGTTGACGCCCTCGGCCTATATAAAGCCGGCATCACACGGCAGCGGCCAGTTCCAATTCCAAGATCTAACGAAACGATACAAGCTTTGAAGGAATATACGGAAGTATTGTGCCCGTCTCACAACAATTTTTTTCTGAAGTTAGTTTGTCCGGTGTTACTGTCGCCAGAGGAATCAAAGAGTTAGCGGCAAACATTGAACATTCACTAAAAGAAGGTGCATAGAAGTTCGTATAATATTTTGTTGGACTCGACGAAAGCACAGATTTAACCGATACCGCTCAATTAGCTATGTTTATTTGGGGCATTGATAATAATTTTGTAATCAATTGAGAGATGGCTGCCTTTTTTCCTATTAAAGGAACTACAATAGGATGTGATATTTATAAGTGTTTGATGACAGTACTGAGACGATATAATTTAGAATTGACAAACCTTTCTGCAGTTGTAACAGACGGTGCACCAACCATGATAGGAAAAAATGAAGGGCTCGTTGGTTTGATGAAAAAACAGCAGAAAGATCTTCCTTTGATGCACTACCATTGTATCGTTCATCAACAAAATCGTTGTAAAAAATCCACAAATATTTATGAAGTGATGAAATTGGTCGTAAAAATCTCTCGGCGTCAATTACAGAGAATTCCAAAATTTTTTACTCAAAATTAATGCCGACTATGGTGATGTGACATATTTTTCTGATGTTCGTTGGCTGAGCAGAGGAAAAATGCTAAAACGCGTTTTTGAACTCGATAAGGAAATCGCCTCCTTCATGGAAACCAAAGAGAAAGAACTCCCTCAATTTAGTGACACTGACTGGCTGCGCGACTTTGGATTTGTCATGGACATCACACCAAACTACAAGGAAAAGAAAATCTCCTCAACAACCTACTTGACACTGTGAAGACATTTGAGTTTAAACTGGATTTATGGAAAAATCAGTTGTTGAAAAAAGAGTTTACGCACTTTCCTAAACTGAGTTGCGAATGTACAAATGTGGATAAATATGTCGCAGCACTAGATTTACTCAAAAAAGAATTCCAATCAACTTCAGAGACTTCAGAGATAATAAAAATTACATCAATCCCTTTGCCCTACCATTCAGTGTATCCGTTGAAGACATGCCAGACAATTGTCAGATGGAGCTTATCGATTTGCAGTGTAATTCGGAACTGAAAGACAAGTTCGATATGGGACTTCTTGATTGTTATTCAAAATATGTCGATAATGTTTCCTGAAATCCACATGCCCAGAAAATGATGTCTCTATTTGGGAGCACATATGTGTGCGAGCAGCTGTTTTCTCGTATGAAGAATGTGAAGTCTAAAACAAGGTCGAGAGTTACAGACGCGCATCTGGAAAGAAGTTTGCGGTTTGCGACTAAAAAAATAAAACCAACGCATTGATTGATTGAACTTTTTAACCAATAAAGATTATTTCACTTTGAAATTATATGTTTCTTATTTTATTGATATGGTAGTAAAGTGACGTAGAACAATGTGGCCTTTCGGACGATATGAAATCGATTTTTGACCCTTGCACTAAAAAAGGTTGAAAGCCCTTGGAGTAGGCCAAAACCTACAGTGCCCACATGGAGATTTTGCGACGTAAAATTAGTTTTTGCACTGATATACTGTAAATATTATAGTAATTGGGCCACTCTTAAATTGTAGCTCTTTGATCTACTTTTGAACTAGCTAAAGTTTACATTGTTAGACGTAGGCGTCGGGGAACTAAACTTACAATAATTCTAACAAATTTCATTTTGTAAAAAAATTAATTTGAAAAGGCTACAATGTTTAATGGTTAGTTTTTAGTGAAATATCTCCAAAATATAAAAAAAAATGTTAGTGTTTGGTCTAGGATGGTTACGGTTTCATAGATTTAATTATATTTGCATAAATAACGATTGTCTATTCACTTTATTCGTATGATATAATCTTTCTTAGAAGTAATGGAACACCACTATTGTATTGAAAACTTCTTTTTACTTCCCTCATAAAACGACAGTATTGTAATCATGAAAAAATCACCCTCCAAAATTTTTTCAGATCTTCACGTTTCAGGGTCCCTAGATGACGAAAAACATGTTTTCTCGATTCCGTCAGCCTCTCTGTCGGTCTGTCTGTTCGCGGCATAGCTAAAAAACTACTTACCCGACTGACTTCAAATTCTGGTCAAAAAATAAGGGTCATATGGGGATGACCTGGCAACATTTTGGTAAAAACCCAATATGCCCGAACAAGATGGCAGCCTAGTGAAACGTTAAAAAAATTATTCCTTAAAAACTAATTATTCAGTTTGCAGAATAATCAAGTAGGAATCAACTGGTAAACTATTGGTACGAATACAAGATGGCGGAACAAAATAGCGGCTTAATAAAATATTTAGGAAACCAGCTTCAAAAAAACTACTTAACGAACTGATTTCAAATTATGTGCCATAACTAATTGTAGTAGCATTAAGTGTGACATAAAGATAAGCTGGTAAAGTTGTGTTACGAATTCAAGATAGCGGAACAAAATGAGGGCCAAATAACATGTTAAAAAAATTAACGTCAAAAATCTTATTCAATTGATTGTAAACTTTGGGGTGTCCTAAATAACTATGTACTGAACTAAATTGGTTCACCCTTCACCATTCCTAATAAAAGGAAATATTCATTTCATTCGTTCAAAGAAAATTTACCGATTTTTGTTTATGTTGTAAATAATAATTACTTTCGTTCATTTTATTTCCACTATTACTACTACTGCTACTACTCGGGATTCTCAAATTTTAATGAGTTTTTGTTTCTCTTAGAAGTGTTCCAGTTTTTGAGAATTTTAAACATCCATCACCATTATCAAAATTTTCGTTAAATAACTCAAAGTATGCTACATTAGAAAAAATACGGTTTGTAGCTCAGTCTGTTTTTTATGAAGATAACATAGTATTAATTTTATTATAATTTTTATTTTTAATTTATAGAGTTAATATAAATTTGATATACTTAAATTTTAGGAATATATATGGTTTTTGTTTTTTATTATTAAACAAATAGAAATGTTTAGGAAATATAAATTTTTGGAATCAAAATTATGATAACATTGAAAATAAAATTGAATGTTAGCTAACATAGAGGATTAGCTTCTTTCTTTTCTTAAGAATATTTTGTCCGGGTGATTTATACATGAAACCAAGCATTCATGGTCATCCCTTTCTCTGTATTGTACAGGTGTACGTGGACAAAAGAAATCAGCTTTCAAAATGAGGGAAAATGCATCTCGCTGAGAACGCTTCAGCAGCTACCTCATATTTCGCGATTCCGTATATGCCGAATTAGCAGGTAAAAACTAATTGTGGTCTGATGTAACCACAGATTTCCCCTTTCAAATGAATATAAAAATAATAATTTTGGTTACTGTAAATTTAGTTTCTCGACACATTCACAATTGTGGGAGAAAAATTAACTATAGCTTCTAATCGATTTATCACAGAAACTGTAAGACTTAGGATCTGATCTGAGCTGGATTTCATATTTTCTCTTTTAAGGCTTATAAAATACATATTATAAAAAAAAAAAGATTTTTAAACATCTCAAAACAAGGACGACCTATTTCAACGATAACTTCATGACAGGTGGCGAAAAATGTTAAAACAGCCGGCTGGGAACTCACGCGTCATGCATACTAAAAGTTTGAGTAGGGTCGCCTCAACTGATTGCTATTGTTTTTAAACGTAACCGTGATTGTTCAGTAAATGAACGGTTAACTAGTTTAGAATCAATGCTTAATTATTACTGCGTTCTAGGAAATTCCCTATAAGAACAGCAAAAATTGATCATATAGCATGATGTCATTTCAAAATCGACAATTTAGTAGTTCTGTTCATCCAGAAAAAGTTACAATTAATCCGCTGGGATTTAGTTACAGGCTTATAACGCCTTAGAACCTTGTCTATAGTAATTCAGAAATTTAGTATCCAGCTTTAACACACAGTATGTCACAGAGGAAAATAGACTAGAATAGAATAGAATAGAAATTAGCCAGACTATACATGTATCTACCAAAAGACCACGAAAATTGTATATTTGGCACAATTTTTAGTTGGCATAATTATGCACGGAGCAGAAACTTAGTTCGGAGAGGGTCCACTTTAAAACTGAAGACCCCCTGTGTCCATTGAGTTGAAATAATAATACCTATTTGTATAAATATTGTTATTAAATAAGATCCTCCATAACTTATAGTGATGAAACATGAAATGTATACGATTTCATTAGATCATTACATAACTAATAAAGCTATTGATACTTCATTAATAATGTCATTAGCAGAATCGTCGGCAGAATTGCTGGGAATAGAGGCTTTTTGTCTTTATCCTCTATACTCAAGACAATAAATAATGCCATTAACAAAGCTCCAACCTACATGTGTATGCTCTAATTAGATCAGAGCGATTCCATTTATACCAACCAAGTTAACTATCTAAATCAGTGCTTACTGGTTTAGCCCCCATAAATACGATTCATTTCCATTATCGCTTTTATTGGGTCAATAACGACAGAAATGTACTAGATTTACGACTTGGCTTGTGAAAATATTATATGGAGGCTGCTCAAGCAAATCCACTTTTATTGACTGTCTTGAATTTACAAAAAATTGAAAAAAAGGATGACAAAACAATCGTAATTCTTTGTTATCTATACAGCGCAGTCCAAAAGTCTGTTTACCGAAAAATTTTTAGACAAAGAATTTGAAAACCTGTTTATACAAGAAAGAACAATACAAAAGTGTAAGTAAAGTACAGTGTAAAGCACCAATACACATTATTTTTTCTGTATAAGAAGCATTTTGAAATCTGTAGTAATAATAATAATTGTATTTCCTCAATTTAACTGGTGTACATACAAAATACATAGGTTATTGAAGAAAACGTCAAATTAACAATTATAGCACTAATTTGTATAAATAAATATATACACGACAAATAGTAAAGAATAATGACAAACAATATATAAGAATACAAAAACAAAGATTTAGCATAAATCATTTAACTCAAGAACTTCTGTATACTATAACAGTTCATTTCAATAACAAGACTTTTGATTTTGCCTTTAAAAAGTGTCACAGTAGCAACGTGTTTTATACAGTGGCGGCTCACGGGTGAAAAAGTAAGTGAAGTGCAAATGAACCAAGAAAATATCGCAATAATTTTTCGTCCAAAATTTTTTTTATGTGGAAGGGGTAGAATATTTTTTTACGACTTATCTAAATGTTGTATACTAAATCAATTCTCCTATCCCTTATAGCAGCAAATTGATTTATAACATCCTCATAAAATGGATGAGTTGCCCTTATCTCCTCCAGACATTCCTTTTGAATTGAAATATTGCCTAGAGAAGTAAGTCTTTTTTGAGATATTGTATTTCTTAAAAAAAAATGAGGGAATACCACTAAGGCTTGCAAAAAAATTCGACATTTAGAAATATTTTTAAACTTCGCTGCATCATGACAAATACAGCGTGCGGCGCGTTTTTTTTTTGAAGGCAATTGAGATGGCAAGACATCACACTTGCGCCATTGTAACATTACCCTATTAATTTATGTTTATAGTCAAATTGGTCTAAAATTTGATCCAATAGAGAATATAAATTCTCCGACGTTCTATCGGAGCTGACATTATAAAATCCTAAGAATCTCTCGACTACTGAACCTTATGAATTAACGTATCCTAAAATTATGGAGCACTGGGAGGTTTGCGTAATATCAGTGGCGTCATCCACTTGCACAGAACTGTGTGTTCATTATTTCATTTTTTACATGATCATTTAAATAATCAGAAATGCATTCAATTAAAATACAATTAATAATTAATTATTTCGTTTTGAATAGTTTTCGAGTCACCAGTAAAAACATTTTTAATTTTTTTGTGATGATCTTTTAGTTCTTGGGAACTTCTCGATATTAATAAACCTAAAAGCTTTTTAAAATTTCCCCTATTTATTGACTCGCTGCTCTCATCATGGCCGCGAAAGAATAACTGTTGTTTTGAAAGGTACAAAACTGCGTCAATTACCAAGCACATAAATAGTCTATTTAATCGGACGTTTTCGTTAAAATGTATATTATATAGTTTAACATTTTCTTGTCAGTGTCATCTATAGTGCTTTGATTTTTTACAAATGTTTTTAGCATTAATTCGCATTTTAAATGCTCTGCCGAGTCTTCATGTTTATGTAAAGACCTTCATATATTTATCATACCCGCAAATCCTTCCTTATTTCACACTGAATATTTATTGGAAACTAGTAAACAAGGCCAGCAAAACAATTTTTGTAATATTTGACTACTACATAACCATTTGTATGCCGAAAACCAGGATGATGATTAAAACTCTGATCTTGTTCCTTCCATCGATTAAATGGAGTTTGCATGTAAATTAATAAACCCGACACCAAATAAAGTTGTAACAACACCATAAATAAATATAACACAAAACACTCAAGTAAACTGCAAAGGAACTAACCGGTTGCAGCGAAATACGTGAAAATAAAAGTAAACAACCACCCCAAACTGAACGACACGTGGGTGTAGTGTACTGCGTTAGCAATTCACCGAGACCGTTGTATGGCGCTGGTTAACATTAATCTTCCATGCGGTCGACGTCACCACGTACGCGTTGTCATGGCAACGCAGTAGGAAAATCGTTAACTAAACATAGCACCTCTAGCAAAGTGGAAGCGGTTTGCGCCACTGTTATAGGTGTTATAATAAAGTTCGATTGAAAGTTTTAAAAAGACATGCCGCCAACGGTCAAGTAAAATATTTATTCGAGATGTACAGTTTATTTTTTGCCAATTAGGTGAATAAATGAATGTAAAAACTTAAATCTTAAGAGATATATAATAAATATAGTTAGATGTTTGCTTGTTTATTTTTCTTGGTAAAGTAGCACTTCACCTGAATAGCCGCCACTGGTTTTATATCATTGCCTAGTCTATTCTATTAAAAAATGTCAAAATTCTAAATTTCCTTGATATATTCCCTGCAAGAGTCCCTATAAGAAATCCCAAATATAATTCGAATTGCCTACTTCGGAAGTAAAAATACTCTTTGCACGTCCGAAATTGCTCCCCAACTGATAATGCCATAAGATTTTTGACTGCAGTAATTAGATAAAGACTTTAGTGCATAGCAATTCTGCCTTAAATTAATTGAGGTGTTATATACAATAAATAAGGTCAAAGAAATTAAGTACCAAATATATATATATATATATATATATATATATATATATATATATATATATATATATATATACATAATATATATATAATATATATATATATATATATATAAATATATAAATATATAAATATATATATATATATATATATATATATATATATATATATATATATATATATATATTTGGTACTTAATTTCTGTGAGCTTATTTATTGTATATAACACCTCAATTAATTTAAGGCAGAATTGCTATGCACTAAAGTCTTTATCTAATTACTGCAGTCAAAATCTTATGGCATTATCAGTTGGGGAGCAATTTCGGACGTGCAAAGAGTATTTTTACTTCCGAAGTAGGCAATTCGAATTATATTTGGGATTTCTTATAGGGACTCTTGCAGGGAATATATCAAGGAAATTTAGAATTTTGACATTTTTTAATAGAATAGACTAGGCAATGACATAAAACCAGTGGCGGCTATTCAGGTGAAGTAGGTGAAGTGCTACTCTACCAAGAAAAATAAACAAGCAAACATCTAACTATATTTATTATATATCTCTTAAGATTTAAGTTTTTACATTCATTTATTCACCTAATTGGCAAAAAATAAACTGTACATCTCGAATAAATATTTTACTTGACCGTTGGCGGCATGTCTTTTTAAAGCTTTCAATCGAACTTTATTATAACAACTATAACAGTGGCGCAAACCGCTTCGACTTTGCTAGAGCTGCTATGTTTAGTTAACGATTTTCCTACTACGTTGCCATGACAACGCGTACGTGATGACGTCGACCGCATGGAAGATTAATGTTAACCAGCGCCATACAACGGTCTCGGTGAATTGCTAACGCAGTACACTACACCCACGTGTCGTTCAGTTTGGGGTGGTTGTTTACTTTTATTTTCACGTATTTCGCTGCAACCGGTTAGTTCCTTTGCAGTTTACTTGAGTGTTTTGTGTTATATTTATTTATGGTGTTGTTACAACTTTATTTGGTGTCGGGTTTATTAATTTACATGCAAACTCCATTTAATCGATGGAAGGAACAAGATCAGAGTTTTAATCATCATCCTGGTTTTCGGCATACAAATGGTTATGTAGTAGTCAAATATTACAAAAATTGTTTTGCTGGCCTTGTTTACTAGTTTCCAATAAATATTCAATGTGAAATAAGGAAGGATTTGCGGGTATGATAAATATATGAAGGTCTTTACATAAACATGAAGACTCGGCAGAGCATTTAAAATGCGAATTAATGCTAAAAACATTTGTAAAAAATCAAAGCACTATAGCTGACACTGACAAGAAAATGTTAAACTATATAATATACATTTTAACGAAAACGTCCGATTAAATAGACTATTTATGTGCTTGGTAATTGACGCAGTTTTGTACCTTTCAAAACAAGAGTTAGTCTTTCGCGGCCATGATGAGAGCAGCGAGTCAATAAATAGGGGAAATTTTAAAAAGCTTTAGGTTTATTAATATCGAGAAGTTCCCAAGAACTAAAAGATCATCACAAAAAAATTAAAAATGTTTTTACTGGTGACTCGAAAACTATTCAAAACGAAATAATTAATGATTAATTGTATTTTAATTGAATGCATTTCTGATTATTTAAATGATCATGTAAAAAATGAAATAATGAACACACAGTTCTGTGCAAGTGGATGACACCACTGATATTACGCAAACCTCCCAGTGCTCCATAATTTTAGGATACGTTAATTCATAAGGTTCAGTAGTCGGGAGATTCTTAGGATTTTATAATGTCAGCTCCGACAGAACATCGGAGAACTTATGTTCTCTATTGGATCAAATTTTGGACCAATTTGACTATAAACATAAATTAATAGGGTAATGTTACAATGGCGCAAGTGTGATGTCTTGCCATCTCAATTGCCTTCAAAAAAAAAACGCGCCGCATGCTGTATTTGTCATGATGCAGCAAAGTTTAAAAATATTTCTAAATGTCGAATTTTTTTGCAAGCCTTAGTGGTATTCCCTCATTTTTTTTTAAGAAAAACAATATCTCAAAAAAGACTTACTTCTCTAGGCAATATTTCAATTCAAAAGGAATGTCTGGAGGAGATAAGGGCAACTCATCCATTTTATGAGGATGTTATAAATCAATTTGCTGCTATGAGGGATAGGAGAATTGATTTAGTATACAACATTTAGATAAGTCGTAAAAAAATATTCTACCCCTTCCACATAAAAAAAATTTTGGACGAAAAATTATTGCGATATTTTCTTGGTTCATTTGCACTTCACTTAATTTTTCACCCGTATATATATATATATATATATATATATATATAATATATATAATATATATAATATATATAATATATATATATATATAATATATATATATATATATATATATATATATATATATATATATATATATATAATATATATATATATATATATATATATATATATATATATATATATATAATATATATATATATATATATATATATATATATATATATATATATATATATATATATATATATATATATATATATATATATATATATATATATATATATATATATATATATATATATATATATATATATATATATATATATATATATATATATATATATATATATATATATATATATATATATATATATATATATATATATATATATATATATATATATATATATATATATATATATATATATATATATATATATATATATATATATATATATATATATATATATATATATATATATATATATATATATATATATATATATAACTATATATACCGGGTGTCAACGATATCGTTTTACACGATGCCATTCAATTGCTTTTTAGGTTAGGATTTTTTTATTTGGGTTAACGAAATATGGTATTAAGACACATATTTTTCATGAAAAAACAATTGAATATTACTGCCAGTTTTTCCGATATCAGAACCAAGTTAAGAATTTCAAATGGAACCCTGTATATTATTTTACATAGTTTGATAGAGCTTAGAATTACCTTTTCAATGACATATCACACGTTATATTTTTTTTCAAAATGGCGGACCAGGAAGCGTTTTTTCAAAATTCAATATGGCGGTCGTTTCCCGATACCGATGAAATTTTTGTTTAACAAATTATTAAAATATTAAACAAAATCGGGTTTTCAATGGATTTTAATCAAATTTAAAATCAAATTTTTAATTTATCACAAAATGGGATAAGTTTAATTTTTTCTCTAAAATGTGAACTTTCTTAAATTTTCTCAAAGATTTTAAATAGAAAGTTGTATTTATTAAATATTAGTATTAAAGTATATCTTATTAGCTACACGAAACCGCATATCAAGCCGTATTTTTGCTTTTTGTTTCAGAAAAAATTGACAAAACCTTGCCGATATACATTTTTCCTGATACATAACATGAAACAAACACACACATATTATTAATCAAAAAATGTTCTCATGTATTCAAAGACGACTTATTTATTGCAATTGGTTTTTAGATAATTATAGAATAAGTCCTGTGTTTCATCATAAGATTATTTTTTCGGACGAATCAAGGTTTACTAATCTAGGGATGTTTAATAGAAATAATTTTCGTTATTGGGCAAAGGAAAATCAAAGATTAGTAAGAGAAGGTGCCTTCCAGGAACGTTTTGGAGTTAATGTTTGGTTAGGCGTTGTAGGACTAAGCGTTATTGGTCCAATAGGTTTTTAGATAATTATAGAATAAGTCCTGTGTTTCATCATAAGATTATTTTTTCGGACGAATCAAGGTTTACTAATCTAGGGATGTTTAATAGAAATAATTTTCGTTATTGGGCAAAGGAAAATCAAAGATTAGTAAGAGAAGGTGCCTTCCAGGAACGTTTTGGAGTTAATGTTTGGTTAGGCGTTGTAGGACTAAGCGTTATTGGTCCAATATTATTCCATCAGCCTTTAACTGGCGAGATGTATTTGGACTTTCTCGAAAATGAAATTGAACATTTTATAAATAATTTGCAGCAAAATGATGATTTAGTTTACCAACAAGATGGCACCCCTGCTCATAATTCAAGAATTGTTGCGAATTACTTGAATGAACGATTTGGTGAGAACTGGTTGGGAACCAATGGACCAATTCGATGGCCAGCGAGGTCGCCTGACCTAACCCCGCTTGATTTTTCTATATGGGGTCATCTGAAAGAAAAAGTGTATGCAACTCCTGTAATATCGTTGGAAATGTTAGAAAATAGAATAAGACGAGCCGTTGAGAGTATCTCAGAACAGCATTTACGAAACCTGCTCGCGGAAAATGTTGAGAGAGTTACACTATGCCAAGAACAAGGCAGACAGCGCATAGAACATTTAATTGAGTGACTTTTGTATTAATTGTGAAAGTTTGATTTTAAATTAGCATTAAACCCCATAAAAACCCCCATATTTGTTTATTATTTCTACCTATAATTCAAAAATATCTTCGGTGTTAGAAAATGGCCGCCATATTGAATTTTGAACAAAAGCTTCCTGGTCCTCCATTTCGAAAAAAAATCAACTTGTGATATGTCAATGTAAAGGGAATTCTAAGTTCTATCAAACTGTGTGAAAAAATATACAGGGTTCTTTTTAAACTTCTTGACTTAGGTCTAGGTATTTCCGGAAAAACCGAAAGCCTACCGGTAAAATAAAATTAATACTACTTGTGAATTTTTCTCGATTTCCTAAAATAATACAAAATTGCTTATCAATAAAAAATATTCCGAAATTTACTGATTAATAATATGTGTGTGTGGGTGTGTGTGTTTCATGTTATGTATTACGAAAAATGTATATCGGCAGAGTTTCGTCAATTTTTTCTCAAACAAAAAGCAAAAATACGGTTTGTTATGCGGTTTTGTTTTTGTTTTTTGTTTTTCTCAGTGTAAAAATGTAACGAAGGTTATCAGAAATGTCGATACAAAACAGTACTTTTGACGTTTCTGGTTAAATCTAATGAAAATTATAATGGCATCCCTATGCAATTGTTTCCAAGACCTACTTATCTTAGTTAAGTCATCTTTCATGTTACTGCACCGTATCTACTGGTAAAATAAAATTAATACTACTTGTGATTTTTTCTCGCTTTCCTAAAATAAGACAATAGTCACAAAATGTCAAAATAATACAAAATTACTTATCAATAAACAATAAAAAATATTCCAGGATTTTCTGATTAATAATATGTGTGTGTTTATTTCATGTTAGGTATTAGGAAAAATGTGTATCGGCAAGGTTTTTTCAATTTTTTCTGAAACAAAAAGCAAAAATACGGCTTGTTATGCGGTTTCGTGTAGCTAATAAGATATACTTTAATACTAATATTTAATAAATACAACTTTCTATTTAAAATCATTGAGAAAATTTAAGAAAAAGTTCACATTTTAAAGAAAAAATTAAACTTATCCCATTTTGTGATAAATTAAAAATTTGATTTTAAATTTGATTAAAATCCATTGAAAACCCCATTTTGTTTAATATTTTAATAATTTGTTAAACAAAATTTCATCGGTATCGGGAAACGACCGCCTTATTGAATTTTGAAAAAGCGCTTCCTGGTCCGCCATTTTGAAAAAAAAATATAACTTGTGATATGTCATTGAAAAGGTAATTCTAAGCTCTATCAAACTATGTGAAATAATATACAGGGTTCCATTTGAAATTCTTAACTTGGTTCTGATATCGGAAAAACTGGCAGTAATATTCAATTGTTTTTTCATGAAAAATATGTGTCTTAATACCATATTTCGTTAACCCAAATATAAATATCCTAACCTAAAAAGCAAATGAATGGCATCGTGTAAAACGATATCGTTGACACCCGGTATATATTAATATATATATATATATATATATATATATATATATATATATATATATATATATATATATATATATATATATGAAATGTTGAAAATATCACATACCTTTATTCTTGGCACAAAGCATTTCTTGTGTCAATAAGTAAAGTGTATAGTGGAGGTAGGGAGGGTTTGAGGGGGAAAATCGGGGATTTTAAAACCATGGTGCTTCATATGGTTTTCGGTTTTTTTAATAGAACGAAGTTTAATTTTACTTATAATTTTAAATATAGTCAATGCTTATTGCTAATTTTCTATAAATATGTATAAATGATACTTTTCATATAATCTGAATACGTAAACACTGGCAAAATTTCATATACAGTGGACCCAGTAGCTATTTAAGGGCGTAAAAAGGAAAAAAAATGTATTTATAAAATAGTTTTTGCATTAAATGATATTTACAACTTATTAAGTATTAAATAATTTGTACATAGTAAAAACCTCATTTTAAAATTCAACCCTCGAAATCGGTACGGATGGCGGGCAAGTATCATTATGTTTATGAAAAAGTTAAAATATAGTAATGCCCTAGATGCTCCTCGGTGCATAGTATGTTTTTCCATGGATAAACAAGATTCAAGAACAAAGTCTATCGATTGTCGATTGCCGTAATTGATCTACAGATTCTTGTTTTCGGCGTAGCAAATTGGCTGAATAAAATGTAGTTAAAAAAACATTACTTTTATTTGTTTTAATTTTACCATATCTCTGTTATCATTTTTACTTATTAGTTATTGTTATAGACACAATCTTTCACCATTTCGGTTTCTACGTGCAACGAAGTGCAAGGATAAGGCCAGAGGTTAAGCTAGTCTATAGTATATATATATATATATATATATATATATATATATATATATATATATATATATATATATATATATATATATATATATATATATATATATATATATATATATATATATATTATATACATATAATATATATATATATATATATATATATATATATATATATATATATATATATATATATATATATATATATATATATATATATATATATATATATATATATATATATATATATATATATATATATATATATATATATATTTTGGTACTTAATTTCTTTGACCTTATTTATTGTATATAACACCTCAATTAATTTAAGGCAGAATTGCTATGCACTAAAGTCTTTATCTAATTACTGCAGTCAAAATCTTATGGCATAATCAGTTGGGGAGCAAGTTCGGACGTGCAAAGAGTATTTTTACTTCCGAAGTAGGCAATTCGAATTATATTTGGGCTTTCTTATAGAGACTCTTGCAGGGAATATATCCAGGAATTTAGAATTATGACATTTTTTAATAGAATAGACTGAAGTGCTACTTTACCAAGAAAAATAAACAAGGAAACATCTAACTAAATTTATTATATATCTCTTAATATTTGAGTTTTCACATTCATTTATTCACCTAATTGGCAAAAAATAAACAGTACACTGTGTCCCAGATTGCTTGTAATCACAGGGTTTCTCGGTAACCAGCAGAGATAGAACTTTGCGGTTTTCGCGACTCTGTGTCAATTTTTCGAGAAACTTTGAATGCCGCAAACAGAATTGTGCCAGATTGTTTCGTTCCCGAGATACAGAGTGAAATAGAAATTTTGCGCTTTTGGGGGTGGTATCATATTTCGGACACCCTGTCAGATAAAGAAAAGGTGTAGTGCTGTAGTCGAATTTTTTTTTAGACAAACCGTTTTTGAGATATAGCCCAAACTTAGTATTTTTTAAACGGGACACCCTGTATTTTTTGGTTCCAAAAAATTTGCCTTTTTTTTCTCTTTAAAATGATGTATCACACTATGCACTTTTGACGTAAACTAAGCCTTATAAACGCAATATTAAAAGAAAAACGTAAGTTGGCCATGGAAATATGGCATGGAAACAAAAATCAAAACTATTTGTTTCTTAAATATATCAAATATTGCCGTGCTTATCCTCTTATCATACGAGTTACCAATAATTCTAACAGGTAAATTAATAGATATTAAGAAGAAATGAATAATTTTGAAAATAGTCATAAGTATGATATGATGGTTTGTTTTACTGAATGTCATGAAAACAGTGATCAAGCATCTGATTTATATTTTAACAGGTAAGCACCAAGCGCTTAAATTATTATGAACCTCCTTTCAAAATTTTTTTTCAATTCCACTTTGAGTTATGGACTATTTCCAAAAGCTTTTTTTATATCGTAGATATCCAGAAAGGCCTCAGCCACACAACGCAATTTTTCGCCGAATTAAATTAAATTTAATTAATGATGGATCATTTTCAAAGCACAGGGCTAAAACATATAATAAACGAAATCACGAGAACAATGAGATTGTTGTATTAGCAAGTATTCAGGCCAATCACGCGAATTCATGTAGGCATATTCAGGAAACAGTGGGGGTGTCAAAATCATAAACGCAAAGGATATTAAGAAAACATAAATATAAGCCTTATAAAGTAAATGTAGTACAACAATTGCATCCTGGAGATGCAGAAAGGCGTCTAAATTTTTGTAACTGGTATCTTCAAAAAACCCAAAATGACCCTGACTTCGGTAGCAAGGTTATATGGTCCGACGAAGCCTATATAAGTTGTAGTGGTATTTTTAACAGGCATAATAATAGGCACTGGTATACGGAAAACCAATTTTTAACAAGAGAACGTCAGCAGCAAGGAAGGTTTGGGTTTAGCGTCGCTTGCTTTATATTGGGAACAAAGATTACATTCCATATTTACAATAATAATTTAACAGCAGATAGATATCTAGCAATTTTAAATCAAATACTACCGGATTTATTGGATAACTTGCCGCTAGCAAATCTGCACAATATTTACTTTCAGCAGGACGGTGCTCCTGCCCACCATGCGCAAATTATAAGGCCATTTCTATTTGAAAATTTTCACGATCGCTGGATTGGTACAAATGGACCAGTAAGGTGGCTCCTTGCACTTCGTTGCACGTAGAAACCGAAATGGTGAACGATTGTGTCTATAACAATAACTAATAAGTAAAAATGATAATAGAGATATGCTAAATTAAACTTGCTGTAATTAGATAAAGACTTTAGTGCATAGCAATTCTGCCTTAAATTAATTGAGGTGTTATATACAATAAATAAGGTCAGAGAAATTAAGTACCAAAAAAAAAAATATATATATATATATATATATATATATATATATATATATATATATATATATATATATATATATATATATATATATATATATATATATATATATATATATATATATACATATATATATATATATATATATATATATATATATATATATATATATATATATATATATATATATATATATATATATATAATATATATATATATATATATATATATATATATATATATATATATATATATATATATATATATATATATATATATATATATATATATATATATATATATATATAATATATGTATATAATATATGTAAATATAAATATATATATACATATATATATATATATATATATATATATATATATATATATATACTATAGACTAGCTAAACCTCTGGCCTTATCCTTGCACTTCGTTGCACGTAGAAACCGAAATGGTGAAAGATTGTGTCTATAACAATAACTAATAAGTAAAAATGATAATAGAGATATGCTAAAATTAAAACAAATAAAAGTAATGTTTTTTTAACTACATTTTATTCAGCCAATTTGCTACGCCGAAAACAAGAATCTGTAGATCAATTACGGCAATCGACAATCGATAGACTTGGTTCTTGAATCTTGTTTATCCATGGAAAAACATACTATGCACCGGGGAGCATCAAAGGCATTACTATATTTTAACTTTTTGATAAACATAATGATACTTGCCCGCCATCCGTACCGATTTCGAGGGTTGAATTTTAAAATGCGGTTTTTACTATGTACAAATTATTTAATACTTAATAAGTTGTAAATATCATTTAATGCAAAAACTATTTTATAAATACATTTTTTTCCTTTTTACGCCCTTAAATAGCTACTGGGTCCACTGCATATGAAATTTTGCCAGTGTTTACGTATTCAGATTATATGAAAAGTATCATTTATACATATTTATAGAAAATTAGCAATAAGCATTGACTATATTTAAAATTTTAAGTAAAATTAAACTTCGTTCTATTAAAAAAATCGAAAACCATATGAACCACCATGGTTTTAAAATCCCCGATTTTCCCCCTCAACCCCTCCCTACCTCCACTATACACTTTACTTATTGACACAAGAAATGCTTTGTGCCAAGAATAAAGGTATGTGATATTTTCAACATTTATTAAGATTTATAATAACCGAAAAAATAGATTCCCCTCTAGGGCGATTTGTAAGTCAGAGTGCGGCGAAATGCCTTTCTTGGTTAATTTTAACACAACATATTAAATAATTTCAAATTTATCGCGGAAACTCTTAGATAGAGATATATTCAAAATGGCGTCCGCCATTTTTAATTTTTTTTCCAGTCTGCTTACTATGGCACCACTCCGGCAAGCGTTTGTTAGCCCTACTATTCGAGTACTTGAACACTCACGTAACTCACAACGAAATCTGATGGATTTTATCGATTCAACGGTGTTGCCAGTCTATTAAAATCGCATAGATCTATAAATATCTGACTAGATCTATTACTGCATTAACTTTTCATCAAATATACATTTTTAGAAAACTTGAGTTGACCAAGGCATTATTAATTTTAAATATATTACTATCTTATGTAAACCTAACATTTTTTTGGGGCCTTCTGTTTTCAGGCATTTAGCCTATTGCTATTTCTTGAAATATGTTCCTGTTTTAACAGCTATTATATTACTATTAATCAAAAAGTTCTGGCAACACTGATATTTATTGGTTGTTTGGGTTTTAAGATAATCGTTTCTGTTGATTTTGCGTTTAAGGGATCGCTGGGACACATTGACGCCATTATTTTTTTTATAACGACATTTGTTTTATTCTTTTTTGTTCTATGTATACGAGTTTTATTGTAATGTCACATTTAATAAAAAGCGACTGGATCCACTGCGTATTTAATATACATACTTTTTTCGATAATATGGAGAATACAAAATATTGTTGTATTTGTCGCTTGGGCAAATAATTCGAAATTTCGCCTTTACGCCATTTTTAACATTTTTTTACATGCTTGCCTGCTAAGTAAAATGTGGTCCAAATTGAACAAACCATCGCGAAGTAATCGACAAGTAAGTATTTTTTTGGTAAGAAGCTCAATAATTTTTGTAATTACAGTATATTATTGAATTCAAACCTAATTGACTTTTATCTGAGGACTATATTGCTCATAGAAAAAAATTTGTACCTAACACTTGCGGAAAGTGTCTTTTCCGCTCTTGACGTACCACTATCCGCACTTGTTAGGTAAATAACTATTAAAGTCTCCGAAAAATCGAAGATATTCTTTATTGACAACAAAGTCGCCTTTAAATCTCATTTAGACGAAGAGGTATTGGGAAAAAGGAAAAACACGTTTCATTCCTTTTTACTGTTTTAAGAGTGGAATTACAAAATTCCAGAAACTGATTTTTAGATAATTACTTTTACGTGTAACTTTTTTGATAATAAGAAGGTTTTACCTATTTTTGTACCTAAATACGAACTTACCCTAGCATAAAACTCGTATAATTGCAATTACATATAATAATAATACAATATCTATAAAGTTCTTGCTAAACAAATGTATGTATATTGTTTGAAGTGGAATTCGTCACGGGGAATATTCCGGATAGAGGCATTTTACTGACTTATTAAAAATAATTTTTCTTTATATTGATTTTGTATATATTTTCTACTATTTTTGCAACATTTTTATGTTTACATACATACAAACATTCAGTCACTTACCATACCTGTTTAATTAAAACCACTGCTTTCATACTACAGTATACCATTTTTTAAATTATTTTTATTTGTTCTTAATTTATTTTTATTTTCCTCTTTACTCCATACAGAGTTTTTTTTATTTAAGGATTTTTTTTAGGAATGTCACTAATTTTTTAAACATTTAGTTAGTCTTTCACTTTGTTTTGCCATATATGATTAACAACATTTTAACAGTTTATCCCTGTTTCACACATGATTTTTGCGCGAATAGTTAATTAAGCAGCCATTTTGTTTAACCATAATAGTGGTGGTAAGTCGATTTAATAGCTTTTTGGTAATTATTTTTTCTTAGATTATTTGTATTAGTCTGCCATTTTGTTCCCATACACCCTTAATGGTGGAAATTCGAAAAATCAAGAAATCGGTTTTTAAATAATTATTTTTGGAAGTCATTTACAAAAACATTGTTCTAGTAACTTATTGAGTTGAAAAGATTTTGTAGAAATGTAAAAAAACAATTTACTCCTTTTCACCCCCTTAAAAGTGGAATTCCAAAAAATTCAGAATTCGTTTAATTCGTTAATAAAGAATATCTTCGATTTTTCGGAGACTTTAATAGTTATTTACCTAACAAGTGCACAAAGTGGTACGTCAAGAGCGGAAAAGACACTTTCCGCAAGTGTTAGGTACAAATTTTTTTCTATGATCAATATAGTCCTCAGATAAAAGTCAATTAGGTTTGAATTCAATAATATACTGTAATTACAAAAATTATTGAGTTTCTTACAAAAAAAATACTTACTTACTTATCGATGACTTCGCGATGGTTTGTTCAATTTGGACCACATTTTACTTAGCAGCCAAGCATGTAAAAAAAATGTTAAAAATGGCGTAAAGGCGAAATTTCGAATTATTTACCCAAGCGACATATACAACAATATTTTGTATTCTCCATATTATCGAAAAAAGTATGTATATTAAATACGCAGTGGATCCAGTCGCTTTTTATTAAATGTGACATTACAATAAAACTCGTATACATAGAACAAAAAAGAATAAAACAAATGTCGTTATAAAAAAAATAATGGCGTCAATGTGTCCCAGCGATCCCTTAAACGCAAAATCAACAGAAACGATTATCTTAAAACCCAAACAACCAATAAATATCAGTGTTGCCAGAACTTTTTGATTAATAGTAATATAATAGCTGTTAAAACAGGAACATATTTCAAGAAATAGCAATAGGCGAAATGCCTGAAAACAAAATGACCAAAAAAAATGTTAGGTTTACATAAGATAGTAATATATTTAAAATTAATAATACCTTGGTCAACTCAAGTTTTCTAAAAATGTATATTTGATGAAAAGTTAATGCAGTAATAGATCTAGTCAAATATTTATAGATCTATGCGATTATAATAGACTGGCAACACCGTTGAATCGATGAAATCCATCAGATTTCGTTGTGAGTTACGTGAGTGTTCAAGTACTCGAATAGTAGGGCTAACAAACGCTTGCCAGAGTGGTGCCATAGTAAGCAGACTGGAAAAAAAAATTAAAAATGGCGGACGCCATTTTGAATATATCTCTATCTAAGAGTTTCCGCGATAAATTTGAAATTATTTAATATGCTGCGTTAAAATTAACCAAGAAGGGCATTTCGCCGCACTCTAACTTACAAATCGCCCTAGAGGGGAATTTTACTTATAATTTTAAATATAGTCAATGCTTATTGCTAATTTTCTACAAATATGTATAAATGATACTTTTCATATAATCTGAATACACTGGCAAAATTTCATATGCAGTGGACCCAGTAGCTATTTAAGGGCGTAAAAACGAAAAAAATGTATTTATAAAATAATTTTTGCATTAAATGATATTTACAACTTATTAGGTATTAAATAATTTATACATAGTAAAAACCTCATTTTAAAATTCAACCCTCGAAATCGGTACGGATGGCGGGCAAGTATCATTATGTTTATTAAAAAGTTAAAATATAGTAATGCCCTAGATGTTCCCCGGTGCATATAGTATGTTTTTCCATGGATAAACAAGATTCAAAAACAAAGTCTATCGATTGTCGATTGCCGTAATTGATCTACAGATTCTTGTTTTCGGCGTAGCAAATTGGCTGAATAAAATGTAGTTAAAAAAACATTACTCTTATTTGTTTTAATTTTAGCATATCTCTATTATCATTTTTACTTATTAGTTATTGTTATAGACACAATCTTTCACCATTTCGGTTTCTACGTGCAACGAAATGCAAGGATAAGCCCAGAGGTTTAGCTAGTCTTATATAGGGTGAAAACGATTCTTTCCTACCTCAACAAATTTTTTCCAATGTTTGTGGTTTGGTTTTGAAGGTACTATCTAGTCTTGGTACAAAACTCAAAGACCAATTTAAAAAAAACTTTTATTTCATCCATGTCCAGATTTCCCTGTATACAAGAGTCCGATCTTATTTTACTATAAAATTTGCTAATGGCCATATTAAAAGTACTAAAAGTAACAAACAAATACTCAAACTCACCATTTACAAAATGTGTAAATACAAATCTATGTAAACTCCATTTTGTTTTAAATGTATGTGTAAATGAAAAACCATTAAGTTGGCCATATAATCTAATTGTTCACAATTGTTTTTCCTTAAGTTAATCTTTGATCGATGATAACGGGAAATAGGTAGAATTGGCTGAATGATAATTTAAAACAACTCCTGATTTCCCATTCACTGCAGAAAAATGCAATTACCCCGAACCGACTTGCTTGAACACCCCGTATTTTAATGCAGCACAAGAAATCACAAAACATACTAAAATCAGTAACACATTATTATAACTATAATATGTTCAAGCAAAAAAAATTATTTCTGAAACCCATACAATAAAGAAAACAACTATGTCATGTCTGATACGATTCACTAGTTCATTATTAAAGTTAGTTCATTTCGTATTTAAAATTGGGAATAACATTTTTGTTAGAACTTTAAAACATTTACGAAGAATCCGTGAATCAAAGCATCTGATGAGATATTTGTAAATTTGTGGACCCACGTCGTGTTAAATATGGAAAAATTTGTGCTTTTTTTCAAGATTCGATGCTGCTTAATTGTGTTCGCCCCAAAAGATACTGATACGCCCACGTTGGTATGAAGGATCAAAGCAGACAAAAAACACCGATCAAGGTATGCTAAAAAAATGTAAATTCCAATTCAAAATGGTTTGCCTGTAATTCTGGTGCCACATCACATTTTAACCCTTCGGGAGGCCAAGATGGACCCCAAGGGTTTAAAAAAGTATTCATGTGCACTTTCAGAAAATGGAGAATGATAACGTTTATCTAGCCTTAAAGATTTACATTGTGTCATACTATTTTTCAAGGGTGTACCCCACGGCCTCCCGAAATCTTAAATAAAATGATGTCTTTTTGGAAACATGTCTGGATCACATCACATCACTATCAGTCACCTTAATTATTATTATAATAAAAAAAGGCAGACGACAACGTTATTTGATTTTAATTTAACAAAATCAAAAACGAAACATCAGAAAAGACAAACAATTCCAAAGAAACTAAAAAACCCTACCTAAAAATACTACCATTTAAATATAGGGGAGAGGAGTCTGTCTTTAAAGATTTTAAGAATATGTTATTTAAATTTCGAATCTCCTTTAAATTGAATATCGAACCCCCGTTTCACCTTGTACAAAGTGCTTGGGTTTAGGCCATCCAAAATACCTCCAAAATTACTCCATTTTTAACCCCTTTTTAATTTTTTTTCAAGCCACATCCTGAGCTCCGTTAACGAACGGGCCGGGAATTGGAAAAACAAATTTCCAACTCGAAAAATTAAATGTCCCGACCTAATTCTTGCGTCAACGAGTTTTTCGAAAAAAGTGCCTCTGTCGGACCCGACTGCTCCCCCCCCTACTTCCCTCCTAGGAAAGTACTGTAATAGTGGAAAAATCACCCTCCCAGGTTTTTACCGATATTCACGTTTTAGGGTCCCTTGATGTCAAAAAACATGTTTCCTTCCGTCGGTCTGTCGGTTTGTCTGTCGCAGCATAGCTAAAAAACTATTTACCCAATTGACTTCAAAGTTTGGTCAAAATGGGGATGACCTGGAAACATTTTGGTAGAAATCCAATACTTATGGCGAAATAAAATACAAGCCTAGTGAAATGTTAAAAAAAATTACTAAAAAACTACCAACAGGTAAAAATCTTGGTACGAATCCAAGATGGAGAAACAAAATGGCGGCTTAATAAAATGTTTAAAAAATTACCTGTAAACAATTACTCATTAGATTAATTTCAAATGTTGTGCAAGAATTAAGTGTGTTATAGGGAGGAACAGCTAAAATAATGGTTCGAATTCAATATGGTAAACAAAATAGCGGCTAAATAAAAATGTTTGTTATCGTGAAAAACTCCACCGTTCCAGGTACTACAATATCCTCACGCTTTAGCGTCCCTAGATGGCAAAAATAAACAGTTTTTTCATTTAATCAAATTTAAAGGTCATATGGGGATGACCGGGCACAATTATTTTGGTTAAGCTCCAGTATGGTGGAACAAAATTACGGTCTGGTGAAATGTTAAAAAATATTACTTATAATCTAATTATGTAATTTACCTCAAATTTTGCACAAAAATCAAGCCTTACTTAGAAATCAATTGGTAACATTTTGGTAGGAATCCAAGATGGTGTCCTAATAAAAAATTGAAAAATAAACAATAGATTAATTATAAATTTTGTGCAAGCATTAAGTATGATATAAAGATAAACTAATAAAATTGTGGTACAATTTCAAGACGGCGGCGCGGCGGAACAAAAGGACGGCCATATAAAATGTTTAGAAATAAAAAAAAATACTTAAACAATATTCTTATTCAATTGATTTGTAATGTGATCTAGGGATAAACTGTAGGAATTACATTTTACCATACAATTATTCACTTCATTTTAAATTATGCCTAAAAGACAAGTCTGATATAGGTAGAAATTGGTAAAATATTGGTATGAGTCCAATATAGCGGAATAAAATGGGGCACAATAAAACTGTTTGAAAAGAAAGTATATTTATTTGTATTACTAGAAAACTATATGCGGAACTAAATTGGGTCACACTTCACAATTCCTAATAAAACAAAAGATTTATAACGAGGGAAGTCCCGGGTAAAGGAAATTTACCGACTTTTTATCAACATGCGCCCGAAAGAATTTTTTCAGTCCTTGATGGTTTTTGGAGGCAGCACAGGTAGGGGTGGTAAACTTTTTATATGATAAAGGGTTGAGTTTTTAACGTACTCACAAATTTTCAGCCAGACCGGGCAAGTTTTGAAACTAAACCCCTAGGCTATATTTATTTTAAAAAATCACCAGGCATGCCACGAGTCTAAACAGACCACCATGTATGCATAATACCAGTGTTAAAAGGCGTAATTGAATATATCACTTTATGTTTTAATGTTTCTGTCAGATATAATTTAATTCATGTTATGCACGACTTTATATACGCACGGTGTATCAATATTTGTACAAAGTTTTATTTAAAAAATGTTTTAATTTGAGATTTATATCTACGCTTCAGTTTAATAAACATATTATGTGTGCTTT
Organism: Kuschelorhynchus macadamiae; assembly: GCA_030620095.1. NCBI lineage: Eukaryota > Metazoa > Arthropoda > Insecta > Coleoptera > Curculionidae > Kuschelorhynchus > Kuschelorhynchus macadamiae. The sequence continues at coordinate 745,703 of JAUTXW010001111.1, read as the reverse complement.
TCCTGCTGGAATAATATTATGACAATTACAAAAATATTTTCCTTATGTTTGTTATAATATAAATTTTAAGGAGTATTTTAAATTTGATTGAAGACTTCTGCCATCGGTTTACCACTGCTATTTTTATATTAGAGAAAAAACTGAGTATTTTAGAGAGAAATGTATAGAAAGACATCCTTTCAAGTAAATGTTAGTTACTGTTCAGGTAATTCGCTTACATTTAAGTTACTGGTATTTTATGTCAAATGAACTTGACAATTTTAAGTCAACATTTAGAAACTGAAAATGGATTTCCATTCGACTAAAAATCGGAATCTAAGACTAAACAATTTAAAATCAATAATATATTACAAACCATACTTTTTAAAGTGAATTTAACACTATAAATTAAAATTTCACAAAGATATATACATTTATAACAATACATTTGATCCATAGAAATATAAATTTGTTACACAAAAAAAATAGGGCGCGTCATAGTGTTGGTCACTGGTAGTAATATAATGATGAAGTACGTCCTGCATTCTTCACTTCATTGACAACAACCCATGTTTTTTTTTATGCATTTATATATTTTACTATTTTCTTTATTTTATGAAAGTCCTGTACTTATTTTTTTTTTGATATATTATTTGTTAAATGTTATATCTGAGAAATTGATTTTATTAATCTGTACTGTTTCCGTCATATATTAATTTTTATTAAAATATAACTTAAGTGTGAGAATATTTATGGAAGAGACTTTGATATTTTTTTTTTGGTATTTTAATGCCAAGAAAGGTGAATTAAAGAAACATTTAATACTTGCTTGCACAATATAAGAACAAATATCAATTTTCATATAAACGGTTTTATCTATTAAAATCACTGGATTTTTTACTATTACCAGTTAAACTTCAGGCAATTGAAGTTAATAAGTTGGGCGCACAAAAATTAATTTTTTTGAAAGTCCAATAGGCAATAAAAATTTTACCTAAAGAGTACTTTTGGTTACCATATCATTAAATTTAAAATACATTACAAACTGAAGTCCGTTGTATTTAAATGAAGTAGTCAACAACAGTGATTGGTCCAGGCAATCAAAATTTAATTTTAATTTTGTATGCATCTATATATAAATGTTTGTGCCGTATTTTCGTGCTATGCGTCATGTTTTATTTGTTGTTTTTTAATCTTCACTATACACTTCGATGTACACCAAGTTTTGCTCAATTAGGATTACGATTGTGGCAAAAGAAGTCATATGTAAAAAGCTCTAAAAAAGATGATACATTTATTTCATAGTTTCTTATTCTTATCTTATCATCGATTCAAAAATACCCAGATAATTTGCTTAAAAAGAAGAATCATACTCAGGATCGTTGAAAGAAAATAAACAAATATAAACACTAAGATGAGTTTCTCTCATTTCTTACTACTGTTCTATTTTTATCTGCAAACACATTGTTCTTGATATGTCCCCAAAGAAGATAGTCCGGGCGGATGGGCACGCCAACGAAAAGATTGGCAATCCAACAGTCCTCAAAAGGTGAATATAACATAAATATAACAGGCCTTCATTTTCCCGCAATCGGTTTGATGCCGGTAAAACTTCATTTTCCAGTATAGCAAGGTACCTTTTGTCGATCAAGGTTTCGTCGTGAAAACAAAAACACAAAATGTAACTTTTTTATGGTACAAAAAAATATTACACCTCGTTCGCAAAACAGATACGGATTTTTCCCTGCTAAAAAAGACTGTTACGTCGATTAAAAATTCCATTTTTTGAAAATTAAGGTTCATCGGATCAAATGACGTTGCTGGAAAAATTTAAATCTTCCTGATTTTTAACTAAAGCCATTCACAAAATTCCACGAATAAGGGAACGTCGATTTAATTGTTGGACCTGGGTGTAATAAAATATCCATCTATGCTTCTTCAAAATCCTATGAACACTTTTAAAGGACAACCATAAATGTAATTCTGCTTCGCGTAAGGAGTTGAATAAGCAGTAAAAATACCAAAACTACTACTTCAGATTCATCCTCTACCACTAATTTCTGTTATTAAATATTCGCCGAAAAAAAATCTGTTGGGTCTCGGCTTCTATGAACATCTTTCGACAACTTTTTATGAACAAACCTCAGAAGCAGCCATAGAATCTCCGCTGTCATCAGTGAGGCTTTGAGGGGGAAGCCTTAGATTCGTCTCCATTAATGCCAAAATCATGGTTCAAATATGTAGATGACACTTTTGTAATATGGCCGCATGATCCAGAAAACCTCCCGGTATATAGAAAACTAACGCATACGAACAGATACCTAAATGCAAATTCCCATCATCATCCGGCACAAAAGCAATCAGTTATTAATTCGCTGGTTTACAGAGCCCTCGCGATTTGTGACCAAAATTCTTTACAATCGGAAACAGAGAAACTGACTCAAACTTTAAGAGGGAACGGATATTGTACTGAGGATATTGGACGGTCATTTAGAAAAAATAATAATCCTACGCCACGAAATGGAACTAATAAGGACTTACCGATAGGAATTGTAGTCCTTCTATGTATACATGGAACCACGGACAAGATTGCAGGGTTACTTCGCCGGTCTAATATACGTACAATCTTCAATACATACAAGAAAATTTGACAATATTTGCGATCGCCAAAAAGCATTATTCCTTTCCAAACGAAAGGAGTATATGCAATTCCTTGTACCTGTGGGAACTGGACGATCCATATCGACTATGCTTGAGGAACATAAACGAAGAAAGAAACAAATTGTACAATATACTGTATCTGAACACTAACATTTCATTGGACATATCATAAATGTAGAAGAAGCCAAAGCTCTTGCATCGGAGATTCTATAAACGAAAAATTAGAGAATCTATTGAAATGTATAAGCGTCCTAACAATTTTAATAGAGATACGGGCTTCAGTTTACATCATACGTGGAAACCGACTTTACACAGGTCGACTATAATTAGCCGGCCTAGGTCTCTCGCTTATTCAGTGTCCCGATCTCGTGAGGTAAAGATCCCTGAAGATTCATCGTGCAATCGACGGCAAAACGTCGGCAAATGATTCCATTTTGACACGGTCTAATCCCAAGAAACATGATTTCTTAATTGCACTTTAGGCATAAGAGATGTTATACGAAATTAGCCTTAAATTTTCAAAGAAAACGAACAAATAAATCATATACAGGGTGTTTTATTAAAAAAAAACGAGTTATTGCCCTTTGTATTGTCCTATAATTGGATTCATTTTGATAAACTCTTTGGAAATTTAGAAAAGTAAATTAAAATAATAAAAAATAACTGTTTTGACCATAGACAGCCATCATCATATTTTGGGTATGTTGTTTGGGTTTTCCAATTTGCACATCTTAAAATTGAAGTAGGGAGTTATTTTTTTGAATATGAAAAGCTATTTTTATTTCGAAAACTGTTCGTTTTAGGATAGGGAATGCTACCTAAAAATGATTAGAATTTTATGCAGAATCCAAGAATGCAATAAAAAATAGGGGTTTTCATTTGAAATAACCAACTTGATAGGCACTTCCGGTTTAACCGGAAATAACCAGAAGTAGCCAATGTTTTAGAAAAAAAGAGCATACCGGGAAACTTCCCAATACCAATTTACAGAAACTCATTCCGAGTGCTTTTTCGCATACGGCTAACACATCGTCGTGACACACACTGCATATATTTTTCTGTACCTCGGAAATTACTCATGTTCATATTTTTTTAGTATATCATATATTACCGGGCTTTATGAATTGTCATTTACACGATATATAATTGAGTTCTTTTTACTATTGATTAATACACAACATTTCTACTGTGTGTGTAAAACAGCTACTCTCTAAATAAAATTGTGAAATATCCTTACTCATCTAAATCAAGAATGTTTTGGAAGCAAATAAATAATATGCAGCCTCTTTGGCCAAGTTTGGTCGGCTACTTGGATCAGAGATGAATTAAAAATTAATGAAAAATTAAGGTGTTTTACGGGGTGTTGTTAAATATCTTACCCTTTTTAACTTTTTGGGATGGCTCTCTATTTTACCAACGAATCAGCTAAGTCATACGTCAACGAGGTTTACCTGTAACAAAAAAAAAATTGATAAATTCACCTCTACACCCAACTTCCCTTCTACAGAATTTCACTAATTATAATAAATTGTCTACGTATGCATACAAATATTTGGTAATAACATCATACAAATCCTATAAACTGTAATTTATTTAATTTTTTTTTACTTTATAATTTATTTATTTTTCGTTATATTATTTCCTCCAAAAAAAAAGAAGGTTTTTGGTACTAAATTTTTTAACATTTCATTAGGTCGCCATTTTGTTCCGCCTTTAGGGATTTAGACAAAAAGTTTACCAGCTTATCCTTATCTGAAAAAGTTAATTAATACGTCTCTGAAGTAAAATTAACAATCAGAAAACCAAAATTGTGTCTTTTTATAAAGAGTATTAAGTAACGTAGAGAGGAAAATGTTGATACAATACATAGTTTTAGGAAAACAGTTAGATCTGAAAAAAAATAAATCAGATATTTAAAATTTGAGAAATCAGTGAACAACTATTGAAAGATCCCACAAAAATTTTAACATTTTTGCCAAAATGTTACCAGGTCATCCCCATATGACCCTTAATTTTTGACCAAAATTTTAAGTCAATTGGGTAAATATGCTGCGAACAAATAGACAGACAGGTAGACCAACAGAATTGAGAAAACAGGTTTTTCTGCATTTCGGAGGGTGACTTTTTCATGATTACAATACTTCCCTAGGATAGGAGGGAAGTAAAATGTGAACTCGTGATCTTCGATACAGCCCTATGCAACATGCCAATTTTAAGCCAAAAATCAAATAATCTTCAAAGCGAATTAGAATACTTTATTACGGTTTCGCAAGTATGTTTTCCCCATACATATAGTATTACTTACTAAAGTTTGCTTCATCGGATCAATTGTCCAAAGAGATTTTTTTTGCATTTAGGGCGGACTGGTCCCATAAAAGTCCCCCAAGTAAAATATAATTTTGTTCTATTTCTTAAAAGTTAAAGCTTAAATCAGAAAATAGGTAACTATGTCAGTATGTAACAAGGTAAGTATACGCCTACTAAACGTAAAAACTCGTTTCAAAATTTTGTGTACAAGTTATTAAGGCCATTTAAATTAAAGTTGAATTTTAGGAAATTGCACAGCAGTTTATATTATATGCTAATTGTTTTATTACGCGTATTTTGAATATAATTTTAAATGACATAACTAGAGATGTTATTTCTAAACCGAAAAAATCTGATGAAAAAATTTTAATAAAACTTTCATCATAAAACACTCCGCAAATAAATAACCACAATCAGAGACTCTAATATTATTAAGAGTCTTCAAAAAAAAAACAAACAACTATACAACTTTATTCTCGCAATTTCTGGGCCCAAGTGCATATTCTTTTACATAAGTTATCAATGTAAATTCTCTTTAATTTGAACAATAAACTTAATGTTAGCTGAGAACAATTCTTGACATTATGGTGAATATATTTAATCATTGTGGAATTTTTTATGGAAAATTTAATATGAATTTTAAAAATCTCAAAAGGTAAAAACGTTAATATTAATGCATTAGCAAAATATTATATTAAATGTAACAAATTTACGTTTTATATTCTGGACGGGGCTGTTTATTTTCAAGGTGAAATGATATCCTCCACCCTCTGAAAGTCAGCAGTTGCCTATTCCCTCCCTTTTAAGTTATAATGAAAGAAAACAGAACTACAAAGACATGTGGAAAATAAAGGGAACGAATTGCTCAATGCACTGATTGCACCAGTTTTGAAAAAGAGCATAAATAAAATAAAATATCTAAGACATAGTCCATTAGTTTCTATCTATTCATTAGAGATAATTAAATTTGGATTTTTTTAAAGCTTACTAGTTAGTTTTCTATACGGACGTCGTATTACCACAATACCAGTGATATATTGAAAAAATATAATTTTCTAGACTTACATGCTATATGCGGGTGTTTAAAAAACCTTGGACCATACCTTAACGGGACATTCCTTGGCAAAAAATAAGACAAAACTGCTTCGTTTTCAAGATACGGGTTGTTAAAGAGATTGTTTTGTTTTGTTTTCATATATTCAAAGTGGATTATTATATTAGATTAAAACTAGATATGGTAATAACAGCCACAGAAATACATTTCTTTATGACACTTCTTGTCTGTGTTACCAACCAGTGGCGTACAAATGAGTAAGATTATGTAATTAATTACCATTATTCGGCAATCTTTTTTTTGGTATTAGCATTTCTAACAGTTTGATATATGCAACTTATTCTCTCATTAATTTTACACAAAAACTGTACCCTTAGTTCAAGTCGATACATGCAGCCATTATGGCTAATCTCTGACGGAATATGATTTTTTCACGATTGTCAGAGATGAGCCTTTCTGGTTATACGGGGGTAGACTTTCCCCCGAAACGTCCAGAAAATAAACTAAAACAGTGTCATTTCTCGGGTACTGTCATAGTGGACCCAGAACTTAAAACTGCCTGAAATATATTCTTTCTTCAACGTATGTAGACGATTAACCGACTAACACGAAAAATCGGTATGTTGGTTTTAGCACTGAGGAGCCATCTGCAACCCTAATACTAAAACCAACATTGTGTCGACATGATTCGATTTAGAAAGTCGGCAAAAGTGTCTTGTGAGAACTAAAACGTACAAAATAGCTTTAGTTTAGATTGCAACTGCAGCATGCAACACAGAAACCCGAGATACGCATTTTTACAAACAACAAGACAAAGTACAAAAGAAATGTATAAGTAGTAATAAGTTATAAAATAGCAACAAGAAGTCCATGAAAAAGTAAATTATTATTCAAAGAAATACAGAGAAAATTAATAAGAGGGCCAAAAGCTCAAAAGAAATGTAGATAATAGTAATAAGTTATAAAATAACAATAAGAAGTCCATGAAAAAAACATTAGTATTCAAAAAATACAAACGAAATGAAGAAAATTGCAAAAACAGTGGAGGCGCAGGGATACATATGCGCAATGCATTCTCTGTAACGTATAAAAATGCGAGATTCTAGTACGCACATACAGCTAAATCGCTAAGTAACCTAGACAAAAATAGTTTGTATCTGTATAATGTAAAGATGATATACAGGATGCTTCATAGAAAAAACATATTGTACTTATTTTTAGAGACCATTCACTAACTCCAAGACTGATGGATAATCAGAATTTTCAGTGACGACAAGAGATACTAAGATGCGGTTGTTGCAGATCTATTGCAAACCTTATTGGAAACAGATCAGTTTAAGCGAAAATTTACAAAAACAATTTTAGCGATTTTTTATAAATTTAGTTTTTTTTGAAATATCGAGTTTTTATTTTTTTCACATATGAACTTATATCTTTTTAAGGCGTTCTCTATGATCAGTTTTTTTTGCTAAACTTTGACTTAACATTTATTTGTCTATGGTTTGTAGCACCTACAGTCTGCATTGAATATACAAGGCGTCCAGACATTATTTTAATTTATAATGGCAAATATTTGTTACAGCGCATTTCGCCGTATAATGAAAACCAATTTAATTACTAAAGTTTTATTGTTAGTTTTTAGTAATATAGAATAGTTTTTCACGACGCTTTTCGATTTGGTGTCTAGGTTTATTAGTTTCGAAAATTCTTTAGTATTCCATTGTTTGCTTTAAAAATTTCATATTTGCTGTTCCTACATAGCCCTTTTTTTTCTATTTTTTTTTATAAAAAAATGTTGCTGGTTTTAAAAAAATTCAAGTTGAGAAAAAATGAATGAGTATATTCCTATTGAGATATATATGTCCATGATATTTTTCTGCAACCTAAAAGAGATGTTAAAGACCCGGCGGGCCATTGTTTCTTATTTACACCCTTGTGCACTTTTTACTAAAAAGACAGTACTAAATAGATACTATTTTCCAAAATTATGAAGGTAGAATCTGCAAAGCGCCTAGGTACATATTTTTAATTATCTACTCTCGCCTCGATAAGAGGTACCTACTACTATTAGCTACTCCATCAAGTATCAGGAACGAACGCATTTTTATACCGTTAAACATCAGGTTCAAATTTGTTAAAACTGATGTAGATGTAGGATCATGAAAATTTTAAATATTTTTTATTATACTGTATTTGTACCACATTCACTGGTTTGTTGATCTACGAATACATTTAACATAATAATAACCAATTTAAAAAGCGATAGCATTTTTAAATAAAGTATTTATTGATTTTTTTTTGAAAATTAATTTTTCCCACAGCCGTCCATCAATACCGGCGTTAACTTTAGAGTTAAATAGTTACGGGTTATTCTTATAACTTTTAACTCCTTCTTCTTGCCATCCACTACACATTAGCTCCTATATGAATAAGTGTATTCGTACACTTGCTTGTATCCTTACAGTCTATTACCGGTGTCTAGAGAGAAAACATTTAAAATAAATAAAAAATTGTTCACGTGCAGTATGTGCGTATCACCTACGCAGTGACGGCTTCTCAGGGGAGGCAGGGTTGGCCGGGGCGTACTAGAAAAAATATAGGGAAACTTCACATTTTAAAAAAGTAGGTAAATATTTTTCAAACATAATTTTGCAGACATCCTAAAAACGCACAAAACAAAATGTAGTTTATTATTTCCTGGGCACATAGCAAAATAGGTAGCTATCCCTATTTGTCGTTGCTTGACTAACATACAAATAACGCCTTTAACAGCAGTCCGCGGGCCACCGTCCATAGATATTCTAATATATTCATTATAAACGGTGGCCAGCCGATTCCATCATCTCACATGCTAGACTTCAGCTGCTAACTCACGCGGTACGTAGTACGTTCGCCTACATCCCCACGCTATAAGGTTCGTCGTAGCTTATATCACCCAACAGCGGCCCGTCTCGATGTGGGCGTATCCGTATTTTTCCCATATGAATACTACCATGTTCAGGTATTAATTGTAATTATTATAAACTGATACTACTTATCTTTAAATTAATTTGTTAGTTCTTTACATTAGTCATGACTAATAATGCTTATTATATTAAATTAGTAATTTTCACTCCCTGTTACATGTTTAAACGTGGTTCTTGCTGGACAATATACTTTTTTGGTTGTGTATGTAGCTTTCACTTTGGAATCTATTTAATTTTCCTTTTGAGGCAAGATACATTAAAATATCAGAAAATTAAATTGACTGATTAGAGCGTTTTACTAACATTTTTTTCTTATTTATTAAATTTATACTCTAACCTAGATCTGCTATATCGGTCGGTGCCTACCTAATTACCATTGAAGAAATAAACCGAAAATAATAAGACATGTATTTGACCATATTTCGACGCGGCATCAATTAACATCACATTGGCCTCAAGGGCGATTTTAGGAAACCTTTCTGAGGGGGGGGTTAATTAAAAAAAAAGTTTCTTAATATATTTTATTGTATGAGAACAACATAAATACCCATGTTTTGTATCATATTTATATAAGTGAAAGAAACAGCCTCTAATAAATAGTTATAGACAGAATAACGTCCAATTTTTTTCCTGCAGCAAATTTATTAATTACATTGTTTATATTTACATCAATTCCCTATCTATGGATATGCAAGAGACCCAATCCAACAGGTTGCTCTTGTGCTTTAGTGTTTCCTAGCCAAGTTTTTAATCATAATTGTCACGTAAAAATATGTAAATTACACATCATGTTTGACCAGTCCGGGGGAGGGGGGGGGGGGAATTACCTCATTACCCCCTTACCGTAAAACCGCCCTTGATTACTTGTAACTTGTACAAGCCGTCACTGTACCTAAGAAAAGATCCCTCTTTCTTTTAAACTACAATTCATATTTCTTCTTTCGGTTCGGTTTGGAGAAGGACAACAAATTAATACAGTACGTTTCTCGTAAAAGGGTCACCAGTGTTGTAAGAGGCTCACTTAAATACCTAAAAATCACTTAAGCTCGTACTACGATTTTTTTAAATTTATTTTATGTACTTTGCAGTTGGATATTATAAAATCTAGTACGTTTTGTCAATACTCATAATATAGTGGTCCGTTAAAAGAAGTTAATGTACATTATTATCCATTTAATCCACGTTAGTTTAGGTTTGATAGAGAACAAGACTAAAAGAGGTTAATATATGTTAATGTATATTATTATCCATTTAAAAAACACTCGTAAAATTTTTAATCATACATCGTTGGGTACTGCTTCGCTTTGATCGTTTAGCCTCTCATCTAACAGGGCACGTTTATAGATAACATATGTTTCTGTAATTATGTTTAGTCAATCTTGAATATTTTTACGTATCTTTTGTTTTTCATTTTCCAAACCACTTGTATGAGTATGATTTAAACTGTTACTGGTCTTTCTTATTGCGACAGTTTTAAATTCAACATGCGATATTAAAATTTTTTCAAATTTTTTAAATACAATAACTTTTATTTTTGTTTATCCTGAGAATGCATTCCATAAAGAAGACAGTAAACCACTGAAAAAAATATCTGCAGTACAGCTTCTTTAATCCGAACAATTAAATGCAAAGGGTTTCTCGGATTAGCGATTTGTCCGGATTACTGCATATTAGTAAAAATGTTACATATCTATAATTGTGGTGTTCTCCTTAATATATGCGTCTTTATATGTTGTATATACATACATTTTTTTTATTAACAACTTATATTTTGTTAGTCACAGCTTTACCTATAAAAGAACAAAAAACAATAGAAAGTTGAAAATATACATAAATTATATTTTTAATGGGACACCCTGTATATTATTATTCCATTGAATGTGTATCTTCTTATTGATTATAAATATACCAAGTTTGATATGTTTATCTTGAAAGACAAGCGAGAAAATTGGCAAAAGACTTTCTCTTCTAGCAATCTAGTGTTTAAAAAAATCGGAAAAAATTTAATATCATGTTGAATTTAAAACTGTCGCCATAAGAAAGACCAGTTACAGTTTAAATTACAATCACATAACTGTAGTTTGGAAAATGAAAAACAAAAGATACGTAAAAATATTCTAACAAGGCATAGTTAGAGGAACATATATTATCTATAAAGGTGTCATAATAGTTGTGAGGCTAAACGATCAGTACCGATCGATGTGTGATTAAGAATATTACGAGTATTTTTTAAACTGATAATAATATACACTCACATATCTTAACCTCTCTTAGTCTTGTTCTCTATTAAAGCTAACCTAACCTACATTAACCTCTCTTAACGGACTACTATATTATGAGTATTGGCAAAAGATACTGGATTTTATAATATCCAGCCGCAAAGATGCATAATATAAATTTTAAAAAATCCTAAAATGCTTAAGTGATTTTTACGTTTTAGAGAACCTCTTTCGTGAAATACACCGGTAACCTTTTTACGTGAAACGTACTGTATTAACTTGCTGCCCTTCTCCAAACTGAACCGAAAGAAGGAATATGAATCGTAGTTTGAAAGAAAGTTGGTTCCTTTCGTAGGTGGTACGTATAAACTGCACGTGAACAATTTTTTTTAATTTTAAATGATAGTCTTCTCGCTTGGTACCGATAATACACTGTAAGGATACAAGCAAGTTTAGTATTCAAGTATTCCGATAGAGAGCTAATGTGTAGTGGATGCCAAGAAACCTTTTGTAGTTAAAAGTTCTTAACTATTTAACTCTAAATGTAACGCCGGTATTGATGGAACGTTGTTGGTAAAATTAATTTTCATAAAAATCAGAATTAGCGGGTTTTCCTAAAGACGACCTAGTATGGTCGGAATTTGAGTATATATAGTATATTTTAATAAGTAAAACCCGATAACATGCATGTTTTATATTTTTAAAAGTTCAGGTATATAACAAATTAAAATGGTTATTATTGTGTTAAATGTATTCGTAGGTGAACAGACCAGTGAATGGAGTACAAAAAACAATATACAGTGAAACCTCTCTTAACTGACACCTCCGAACAATGGACTCCTCTGCTGAATGGACAATTTTGAAGTCACCGACCGTCAGTATATGTATTCCTGTGTACTAAGCCCTCTTGACAACGGACACTCTCAACAACGGACACGGACAGTGTTGTGACCCCATTATTTTATAGTCATTTTATTTGTGAATAGTCTTAAGTATTATATATTCATTAGTCTAGAGATAGTTTGACACGTAAATGCAATATTTAGACATACATTATATTTCGGCGGAACCTTCCGACAAAAGCTGCTTTAATGGTCGTTTATTGCAAGGGAAATTCTAAGTAAACAATATGTATTTTAAATTCTACTTCAAATTCTATTTTATGCACGTTCTTCCGCCCCAAATATTATTATACCTGAAAAAACCTATCATAAACTCATTTACACTATGTCGATAAAGCTTAGGAAGGTTCAGCTATAAAAACATTAAAAGAAACCATTGTAGTACAGTAAGCAGTGGCGTAGCAAATACTCCCCAAATTACTTTTATAGACACCTTTTTTAATCAATTTTACAGATACGCCACTGCATCTCAAATTAGGGAATTCATATAAAAATAAGTTCTAGGTAGTCAGTATAGAGCAGGTCAGTCATTATGTCAGTACTATATTGTCAGTAGAATTAAGTCAGTAGACACAGTAAGAGTAAAGATTTGTTAGAAGTAAGAAGTGTCCCTCTTGTACAGAAGATAATAGAGAGATTTGAAACAAGTTGAAGTGTTTACATTTACTACCAGTGCTAATACAAAATACTAAAATTATTAAATCATAACAGTGGTGGCATTCGGCGAGTAATAAAAATATTAAAACATAACATTGGTGGCAGCGGATCTGGATATACTACCCCGTGTTTTCTGAAGGAGCTTCTAGAACGCAGCAGGAATCACACCAGTTAAACCACATCGGTATACCAAAGACAGGAAGTTTCAACAGACTTGGAGGAGCGCCCAGTACGCAACAAGTTTCGAGAAGAAGAAAGAAAACGAGGAAATTCGCCTTACGTTCCAGCTAACTAAGGATGAAGCTGTAAGTTTTTTTCTTTTATTTTCCTGTTGTGGTGACACTATTTGTTTTTTTTTATATGTTATGCATTTTTGAAATTATATAGATATATTTATTTTGTGAAAGGTACTGCAAATACGTTGTGTGTTGAAAAAGTAATTGAATAATCGACCGTATAACTTATCTATTTTTAAATTTTTACCCAAAATTTTTATTAGTATTTAATCTTTATAATTTTAACAAACAAAAAAATGGCTGAAGGAAAAGATGCAATTGATGTATTAAATTTAATAAATTCATTTGACGGCTACGGCGATGGAAATTCTCTTCAATTTTTTCTAAAAAACTGTGACGCAGTAATGCATATTGTGAAAGAAAATGAAAAAAATAAATTAGCTAAATTAATTTTTGGTACTAAATTAAAAGGTAAAGCTCAAGAGGTGACACAATATAAAGAATTTTTAAATTGGGACGAAATTAGAGATTTTCTTTTAGAACAGTTTACTGATAAAAGACCGCCTTCTCATTTTTTAACTCAAATAATGAATATAAAACAAAACTTTAGGGAAACCGTTACAGAATATGGAGATAGATTAAGATACCTGCATAATAAATATAAAGAAACTTGTCATTTAAATTATGAACATAATTCTGCTAAGGTATTAATAGAAAATTTAGAGTCAATTTTAGTAAACACGTTTAGACAAGGGCTAAATGATGAAAAAATACAAATTCGAGTAATTGCTGAAAACACAACAGATTTAGACAGGGCATTATCATTAGCAATCGAAATGGAACTCGAAAACAACGTTAGAGCAAAAAATTCCAATTTTAAAAATGTAGGTTTTGTGGGTCAGGGAAATAGAAATTTTAATAACCAAAATCCTAAACGTTTGTGTATGTTCTGTCATAAAAATAATCATATAACTTCTCAATGTAAGCAACTTATACAATATGAACAAAATATGGGAAGAAATAATTTTAATAATCCTAATTATCAAAGCTTCAGTCCACAACAACATTTTAACGCAAAGTCTTCAAATGGGCAAAATTATAACGGGGAACAACCTATTAATGCTAGAAGTAATTTTTCTTACAGGGGAAACGATAATCATAATTACAATCAAAATACAAATTCACGAAATTTTAACAATAATTATAATGGGAACAATTATCGTCAAAATTATACCAATCCCCGTAGTTCAAACAGACCTCAAATGCTTTCAGAGATACCTCCACAACAGCGACGATACCGTCCTAACTATAATAATGAACCTGTCAATAATTCTCATCAAATACAAACTATAACGTCTCTACCCCCCAGTAGCCTCCAACACAATCTTAGTATTTCTCCTCCACAACCAACTACATCTGTCCAAGAATTTTCGGGAAACGACAACGAAGCCTTGGTTGTGAACAGCCCGCCAAGCGCTTCGTAAAAAGTTCAATCAGTATAAACAGTAGCTGTTCAAATAATAAGAATCCACTAGAACATATTAAAATCAAACCAACTCGTAATAATTCAAATAATATGTCTCCTAAGTCAGTATTATTCTATACCCCCAAGATGTGAAATGATAACTTATGCTTTGGCCAACGTTTCAGGTACTGAAGGTATCGTAAAATCGAAACAACTTGCTGAAAATCTCTATATAGGTTCTTCTTTGACCAAAGTACATAATCATAAATGTTTAATTAGTATTTTAAATATATCTAATGAACCCTTAACAATTGCGTTACCCAGAGTTAACGTACAACCTATCACTAAAGGTGAATTTGACATTATAGAGCTTAGTCATAATAATAATAATAATATTTTTAAAATAACACGAATATAAATTACTTTGAACGTTTAGAAAAATTAAAACATTCTCTCAACTTAGAAGGATTAAATGTCGAGGAAACTAACTCACTTCTAGAAATTTGTGAAAATTTTATCGATATTTTTTATTTAGAAGGTGATAAACTTTTTTGTACAAACACAATAAAACATAAAATTTCTACAGACCCTACTAAGGGACCTATTAATATTAAACCCTATAGATTACCTTTTCAACATCGGGAGGTTATAAAAGAACAAACCGATGCAATGTTAAAGGATGGAATAATTTCTCCGTCTTACAGTCCTTGGAATAGTCCCTTATTAGTAGTTCCTAAAAAAACTGATTCATCAGATTTACCTAAAATTCGCGTGGTCGTAGATTTTAGAAAAATTAATGAAATAACTGCAGGGGATGCATTTCCATTACCTAATATTACAGATATTTTAGACCAATTAGGAAAATCGCATTATTTTACAACTTTAGATTTAGCCAATGGATTTCATCAGGTTCAAATGGACGAAAATGATAAAAATAAGACAGCTTTTAGTACTTCTACGGGGCAGTTTGTTTACAATAGGATGCCTTTTGGCCTAAAAGGAGCTCCGGCAACCTTTCAGAGGTTAATGAATGCGGTCTTAAGCGGTCTTAGTGGCATAAAATGTTTTATTTATTTAGATGATGTCGTAATTTATGCTAATAATTTAAAAGAACATAATGAAAGGTTAATTGAGGTATTTGAACGGTTTCGGGAGCATAATTTAAAGCTTCAACCATTAAAATGTGAATTTTTAAGAAAAGAATGTTTGTATCTAGGTCACATTATAACAGATTATGGCATCAAACCTGATCCTTCAAAAGTAGAATGTGTTTTACAGTTTCCTCAACCAGTAAATCAAAAAGAGGTAAAATCATTTTTAGGGCTTATCGGATATTATCGAAAATTTATAAAGGATTTTGCGAAAATTTCAAAACCTCTTACCAAATTGCTCAAGAAAGATACGGAATTTAAATGGGACCATGCTTGTGATATTTCATTTCAAACGCTTAAAAATAACATTACTTCTCCTCCTGTACTACAGTACCCAGATTTTTCAAAAGAATTCATTATAACTACCGACGCAAGTAATTATGCGATTGGTGCAATTTTATCACAAGGAAAAGTTAATAATGATCGACCTATAGCTTATGCTAGTAGAACTCTTACTAAAGCCGAACAAAACTACTCAACGACAGAGAAAGAATTAGCGGCAATTGTTTGGGCAGTTAGACATTTTCGACCATATGTTTTTGGAACAAATTTTAAGATAGTTACGGATCATAAACCTTTACTTTATGTATTTAACATAAAAGACCCTGGGTCGCGTCTTACAAGATTTAGGTTAAAATTGGAAGAATACAATTTCGAAATTATTTATAAGGCCGGAAAGTTAAATACAAATGCTGATGCCTTAAGTAGAATGATTAAAACGGTAAACGCTGACATGATAACAGATTATCAAAAATTTTTAAATTATCTGCAAACACATATTGTTATTAACACAAAATTAAAAGAAAACAACGCTAATTTATTTCAGATAAATAATTCAGATCCTATAATATTATTTTTTCCCAAATTTTTTAACAAAGAGCAATTTAATATTTTGGAACAAAATAATCAGATTAAACAATTTCTTGCATCATACAACGTTCAAAACGATTTAAAAATACCTTCCGTCTCTCAGTACCAAAACAACGACTGTAATATATTTTTACTCAATGATAATGAAAATAATGTTAAAATTCTTTCCAAACAATTAGAAAAAGAACAAAAAGATATTAAATTTTTAGACTTAAAAGGCAATCTAGAAGAACACATTACGCTGACAAATATGATGTTACATCAACTACAACTCGAAGTAATGACTTTGATTAATGCAATTCTTATTGCCAAAAAGGGTTTATTACACCCAGCAATTTTAACACCAGTTCGCCTAATTGATGAACTAAAACAAGTTACGGATTCTCTTCCCCATGGTTTAGGTTTTGCTGTGCCTCTTGATATAATGCATTCTAATCTTATATTAAAAACGATTGAACTAAAAGTTTACTTTGAAAATAATCATTTAATTTATATAATTAATATTCCTTTAGTTGAAGCACAATTATTCTACCTATATAAGGTATCGCCTTTTCCTAAGCTATTAGCCACTAACCAATTTGTTTTGATTCAACCATCTTCTAAATACATTGCAATAGACGAAACAAAACAGCAGTTCATAACTTTCTCTGATCTCGAATATAATAAATTTATAAAAATAACGGATGCTAAAATGATTTGTCAGCAACAAAAACCAGTTTCATTGGCTCATTTAGTGGAAAACTGTGAAATGAAGTTACTTCAAGTAACAAATAAAATTCCAGAAGTATGCGAAAAACATATATTAAATTCTAATAGAGGTATCTTTATTCAGTTACTTACAACTAATACTTGGCTATTTGCAGTGCCTTGCCCTGAATCATTAACCATTTCATGTATTAATCAAAATAAACCAGTAGACGTTATTTTAAAAAATTGCGGCAGTGTCACCATAGGAAAACAGTGTAAAGCGTATAGTGTTTCAACGATGCTCGTGCCTCACGGTAATGCCTTTCAGTCGAAAATATTTAGTGAGTTTGTTCCGCCATTAGAAATTAGTGAGGACTGTTGTGAAAAAATAAAAAATAATAACATTAACCTGACAGAAATTTTAATAAACGAAAATTATAAGACTCTTTCAAAGCACATTCCTGAACTGAACATCGCTAGCCATAAACTAGACGACATAGAAAAGCTAACAGAAAATCTTGAAAAAAATAATTTTTTGTCAACATATAATATTTCTGGTTCTGTTTTAGCTTACATTGTATCTGTTGTTGTATTATTATTTATTGTTTACAAAATATATTCAAAATGTATAAGAAAAACTTCCTGTTGTGGAATAATACCAAATATTTGCGTAAGGGTAAATCAAACCATTGAACCACCCCGAGAAGTAATAGATATATAGCTCAGTATACTAGTGAAACTTCTAATAGAATTAATAATGATGATCACCCTGAGGACGATCAACCAGGTATATCATACACGCCTCGCAGAGCTATTGGTCACACGTCCTCAAGACGATCAATTAGATAAGTAATAATATTATGTTTTATTATAAGTAATAAATTTCTTTAGTAGAATCTAAGTAGATTTAGAATGCCTAATTATTATAAAAAAAAAAAACAGTTTTCAATATTACATAGGTTAGTATAATATAGAATAAGAACATAGTTCATAGCAAATTTTGTAAAATCATTTCGAACATAATACTTCTGTTAAATATTAGTATCAATTACAAGGATGTATATTTTGTATCATAATTTATATTTTAACTCAGGAACGAAATTTTCTAACAATTTCATTATTATAAAATCTCTCATTTAGGGGGGAGGTGTTGTGACCCCATTATTTTATAGTCATTTTATTTGTGAATAGTCTTAAGTATTATATATTCATTAGTCTAGAGATAGTTTGACACGTAAATGCAATATTTAGACATACATTATATTTCGGCGGAACCTTCCGACAAAAGCTGCTTTAATGGTCGTTTATTGCAAGGGAAATTCTAAGTAAACAATATGTATTTTAAATTCTACTTAAAATTCTATTTTATGCACGTTCTTCCGCCCCAAATATTATTATACCCGAAAAAACCTATCATAAACTCATTTACACTATGTCGATAAAGCTTGGGAAGGTTCAGCTATAAAAACATTAAAAGAAACCATTGTAGTACAGTAAGCAGTGGCGTAGCAAATACTCCCCAAATTACTTTTATAGACACCTTTTTTAATCAATTTTACAGATACGACACTGCATCTCAAATTAGGGAATTCATATAAAAATAAGTTCTAGGTAGTCAGTATAGAGCAGGTCAGTCATTATGTCAGTACTATATTGTCAGTAGACACAGTAAGAGTAAAGATTTGTTAGAAGTAAGAAGTGTCCCTCTTGTACAGAAGATAATAGAGAGATTTGAAACAAGTTGAAGTGTTTACATTTACTACCAGTGCTAATACAAAATACTAAAATTATTAAATCATAACAGTGGTGGCATTCGGCGAGTAATAACAATATTAAAACATAACAACAGTAAAATTTGGAACATTTTTAATAAAAGCAGTAAAATTTACCTCCTCAGAAGTGACAGATGTTCAGATAATTTTTGAAAAACCCACATTTAATGCTGGTATTTTTATTGCACATTATAGGCGATATTTAGATCTATTGTTAATAGCACTAGTTTAACAATAGGCTGGCTTATGCTGTCTGACTGGTAGGTAAATTGCGGTGAATTGCATAGTAAATAGATCACCTTATTTTTATGAAGAGTAGTTTTCATCAATAGAATATCTTAGTTTTGATGTTACTCTGATACTCGTATCAGTACTCGATCAATACGTCTTCAAACAAAAGAAAGTTTTTGAGTCTTCAAGAAAAAGTTGAAATAATCGAGTACGCGGAAAAAAGAAACTTAGTGTTAGAGTATTAGCCGAAAAATTCTGGGTAGGAAAATCTCAAATTAGTGATATTTTGAGAAACAAGCGATTCGCCGAGACCGGGAATATGAAAGAGAAAAAAAAATTGCGAAAACTGTGGGTGCTGCCATAGACCAAATTGTCTACGACTGGTTTTGTAAAGTACGCTCCAAAAACATTCCAATATCCGGTACAATAATAAAGGAAAAAGCACAATAAATTGCGAAGAATCTAGAACAGGGGTGCTCAAAGGGTCGATCGCGAGTGCTTTTTGATCTCGAGAAGAAAAATTTTTTTAATAAGTAGGTACTTAACTAAACTACAGAAATTTATTACGTTATATAATAACACTCTGCTAGCGGCAAAAGGCGGCTTTATCAAAGGAACGCGCGGTACCTGTCAAAGAAAAGCCGCGTTTTTTATTCTTGTTTATTATTAAATAGTACAAAATGAGTGCAGCGAAGAAATCTAAAACGTATCATTTTAATAACGATTTTTGTTTTGTATGGTGAAGGATAAGTGCATTTGTCTTATTTGTCGTGCGTCAGCTGCAATACCTAAGCGTGGTAACTTAGAGAGGCATCATAAAACGGTTTATAAAAACTATGAAAAGGATTTTCCGCCACAAAGTGAATTAGGAAAACGAAAAGTACGTGAATTGATATCTTGTTTGAAAAAAGAACAAACCATGTTCACAAGACCAGCCAAACAATCAAAAGCTGCTACGATCGCGTCATTTAAAATATCTCATATATTGGCGAAACACAAGAAATCATTCGAAGATGGGTCGGCTGTGAAGGAAGCATTTATTGAAGCGGGTGAGACTTGATTTGGAGATTTTAAAAATAAAACAGAAATCATGTCTGCTATTAGAGAACTTAAGTTATCTCGTCCGACTGTCACAAGGCGTATTGAAGTCATGAGTCAGGACATGGCTATATATGGAATGTACATACTTTTCTTTACAGTTCGACGAATCCACCGATATGACAGACACTGCCCATCTGGGTATTTTTATTCGGATGGTATTCAATGACATGTTGGCTAAGGAAGAATTTTTGACAATCATTCCTCTGAAGGGGAAGACCCGTGGCGAAGATATATATGACGTTTTCTTCAATTTTGTAAAAAACTATAAGCTACCAATATATAAATTAGTGTGCATTACACCCGATGGAGCACCAGCAATGACTGGAAACAAAAACGGTTTTGTAGCATTGTGTCGAGCTAATGAAGATTTCCCTTCATTTTTTTCAATACATTGTATTATACATCAACAAGTTTTGTGTTCAAAAGTTTTAAACACGGAGGAAATTATGGGCATTGCAACAAAAATTTTGAATTGTATCCGTGCACGTAGCTTGCAACGGCGGCTCTTTAAGTTGCAGTTGGAAGATAGGGAGTCAGCTGAACACACTGATTGAGTTCTTCACACGGACGTCAGGTGGTTGAGTTGCGGAAAATTCCTAGAAAGGTTTCAAGAATTATTGCCCGAAATAACAGTTGTTCTAGACGAAAGAGGTGATGACACTCAGATGTTGAAAAACGAAAAATGGCTGACTGATTTGGCATTTTTGACTGACATCACAATGCACTTAAACACCATTAACTTGGAGCTTCAAGGTAAAGGAAAAACTGTTATTGAGATGATTAGCGCAGTAAACGCATTCAAAAGTAAATTGCAACTTATGATAGATCAACTGAAAAGAAAGGATCTGAAACATTTTCCGTTTTTGAAAGCAAGGATTCCTCAGTTGAATTATGATACGTATGAGGCTGAATTATCAAATATTTTCGGACAATTCGAAATGCGTTTTTATGATTGTAGTAAATTGGCAAATGTAGCATCATTTATGAGTTATCCTTTTTCATGTAAAAACATTGAGGAATTAGCTACTGAAATAGCAAGTCAGTTTAATATGAACTCATGTTCTGTTGAAAATGAGTTGGTGCAGATTATATCAGATATACATTTCAAAGCTACAGCATCTGATACAAATTTCTGGTGTTTTATATCTGAAGATAAATATCCGAATCTAAGGCAAATCGCCCTTCAACTGACAGTAATGTTTGGGTCAACTTACTTGTGCGAGTCTGCATTTTCTGAAATGAAGATAATTAAGACAGAATATCGCAATCGACTAACTCACGATCATATGTTATCATGCTTGCGATTAGCACTCAGTGGTTGCATACCATCTTATGAAAAGTATGCTGAGGACATGCAGTGCCACGCTTCAAGATCCAAAGTCACTCCTTAGTTAAGTTTAACACCATATGTAACTCTTTTGTTTTGTAACAACCAATAAACTCGCAATTTTGAATAACTATGAGTTTTTTCATTGATATTGTAGAGAAGAACCTAACTAAACCTAACCCAAACCTTGACTAAAACAATGTATATTGTGCGGAAAGCTAATATCTATATATGCTACGGTACACCCTACCTACGTAGGTAGGTAGGTAGGTATGGTGTATGTACGACAACCCTGCATCACACACACTTGCAGCCTCTCAGAGTCGATCGTAAGTAGTCTAAAAATATCGAGGTAGATCGCCAACAGTTCAAATTTGAGCACCCCTGATCTAGAAGTTGATGGTTTTAAAGGATCAAATGGATGGTTGGTGAAGTTCTTTCAACATCATAATATCTTTTTCAACTCCATCTGTAGACTTGATTCAGGTAACTGATTGGCGGACGAAATTATGTACTATTATCAAAAACTACGCACCAAGAGACTTTTATAATATAGTGAAGATGATGTGCCATTATCCGAATTATGTAGAAACACCAATGTATTTTCTTCCGACTTAACATAAGTGTACGTGAGTTCATCGGTGAATTTCAAAATTGTGAGAACGGTCAGATTTCATCTGAGAGTGATGATGAAGAAATTATTTCTTCCATTATTAAGAACATTAAGAAAGCATATAAAATGTTAAGGGATATTGAAAACTTTTGTATGTTATCTGGAGATTCTGTTTTAGGGGAAAAAATCTCAGAAGTTGCGTCTAAAATGAAATCTAAAATTATTAAAAATAAATTTACTAGTTTAAGACAAACAACACTTAATAATTTTTTTAAATAGAAACTTTTTATAAAGTAAAACTGTATCAAACTGTATATATAGGTATATTAGGTAGTACATTTTTATTGTATGCATATATGTATGTAAAAGATGTTGATGTATACGTAGTAACAATTGTATTAATAATTTGTACTAAACATATTATTTTTTTACTTAAAAATAAAATATTTTTTTAAATAAAATTACATTGGTATTTAATTTCTTCACTCCCCACAACGGACACCTCTATACAACGGACAGTTTCTGTGGCATGGCTATTGTTCGTTGTTGAGAGGTTTCACGGTAATAAAAAAATATTGAAAATTTTCATGATCCTACATTGTACATCAGTTTCAACAAATTTGAACCTGATATTAAACGGTATAAAAATGCGTGCGATCCCGATTCTCGATGGAGTAGCTATTAGTTGCTAAGTCTTAATAAGGCGAGTACATCATTAAAAGATGTGTACCAAGGCGTCTTGCAGAGTCTACCTTAATTTAAATAATTTTGGAAAATAGTGTCTATTTAGTACTGTCTTTAATAAAAAAAAACACAAGAGTGTAAATAATAAACACTGGCCAGCCAGGTCTTTAACATCTCTTTCAGGTTGCATAGAAATATCATGGACATCTATATTTCAATCATTTAAATTGCTTCCCATAAACATAAATGTGTAAAAAAATACAGCATAAAACCCAACAGGAAATGAAAAAGCATGGTTTGATGCAAAATTTCTGGTGATTGTGCAAAATGTTCAGATTAGTTTAACACGTCGAAACACAAATTCAACGCCAAATGAAAGACCAGCTTTTAGAAAACTTCTGATTACTTATAAAAATTGCTATAGGATCTAAGTGGAGCGTAATGTAGACATATTTTTTTCGTGAAGTTCGTATTACATATTTCCTTCATTAAAATATTTGCTTTTATTCAATCAAACAGATTAATCCCACTGACACCGAAATTATGGTTTTCAGCTCAAAAATTTGAAAATTTTACAAAAAAAAATTTATATTATGAAATAATACTAAAAAAATAGCATATTCGAATCTGCAAGAAACATATCCATACGTACGCAGAAACCATAAATCTGAAAGGAGTTTTTGATAATCTTTAACAGACCCACATAATGTTTACATTATCCAGCGAAGGATTTTGCGAAACTAATTTTTTTATGCTCAAGCTCTTTTATTAAATATTTTGCTTCTCCTCTAACAATGGAGATAACTTGAATAAATCTATTGCTCTGTTTCTATGGGAGACTGCATCTGGTGGTGATTAAGTTCTAGCTGACTTAACAAAAGCTCGTTGTAGCTCCGATGCAATAATGAGTCTGAAACGCAAACTTGTTGCAAACTCTTAAGGCCCCTTTTAAATAGTTTCCTGAATTTTCACGAAGTTTTAATAAAAAACTCTCGAATTGAGAAGTCCTAATAGAGAATTTCATTATTTAAAGACTCGGAGAACCGGATTGCTACCGAATGAAAAGACATTCCATATTGAGTCTACGAGAGTTGGCAAATAAAGGCGTAAAACTTTAAATATTAATCTTGTTTTTCTTAAGAAAACGTTAAATATTAAACCGGGAAAATAAAAACATTTTTAACGTAGTACGGAAGTTTTTACGACTGGAGACAATTAAAAAATCATGATTCTTGTCTTTAGATCGTGTAAAATTTTATTACTACGTGAATTACTTTCTGAGGTATCGCCTAAAAATGAAAATTCTTTCAGTGTTTTGATCTTGGGCAGGGAAGATCCCTAAAGATGCCTAGTGAAATCACGGCCGAAACGTCGGAAATTAATTCCAATTTACCACAATCTAAACACAAAAACTATGATGTCTTAAAAACATTTTTGTTATAACACAGCGCATTTAGTGAAAAAAAAGAAGTTGAAGCACTTCACATTGATTTAGACTGCAATGCAACCCGGTTCTGAATCTGTGGTAGAGTCGAAAGCTTTTATGTAGTCGATTCAAGCCATCGAAAAATACCTCTAATAATGGATAGAATTTTGAGTAATGCATCTATCCACTAGCGAATAAGTTTTCCTTGCAGCCTTCCAGACGTTCCTTTCCCCCTTGCTGACATCCTTTAGAACTGGTTTAACGACATTCAATATTCGCGGTATAAAATCCTCGTAAAACATTTGTCACAGGTGTGCGATCAGTAGATAGGTATTAGGTTCTTCAAAATTGCATTTTTTCGGTATCAAAGTTGTTCTCCCTTCAACTACCCCCAGGAATTGGATGAACAAAATTAAGCCAGCTGTTGAATATTCGTGAAAGATGATGAGTGTTACGAAATTTCTTCCACCAAAAATTGTTAATGCCATCCGCTCCTAAAGCGGAATAGTTCTTCGTCCTCTCGGGAGCTTTTTGACCTCCTCTTGAGTTGCCGGTGTACTCTCATGATGCTCAGCATTATTTGAGAAAGCGGTAGATTTTAAGTGGAGGTAAATCTACCCTGAGAAGTGACGCTGGCTCGTAGATTTCTTTCCAGAATTTGTTCACTTTTGCGACAGTTTGTGGATGCTCTATTACAGGTTGAAGATTATCTAAAAGGCGAGAAGATGTGGTCAGGAACACATAAGTATCCTTGATGCCTTTTGCCTTTATCTTTAACGCCTTGTGTACAAGTAGCAGTGGCCGTATACGATCCAATTGACCTTGTTTAATGGTTGCCAACGTATTTCTATCTAAGGTGTGTTGGGCATAACGAAAATTATTGACAACTGTCCTAATTTTGTTTTTAAACGATATTATTGTTGTTATAAAGTATAACACACATTGTATACCAGATGCCCTCTTGAGGATTTTTTCCGATTTTGTTTTAATTCTGCGTTCAGTTTTAAGAAGATAAATAAGACTTCTTCTCTGGCACTGGATATAAGTCTAGTTGCTATTGAATATACAGCGTTGGTAACTGCATCAATATCTGCGATCTCTGAAAGCTTCTCCCTTAGCGTCGTGTCTACTCTGTGGCTTAATGGGCTACTTGATATAAATAGCCACATTTCTTTTTCTCGTCCATCATGTTGGCAAAATTAAGAATGATACGATTTTCGCCATCCTGTTCCACTGCAGTTGGTTCAACTTGTTTATTTCCTGTTGTTGTTCTGCAGGCGGTACGTCATGTCCTCCATTCTGCTGTTGTTCAGCACGCTCTTAGTCCGGTAGGAC
Organism: Kuschelorhynchus macadamiae; assembly: GCA_030620095.1. Taxonomy (NCBI): domain Eukaryota; kingdom Metazoa; phylum Arthropoda; class Insecta; order Coleoptera; family Curculionidae; genus Kuschelorhynchus; species Kuschelorhynchus macadamiae. The sequence goes on along the minus strand of JAUTXW010001111.1, from coordinate 720,060 downwards.
AACTTGTTCCTCCCTTAGTGTCAGTACATACCGAGATCTTGTGGCCTTCAACTAGATTTGGTGCATCTGCAGCATGTAACCTCTTCTGAGACTCACTACTCTCATATGCATCCAGCACATCATCCCAAAAATGTATCCGTATACGTATCTATTGCCAGGTTCGTCGTCGTTGTCCATCCGATTGGGCGCTCCTCCATCTTTGCTGCGCATTTCATTAGGAAAAATACGAGTTTCTCAGTACAATGTATTGTTATCCCATTGTACTTTAACGGGACATGGTATTACGTGAGCTACTGGCCCAATTTATGCCTCAGTGTGGGTTACTCAGATGGTAATCGTAGCCCCTTCAAATTCACTGAGTACCAATTTGCTTGAATAAGTTATATTCGGTAGTGTAAAATCTCCCAACAGGCCCAGCACCTTAGCATCGAGAGAGTATGTATACACATTACTATTATAATAGTTTTTGTTTTTGTTTTTTTCTCTAACTTAACTTTAACTGGATTAGTTTCTTCGGAAAGATGCGGGTCGTAGATCATGTCATCTTACTCGTTTATTGCTGGTCAAGAAATATTCTTATTATGCGGGTTAAATTGAGAATTGTTGCTTTCTGAATTTCAGTTATTAATTCCTGCCCAAGATCAAGAGATTTAAAGCTCTGGTGCAAAGTGACTGGTATTACACCTTTAGTTGAGAGTATCAGAGTTATTATGTTAACTTTTTCCATGTACCATATCCTTGTGACCTCGTCTTTTAAATCGATGTATTTTCAGATCTTTCCCTGATATATACTTGCTATATTATAGATATTAGGAACAGCAATATCAATCAGAAAGGTTCTTGTGTTTGCATTATCTTGAACAATGTCAGGTCTGTTGGACAATCTGGGCGACAGTTCTATTAGTTATGATGGAACGATACAGCTTATAATCTGGGTTCTCTATGATAGATGGTGGTTCGTATTTGTAGTAAGGTGTTTTGACTACTGCCTCTGTAAGATGAAATTTATAGACTAGACTCTGGTGGAACATTTTGATTGTGCCGATGAGAGTAGTAAGTCTGGGTAAGAAATGAGCATTATCCAGTGATGTGATGGATAATTTCTGTTTTGTCGTGTCAAATTCTACACCCATTATCTTGGAGTTTTGGATCCTTAAGAATGTATTTTCTGTAATTTCTAGTTTTGATGACCTGGTCCTGAATCGCCTGCATGGCACCTACAATTTCTGTAAAAGACTTCTCCTTTAGTAAGCCATCTAGCCTATCTAGGGCTTGGATATCTCTTCCATGTAGGGCTTTGCCTTTCCATGTAGGGCTTTGCCTTTCCATGTATTTGTCTTGTCCTGAGTCGTTTTGCTGCTCAAGTGGATCATATAAAGTTAAGCAGTGTGAAACTCAACATCAGCAATTTCGCTGCACCACATACATCTGAAAATTTTAAAATATATATACTTTTCAACGATTACTGAGTAATCAGAGTTTATACTCATTTATAGCCGCTATTATATCCCTGACATTAACAAAACCTCTAGTATTATAAAGTGCGGTTTTATAACACATAATATTTACGACGTGCGAATCCGTTTAATGCATATATAGCCTATTGATGAGTGGGTTGATGCAGTGACCAAAACGACAAAACAATATCGGTTCCATTTTCAAATGGAGCACTGCGGCTTGCAAAGCAATTACTTACCATAGGGAAAATTACAAAAATAAATTGTAGCCCGTGTCGAAATCGAATGAAGTTATATGGAGCTGACACATGCTCTGAAGTGCAGGCTCTCCAATAAAAGATAAACACAAAATTTACTGTCCGCTGACAGAGGACTTTTTGCGGTGATCCGAACGCTTTATTAAATATTTGATAACGATAAATTGGATATGTCCCTTATAGTGCTGGCACCAGGGGTACCCGAGTATGCAAAATAAAAGCACCGTATTCTGTCAGTGGATTAAAAGTTCTAGTCTAGAGATGTTAAACTTTAATAAGTTTGATGTAGCTAGAGAAGACGATGTACATTTTTTTCACATCCCTCTCGACAGGTAACAAGGAATGTATTATCACAGCCGCTGCAAATTTCTGAAATATTTAAACAGTTTAATTAAAAAACTATTTAAATAAACTTTCGACAAGTAGAGGGTAGACAGTGTTTGATAGTTTGTTAAACTTAAAGATTTGACTTTCTTTCTATTATGTGGCGGCGCATACATAACGTTTCAGCCCCTACTATATAGGACCAGTAAAAAATAAAATCAAGCTTCTAATGCTATGATACTTATATACGATATGTGTCAAAAAGGCGTAGCTTATTCTACTGTCAGGGAACTTAAATAAATAACTTCAAAAATATGCACTAAAAAGGGAAAAATAATATTTTATTTCCTCAGAAAAATCTTAATCTGTAAAGTTTAGCACCGACATAACAGAGTAAAATTTTCCAGATGAAATAAAATATTATGTTTCACTTCTTAGTGCATTTTTTGGAAGTCGATTTTATTTTACAATTTTTATTTGTAAAAGTCAAATTTAACAAATAGCCACTGCTGTAACACCATTGTATAATATTTCTTATTTGTCTCATACAATACATAGTGGTAAGACTAAACTTTTTTCTGACAAAATGGTGAACGCACTAGCAAATGCATATATTGTTCAATATAACATCATGTATCGTTTCCCTGTGCCATACTATTCCGCCATTTTTAATATTTTTGCTTGCTATGTGACTACTTCGATAACATCCTGAATATTCCCTGAAAATTTCATCCAAATTGCTCAAACCATCGAGGAGTAATCGATATATGTACATAAAAAAAAACAGGATCGAATTAACAACTTCTTCTTTTTTTGAAGTCGGTTATAAAATAATTATTTTCTATCAAAAACGAAGTTTCTTTGCATTCCTTTTTTACCAATTCAATTGTTTACGAATTAGTTCAGGTTTTAACCACCGAAGAGCATAGTTATTTGTCCAGTCATACTCAACGGTGAATAATTTTCCTATTACGCGACATTTTAAAAATTTTATTTTTGACTAGGTTGATTAGCGATTTTGCTGAATGTGCAACAGGACCAATCTGGAATCTGGAATCTAGAAACCTTGGTAATTTGCTGCTTCATGTCACCTATACAGGAGGTTAAACAGAATGCAGTACGCATATATGCCCCTGGGACCGGTACCGGTAACTTTTTTTGCTTTAAGTTGTAAAAAAAATATACACAGGGTGTCACAATAAAGCGTATCTGCACAAAGTTTTTTTTTTAATATAATGCCTTGTATATTATAACGTTTTAGAATTCTACGGGAAAATATAAGCATATTTATTATACCATGTCATATACCTCAATTCAACTTTATGACCTCTTTAAAATCTTATAAGTATTTGTTGAGCTCGGAACAAATATACTCTTAAATGTCTATTTCAATTTGATAATCACTATTTATAATTAGTGTTCTTCAAAAAGCTAAGAAAAAATGGGCAAAAAAAGGAAAAACCATTAAACAGTTCAATTAAAGTGAATTGTGTGGATGTAGACGAAAATTTTGAGTTTCCGGCTTTACCGGAAGTTGATGCTAAGTGATAGCTAATTAAAAGTGGAAACCGTTTTGCTCTAATTTAAACCGTTTAGATTTTACAACATGTAAAAGAGCTCAAAGTATCCAACTTCAAACGTAAATATTTCAGAAACAGTTGAATAGGGCATAATTTATGAAACGTTCTTAGACTTCTCCCTTATAGAATCCAGAAATGTAATAATACACATGGTAGTTCATTAAAAAGCACAACTTTGGGCGCTTATTGCGAAACCCTGTATATAGCTCTGATACCATTTTCCTTAATATTGGGTGTTGGAGTATGACAAAAAAAAATTGCACATTCTCCGGATCTGGCAACATCAAAAACGATTTAAGTTTAGTGTCTCTAGAACTTATATCCACTCAGAGAATGCGACGCTCATATTGTGCATAATCACGTCGCTTTCAGTTCTTGATCTGTTAGAAGACCTAATCCTACACGTCTAGTATTACCAAAAAAAATATATTATCTCCCCGCCTTATTGACTCTCGGAGAAGCAAATAAAGACGTAGAATTTTACAAATTAATATTTTTTTTACTTTAGAAAATATTCAATGTTAAGGCTGGAAAATAAAAATATTTTTGTTAGTACATGGCGAATTTAGTGAAAGAATGAAGTCGAAATACACCGCTCTTACTGAGGCATAAATCAAATTTTGAAACAGATGTTCATTTCTATAGTGATTTTTAAATTCTAGATCAGTTTCAAGAAATTTAAACCAGTTATTTAACGGTATAAGAACGCATGGTTTGCAATGAAGGTAATAAATTTGTCAAATTTTGTCTTTTCTATGAATTTTGGCAAACCGTTCTTTTACCTTATGCTACGTATTATTAAATACTAATGAATAGTTATAGTCTTAAGTTGGTTTTTGAAAAAGACACCGTGTGTCGAAATAGCTGTTAAACGGAAATAAATTAGTGGAAATTACTAAACAAATATAGTTTTTTTACTTATTATACTAGTGATAATGAATTTCCATCAAGTAACGCCTAACTCGATAAAATAGTTAAATACTTATACGAATGTTAAAAAAGTAAAGTAAGCAAAGGGTTTTCGTATGTGTACTGTGATTCTGAAAAGAACCAATTTATGAAGATATGTACATATGTAATTCATTGGTAAACAATAAAACAAAATATAGAGCAATAACATGTGACAATAAAAAAATATTGTAGAATATATACTAATATTTTCGCCAATAGTTAAGCCTTCTAGGCACTGAGGCAACAAAAGCACGGGCGTAGTCTGGATTTATTTCGTCCCGAGCATGTTCAATATTCTGTCTTAATACAAGAACAGTTTGCGGCCAAAAGTTGTTGTCACCATTATTTTATTTACCAAAATACCCCAAACATTTTCCATGACATTAATATCTGACCTACACGAAGGCCATGGTAGAATCTAATATGTGTCATCCATTCTGTTATGGATCGCGTGTTGGGCCGTATGAACGGGACAGTTATTTTGTTGGTAGATAAAGTTTCCATCAGGAATTACAGAAGGCAGTATGACAAATTGTAGAATATCCCGGTATACCTCCGTAACAAAATGTCCTTCAATAAAATGGATTTTTTAAGACCTTGTGCAGACATCCACCCTTGAATCCTAAATCGTCCACTGTTTTCTACCATTTGAGTATATCTTTCCTCAACACAAGTGTTGAGATATTTTTCTACAAAGCAGGTTCCTCCCAGCTGCAATGCAAAACCAACCCGTTCTTCCTTATTTGCTTTGGTTATATAATTTTTTTAACGGATTTTTGATGAGAATCTTCGCGAATTAGCCTTCGAGCTGTTCTTGACGAGCCCAAAAAAATTTCTTTCATTCTGCGCTGCCACGGCATACTTGACACAAATATAAAATCCAGGGTAGTTACCAAAGAAAATAGTTTCATGGGAAAACCTGGTTCCAATAGAAATTCAGTATTTTTCAAAAAATTCAAGTTCTTTAAAAAATTAAAACCGTTTTAGATTTTTGTAATTTGTATGATTCCTTATTTGTAGTGTTCCCTTTCATACTTTCTTCCTTCAAGTTGATCTATTTCAAAAAGGGGTAACTCCAAATTTCGTTTTAAAAACGAATACCCTATTTTTTAAATTTTTACAAGGCATACGGCACCTCCAATATTTGGATAACTAGGTCGAAAATTATCTATAGATTTTTCGAGTTTATTTCGAACTTCACTTAAAAAACAATAAGGGCGCCAAGCAGTGTAAATGGCTCAGTTACCAGAGACTGTCACAAGAATAATATAATTGTGTACTTTTTTTCCCTAATAATACCTCTCGAGGGGCTATTTATTAATGTGCAGATTGCTGACACGTAGGCAGTCCGGTTTCTAAAAAAAAATAAAAGCCATTATCTTCCAAATTATCCCAGATAGAGCAAAATTGTTTAACTAAAAAATGTCTTATTCCAAACGCATTTTGAATTATAAATAAAAAAATATTTTTACTCGAGTTATTGCAAAATTTGTCCGCGCGTTTTCTAATAAATTCAAGAATTTTTCTTTTAGTTCAAAAAGAGGAGAGATAAAACTATTACACTTCCGAAAAAACCTTTTCTGTAGGTGATGATATGCCCTATAGCTTTTAATTTAATTTTTTTTCTTTGTTAATAATATGACATATTTTGGAAGATATTGAACAAAAACCTTTTTTTTTTTTTGGCCATATTTTGTTTGTGAACCAGACGGCCTACGTGTGAGCACTCTGGATACCTTTAAACAGTCCCCAAGGTTTACCATTTGCAAAAAAAAAATAGTGCACTTTAGTATTTTGCGCATCACCAACCTCCTGATTACCCAAATAATATTGACTCCAGTGAAGTTAATTTAATCTGTAGTACCACGAAGGCGCACCGCCTAAATTCTAAAAAAAAAAAGTTTTATTTTATTATTTCTATCAGTTTATACAGGATGCGATTTAAAACTACACAAAATAGGTATAATCAGCATCCAAGTTGCGTATGTGTTTATGAAAATTCTTAAATTCAAAGTAGAAAATTAGGATATTTTATCGTTAGTGGTCTATTTTTTTGTATTATCGTAAACGACCGTTTATTCCAATATAATATCAATAGAGCCTCGTTTATATCGTAAGTTACCGACAAATAATCGTAAGAACTGTCAAGAACCAATCGATATTTCACTCATTTAGGCCCCGAACTTACACAGAAGAATTACTGCATTTAAGAGCTATACATACCTCTAATTTATTTTCAGATAGAAAAGTTGAGCTACTTGACCTACCTTTTAAATAAAATATGTGAGTAAAAACGTAAGCCTCTGTTCCAAATGTCGGGGCAGCCAGAATTTAGGGGTAGAAAAATGTTCCAGATCTACAATGTATTAAGAACGTCTTAAATGTCTTGGTCTGCTCACGATGAAGTCTAATTAAATAGATAATAGAACAGTTGGCCTGTCTTGAGGCACAAAAAGCAGTTTTAAATTTAAATGTATGACGTTAATTTTAAATGTTTTTTTTTGGTTCCATGTGCTTTTTAGTCACAATATAATAATTTGACAGTACTTGTACTATTTATTTTCGCATTGGTAACAATAAAATGTTTGATTTTACTAACAATAAAAAAAAGTTTTTTCTTATTATGGTCTTTTGCCTTGGGGTTTCATGGCTTCTTGTTACGCCAGTGCCTAACAGTGACCCCCCTACGACAGACAGACAGATACCATATTGTAATAAAATGGAACGTACTACATATATGAAAACTTTCGTTTATGGTTCTCGAACAACTAGAATTGCTACGAACAACTTCTAATACATTTTTAAATCTCGCTGCTTTAAAAATGGAAAAGTTGCTGTCGGCGACAGGCTGTCAAACTCCCATTTCTATTTACTAAAGCAAGGATTGATATGTCGTACATCATTTTTGGGAGAAAATGGAAAAAAATACTCCGCGCCAGAGTCTGTTTAGTTTGTAATATTGATGAAACGGCGCTTACTGTAGTTGTCTTTTTTCGTAGTCTGTGACAGGATTATGATTTATTTGTTTCAGGCCGTTTGGTTATGCCCGAAATCGGTGCAACTCTTCTTTCATTCTTTATTGATTACTGTTTCGCACTTTCATGTTTTAAAACTGGCATAGCTTGTTTAGTTTAAAGATATATTAATTGTATTTACACAAAAAAAGTTTATTGTGGTAATAAAACCGATTTAAAAAAACTACTGAAAAGAAAAACGTAAAATTTTATTCTATCTCTGAAATTTGACTTTATGAAGTTCGCGTCCAACTAACGTCTAATTAGTAATATTGGATTCCTACCAATATTTTACCATTTTCTGTCAATCAACGCAATCTATGCCACATTTGACTTTTGGGCATGATTTAAAATAAATTCAATGAGTAATTTTTGCATTGACACATACCGCTATTTTGCTAAGTCATGTTGAACTCGTACCAATTTATCCCATATTCACATTTAACTCTCCTGCAAATATTAAAGTCAATTAAACAAGATTCTTTTACGTTGATTTTTTAAAAACGTTATTTGGTCGCCATTTTGTTTCTCTATCTTAAATTGAAACCCATATTATCAGTCTTTACCTAATCCGTTGGTCCGCAGATATTTCCTAACCCCAAATAATATAAACGCAATAGGTAAAGACTGAAAATATGAGTTTCATGCAGGATATAACTGCATCACCTCACAGGTGCAGATTATACAAGCAAGGTAGGTACCAAGACAAAAGCCTTACGCGAAAACCCTACGCATTATCTGTAAAGTTTTGCTAAAGATAAAAGTACTTTTTTATATATCATAACGTTTTTGTTATTGATTTGATTTTTTACAGATTGTTCTTCGCAGGGCATTCTTACGTTTTATTTATACAGATTTGACCTTACATATGGATATATTAGACCCTACTTCATTCGAGTTTGTCCTACAAGATGATCTATTAATGCCAGAAAAAATTAATATTTGGATTCCTCCGGCAGATGAATTAATAGCTGCATGTAATTGTTCTGCTTGCAGTACAAAAGCATGTCGATGCAATTTTTAGGGCATACCTTACTGTAATTTTGTTCATGCTTGAAACAAATCCATGTAAAAATAAATTCTAAATAACGTGTATTTTTTCAATAATTGACAAAATTCCGTAAATTTAATTATTTATCAGCAAAAGCAAATAACATCGACGTGTATTCGTACTTAAAACTACAATTAAGTTATTGAATGAAAATATTTTAGTCAAGGTACAAGTTAATGCAATGCAGAAAACTTATATGGTGAGCTCATTTTAGTAATTCCGCGTCAGACGCCTGCGAATAGGCATCCTTATGCTCGCCAGACATGAAGGCGCGAGTAAATAAGTAGTCGAAAGCTACTTGTTTATAGCCGAGTTAAACAATGAAGACGAAATTTTTACGTATCGCATTTGATATTCCTTGTAATATTCAGAATCGGAAAAAGTTTATCCGATCAAAAGTTATAAACGTTCAAAAATTGCAAAATTCACATTTTTTTATTGTTTGTCGCTAATTCTCTCGGAAACTAAGCGTCGTACGTAAAAATGTATAGGGACGCTCGCTCAATTGCTTTTTCAAAAATTTAAACAATTATTTGTTAAAAAAGTTTTCTGGCCACTCTGGCAGACTTCTACCCTAAAAATTATTTTCAGGGGCTCAAAATACATTAACAATATAACTTAAACCATCAATACCCATAATTTGAGATCTGATGCATGAAAAGGCTTGTCACATATTTGAAAGAAAAACTCCCATCATTCAGGCCCTCTGAACGATTATTTGCAAAGCTAGGCATTATCAATCGTGACAACTAAATGATTAACTCTGGTAAAATCACCACCTATCTGATTTACATATTTTAAATGACTGTGAATTTCACTGCTAGTTTTAGAATATTCCATCTATTATTTTTTTTTTGAGTGTTGGCCTTGGCTAATTCAAATGACATATATGCCTTTTTTTCACTTTGCAATGCAGTATTTTTTGATATCGAAATAATAATTTGTATGGGCAATATATTTGCGTTTTATTTACTAAATTTTAACTTTATGATTTCATTTATGTATTTCTGTAATATATGGTTTATATTTATGCCTGATACGCAATGTCTTACCTGACGCATGTCAAATATTGCTGAAAGCTCCCTTTTGAAGAATTCAAGCCCAGTATCAAGAGATTATTGAAAAAAAAATATTCTCAAAGTTAATATTTTGCATCTCTAATTACACAAATTCCTATCATTTTTAAAGTCTCTGTATGATATTTTCTTACATTCAATAACAGCCGAAACTATTTTTAGTATGGTGTACCCGAATCTATGGTCTGCCACATTGACAGTAGCGTGCCAAATTTATTTGGGGCCCTCTCGCGAACTTTCCTAGGGCACCCCCATGTCACTCTTAGAAAAAACTCTCTTAAATTATGCCTAAAACATTTTTTTGACAACATACTTAATGTGATACATTTCTTATATTCTTGTAATATATGAATATCTAAAAAAAAACATTAGTAATTTTTTCAACTTAATTTAATATTGTAAATGATTGACACAGGCCAGATTTAATAATAAAACCTCTAAAACAAACATGGGGAACAAGATTTTTAATATTTCTAAAAAAACGTGTAAGATATTTTTGATATATTGAATTTACCTAGTTAACGTTAACGTTTGTACTTTAACAAAAGGAACTTGTCTACCATTTTATCCAAATCTAGGTATATTTTTTACTCATTCATTTTCTACAGATATTATTGCCAATGAGCTAAGGCGATTTTGTGTCATGGTAGACTTGTGAAGCTTTTTATTTTATTAGTTTCAGCTTTGAAAAAGTTCTTTCTGGTTGAGCCGATGCAACCGGGAGTATTAGAAACAACTGAAACGCAATGTAAGTGTCAGGTATTCCACTAATTAGTAATGGATTTTTTTTCAAAAAAATAAAATCTGGAAACTCTCTGATACTGTGAACATTTTAATTTTTGAATAGAATATTCTTCTATTAATACTCTGACATTAGATAAAATCAAATTCATGTACCTTTAACAATGCGGATTTAAAATTTCAAATTTTGAACAAACATTTTTAAATGCTTCACACGTGATTCTAAACTGAGTTAATATTATATCCAAACAAGCAAAAAAAACTGTTACTTTTAAACGATTTTTATGATTTTCAAATGTTCCACCAGCTACTATCCCATCAAAAAATGTTTTGCCGGTGTGAACGCTTTCTGTTTTCAATTGAAACTCAATATTTCAAGAATTCGCGGTTGAAATTGATAACTGATACATAGTTTCAAAATGTTCTCTAAGACTTTCTAATTTAACAACAACAAAAAAAATGAGGTAATTCATATTTACGTTCCTTTTCAATTTAAAAATTAAAATGAAAATCTAATAGAATACAATGTATATAAAATTTACGACTTTACTACTTTTAACTAATAATTATGTTTTAAATTTATTAAAGTTTTTCTTTGCCGTCAATCTAGCAACCCAGAAAGTACATACCCTTTTCACCCCCGTACTTGTATATATAGTTGGATACAAACAAATGTGGTTAATTCAATGTTCGAAGGTTTAGGTTATTTTTATAAGATTTTACCGTGGGGACAGTTCTGTTTTGTTTTAATAATAAATTATAAATTTTGTACATTCAAATGTAAGCAGTCTTAAAGGAGCCTGAGAATCGAAAGCTTTATGTGTGCGTATTTGTGTTTTCGGTTTGTTGATATATTTTTTTAAGGGTTAAGGGGCTCATAATATGCCGGGGGCATCCCCGCGACGCGGAGTCTGCGGGGCCGCCTGGCACGCCCCTACACATTGAGCAACTCCAGAGTACCTGATTTCTTAATATTTATATTATTTTTGACACAAACTATATCGATTAGACTACTTAGTACATCTATTAAGTATGGTCAGCTCTATAAGAGGTTGCCTCAAATTCAACATATATAGGAGTAATTTAAGATGTCTAGTCTCAACAACCTAAAAACTAAAGTTTACAATGATATCATTGACAAGGAATGTATGAATATAAGCAGGAGACAAATCCGACAAAATATATTCAATACAACTTAATTGTCTATAGCTAAGTAAAATAGATTTATATAATACACTCAGCAAGATTTCTTTATTTTTACAATGTACCTTAATACACAGCTGTTCCACCATACAATTTTACAAATCTCTGACACGTTTATGGCACAAAAACTTATGCTAACTATTACAATGAACGCTTATTACCAAATTTTGATGTCCCCATTAATTTTCGAGAAAACAACGTTTGAAGTTCTAAGTGAAACACCATGCATATTGAAACTTACTTGGAGGGTTAAAAAATAGAGCGATTAAAACATTACTACGATGGCTGTTTATTTTTTAATTCTAATTCAGAATAAAAAAAACTCTACATCTTCTTCTTGCTGATGATTTCTATCTAATCCAGTAAACCCTGTACGAAGTGTCAAAATATAGTGAGGCACCCTGTATGCAGTTTTTATTACCAAGTAATTATGCATATACATCTCAAAAAAGGTGTTATCTCTAATTCTGTCATGAAAGGGTATATGTAATTTTCTAAAATAATACTACTTGATAGTCAGAAGATTTTGCGAAAAACAAAAATAAGAACTTGTCATCTGCCTTCTCATTCCCTCATAAGGTTACACAAAAAAATATTTCATGTATAATATTTTAATACGCCCAGGTATCAATTCAGCGTTATTAAAAATTTCAATTTTAACGTCCAGTAGTTAGATAAATGCGTTATGGGAATTAAATTTTGTAACGTATTTCCGTTTGCCTTTTTGAATGGGTTTGAGTTTTTGGAGCGAGTGTTATCCCGATGTAATCCTATCGTCCTATTTCGTTTCAGCGCTGCACCCAATTTATTTTTCCAATTTTCACAATGGAAAATAATTGCAATTGAATATCCTACTCTGTTTTTAATAGGGGAGTATGTTTTCAGCAATCAACACGCCGAAACAATGAAGTAATATTATTTTCTCCATTTTCAGTTGGTTCTAAAAATTATTGTATAAAAATTAATGAAATTATGTATTTCAAGGTATATCATGTTTGATATTTTTTTAATTGCCTTCATTATTTGTAGACCATTATTTTTAGAAATTGTTAATCTGTTCATCACAGGAAACAAAAATTTCAATAAAATAACTTTAGAAAAATGTATCTTAAATTATTATTTCTCCTTAATGCATGCAGACTAAGATCAATGTTGACATAAATTATCATTAACGTTTCCAAAAATTACTAATGATTTTCTTTGGTACTGGATGACTCACGAGAGATGATTACCCGCTTTCAAACCCTATTGATTCAGCTAGAATAAAAATTCAAAAATGTAACCGGTAGTTTTTTTATGGACAATCTGACCAATTCATAAAAAATTAATTAGACGTCAATTTAAAACAATCGGTAAATTTGCCTGTACCAAGAACTACCCTCGTGTAGAATTCTACTTCTTACAGATAACGCAGTTAATATGTGCATATTATTATTTTGTAATAACTTCATTCGAATCCTATAAACTTATATTCCTTTTTTTACGTTATTACCAACGAACTATATATGTACATTCATAAAAATGTGTTATCTCCGTGTAGTGGAATTAAATCTATACGAAGGATATATTGGATAAAGGCGAATTTATTGATTGTTTTTATCGTTTATTATTATTATTATTATTCTTAATATTTATTTTTATAATTTTATTTCCATACCTATAAAAAATAAATTATATAATTTATTATTTTTGCCCATAAAAAGAAGACGTTTATTTAAGGGAATGTAATTTTACCGAATATTTAAACAGTTGAATAGGCCGCCATTTTGTTTTTAATTTTTGGAATTTTTAAACATTTCATTAGGCAGCCATTTTGTTGCCCATAATGATTTAACACCAAAATTTTACTAGTTTATATCTATATCACTCATATCATTTTTATCTCTTCGATAAGGAGTTTCTTAACAATAATTGTTTTTAATTTTTTTTTAATTCAACTTGCCATCCCCATATGGCCTATAATTTTTAACCAAACTTTAAAGTCAATCGGAAAAGTAGTTTTCAAGCTATGCAACACAGACAAAACGACAGACCGATGAAAATGAGAAAACGCAAATACCTGCAAACACCTTGGAGGGTGTTTTTTTTTCACGAGACAATATTAGACTCCCCTTTTAAATTTTTACAATTTTGGTTTTTAAATCCACTTTAGTCCAAAACGACATCAAAAACAAAACGCTTATACGCAATCCAATTTATTTAAAAATTCGTTAGATTTTTTTTTCTGATTTCAAAAATATTTGTATATGCATATCAAAAATATAATATGTATATTTACGGTTAAATATCCCTGATATTATGTGGTTTAATTGCCTAGTAGCTCGTTAAAATGTACTTCCATTAATGCTAATCGTTGTCAGCAATAATATGCTGATGGTGACAAGATGTATGAGGGGAGCATCGCTTATACAAAAATAAATCTTAAATTATCTGATTTCCTTTATAAACCACTATGTAGTCGACACAAGAACATAGAGGCTACAATAAGAAGAAAATACGAACAGATCTGACTAGAAAAATTAAAATCCCTTTTGATGTTAAATATATGCACATAAATGTTTTTTATAATTTCCAACACACTGTTACATACAAATCTTGGTCCAGTTTCATGTTAATTAATTAGAGAATGCTTACCATCTACCTACACGGTTATTTCATTTTTCAAGGTACATACTGTTTAAAAGTAAACATCAGGCGCGGTCATCACCGGTAGCTTATATAGGAAAACTGTAGCTAAATTTTGATAAAAATGCATGTAATCAATTAAATGAATATTTAAAATATTAAAAGTTTTAGTAGGCAAATTTTGTAGTTAAAAACGTGCCTGACTCTAAATTTCTTAGATTTTCCGGTTCCTAATTGTAGAAAAGTAATAAATGAAGTACTTTATGAAAAGTCGCATAATTGCCTTCCATGTCATATCTTGTTTGTTAATTTATGCTTTTAAATAACAGAGATTTGCATCGTTGCTATTCATAAATTGAAGTTGATCACGAGGGACACCATTACTTGTGCCACACTTACAGAAATTTAAAAAATCGGTATATTTTCTTTACCCGAACTTCTCTCTTATTAAGAATAGTGGAGACATGACCATACATGATATATCTAATTCTGCACATATTTGTTAAGTAACACCTATATAATATAATATTTATTAAGTAAAATATATTTCGTTCACTGTTATAGACAAGAGGAAGAATATATTTTCCAGTTTAGTTCCTTTACGGACTGGTTTTACCCAATTACCCTGAATTTCCCTCACAAGGAATCCCTTCTTTTGTCTAGAAAAGTAAAAGGTAACACAATTTATATGTGACTACTGAATGACTATATACGAAACAAAAAAGGATGATACTTTACTATTTTTAATAAAATGAAGGATTAATCACAAGGGAAATTGCGGGTATAGGAAATATACCGATTTTTTATATTTTCTTTTAAAGTTTTTTAATAGCCCGCCTTTGTACTCCACCATATTGAACCAAAATTTTATTTTGGGAAAAATTTAAAACCAGTATGTAACTATTAGGCCGCGATTTAGTTCCGTCATGTTATATTTGTACCAAAATTTCACCAGTTTATCTCTATATCACATATAATTTTTGTGCAAACATTAGAAGTCAATTGAATAATTAAGGAGAGTACTTTTGACGGCGTTATTTTTAATCCCTCTGGGAACTGTGGATCCCCATAAAATATTCCTTCCTCTCATTTTTTTTTTGAAAAAAAATAGTGAAATGCATGAAAACTTTAAGGACAAAAACAGTCCTTTTTAGTTTTTTTTCCATTTCGACCGCTTTCTCAGCATTTAATTTTGAATCTCCTTTATATTCCTTATCGAACCCCCGGCCCCGTCTTACCTTGACAATGCAAAATGCCTTCAAAATTACCACAAAAAATTAACCATAGCGACCTGCATTTTGAATAATCGAAATTTCGAAAAATAAGCCCCTATCGGACGACACTGCTGCCTTAATATAGGTCGTCCCCTCTGACATCGTATTTTTAGCAAAAGAAACGTCCTTTTATCCTCGATCGATCATAATTCTTTTTTGAGACGTACTGTTAACGAGCAGGTGAGTGTCGAAAGTCAAAAAACACAAGTTTTTGTTTTTTTGTTTTGTAATTTGGCTAAAAATGGTATAAGCCCCTAAAAGCGCATATCAATATTTGCATGAGGGTGTCAATTTAGGTTTGCGCGGCCTTAATCACAGGAGCTCATTCAGTTTTATGATCTGGTTCTCAGACGGAAAATAAACCTAATTTGATACGGTCTAAACGATGAATTCTCAATTGACTCTAACCGCAAAAGCTTTCATGCAATTTTAGTAATACAAAGTAAAAGAAAATCTTAAGACCAAATGTACGTAACAATATTTCACTATTAGCGGATGCCAAAAAAGTCGGAAACCTGTCCTAGTGGAATATGTGTAAGGGGTAACTGGTTGTGGTCGTCGTCATGTCAAAACGTACTTTTTAGTTTCGGTCGCTATGTCTCGGGCAGGTTTCAGGTAAACTTTTGAAATTTGACATGGGTTTAGAGCACACTTGGGGCTCTTGAACAGTATCAAACAGATTTTGGTATCATTTTCGGTTTTTCGTCTATTAATGAAAAGAAAATTTTTTTGTTTCATACACTTGATGACTGTCAAAAAAATTGAAATATTAATTTGATATTCTCAAAAAAACAATCCTCTATGCGGACTTACGAACCCTGTTTAAAAGTGGGGCGATTGAAGCTTGGGAAGTTTTTTTTTAATTTTCATAAGTCAATTGTACGCCCTCTGGTGCTGACACGATTCAAGTTTTCGACAGAAACAAAAAAGATTCTGAAAGGGCATCAGCCGTCAAACAAAATTCATTCTATTCCGATAAGACAGCCCATTAAAAGTTTCAATTCCAAACCATCACATTATCGGTGAATTCATGCACCAAATAGAAAATATTTACTTCCTGGTTGGACAATTTATGCATGCGGATTTTAAGAAGAGAAACACTAATGATCCCAGCGTGTCCTACGAGAAATATATACAAGTTGTAGACAGCCTTAATATTAGATTTTACAAGCTAGAAAGCGGAAAATTTATAGAAATTGGTATATAATATACCTCTACTTATCCCCGTTTACCTCCGCCAGTAGGTCTGCCTGTATGCCAGCTTTATGTGCGCAAAATAACTCGACATTGTTTTTTCTTAAGGTTATTTTGATCTTTTAAATATATTATTTGATTTTTCCCATTTTTATTATTTTTCGTTTTAAATAGTAAAAACCTTACTAAAACCTCTACTTATCTGTCATCTTTTATGTCAGTCGGTAGGTCTATTTTATTATTTATTTCTTAAGTTCATTTCTATATATAATTTGTGTTTTACCCTTTTTAATTTTTTTAGATTCCGATGCTAATTAATAAAATGATATAAAGGTGTAAGCTGCCGATCTCCAAAATTTATTTTTTTACTACTAGATAATATTCTATTTATATTTAGCACTATAATATGGTTTTTTTAAAATTGGAAAACAAACTAAAATCGTTTAATAGTAAAAAAGCAGACGATCGCACACATTTACCATATTTCAAAGACATTGTAGAGATTAAATTTGTAAAAGGATCTAAATCTGTAAAAAACGAATTACATTGATCATCGAAACGCCACGTGGTATTTCTAGTCCTAAAAAAAAACAATTATAACCAAATTTATGAAAATGCAGGAAAGTAAAAGATTTTTCTGGATCAATCTTCTCGAAAAAGAAAATGCAGTGGTCTTTTAAGTGAAGGCATTTAATCTTTTAAATCGATTTGAGGTTCTGCTATATCTATTTCTGTACATAAATATTAAGTTTACTCTAATGATTTTAAAATAAAGTTTTTTTGTATGCTTAAAAACTAACAAGTTACTTTTATATAAATGATGTTTTAATAAATATATTTTTGCTTTACCAATATTATTTACAAGAAAAAAACTTATTTGTTATATTTGGAATAAATAAATCTTCATTTACAAAAGTAAGTATTGTAGTGCTATATTTTTAACCGACTTCAAAAAGGAGGAGGTTCTGAATTCTACCTGTATGAATTTTTTTATATTTGTTCGCACATATTGTCTAAACTGCTTGGCTTATTTTCAAACGCCGAATTATTAACGACGTTTCTCTGGTGATCCTATATATTTTGATTTAAAACCCGTTCAACTGTGTTTTTTTTTTCGGAATAATAATATGAAAAAATACATGTATAAGGGCGATAAATGCAGAGTGTTTTATAATTACATTTATATATTTTTTAAAATACTCTTTTCAAACTAAAGCATTAATTAAGGTGTGTAATAGACATACAACCCTATTTGCTAAAAGGTATGTTTTCTGCTATCCTGTTATGTAATTTTATATATACAGGGTGTCCATGAAAATGTGCAGCTTCAAAATTTAGTATTTTATAAAAGTGAATAAAACGTTATTAACCGACTGCCCTTATAATTTTTAACGACTTCAAAAATGGAGGGGGTTATCAGTTTGACCCTATGTATTTCTTTTTTATTAACTTCAAGTGATTCATGGGTTTGGGGGGAGGGGTTTGAAAAGACACAATTATATTCTGTACAACGTTTCGTAGATTTATTTCTAGCACTAAAAGAAACAAAGCACATTTGAGATTGAAAATAAAAATATAAATTACAGACACATGCTCCTACTTGAACATTGTTAGCAGCCGTGCACCCTTATTCCTAGAGTCATTGTACAATAATATACACTTTTATGCATACTTAAACGAGACAAACCCGTTATCAATATTCCCGCACTGCGTCTTGTGAAGGAACCGTAAAAATGGTGATTTTAGCAGTTTTGCAAATAGATATTACACTTTTTTATTCTATTTAAATTTAAGAGCCTTGACTTTATGTGTCAAGGGTACACGTACAGGTGCACTGATGCTTCGTGTGGGTTGGTTGAAAAATTACGAGTTACAAACAGGGGATGTTACATATAACATAAAAGTAAGTAAAAGAACAAGAATAAATATTGTTGACATTTTAAAATTAATAAAAAATAAGGAGATGCAGCAACAATAAGGGGTTTTTTCATTATATCTAACACATTTTTTGATTGTTTTTGACACAAAGAATCAAGGCTCTTAAATTTAAATAGAACAAAAAAGTGTAATATCTCTTTGCAAATATACTAAAATCACCATCTCCATAGTTCCTTGACCACTCGAAGTAAAGTAGAAACAAATCTACAACCCCCCCCCCCCAAATCCATAAACAACTTGAAGTTAATCAGTCATTTCTTTTTTATGTTTGTACATCTATTACTCCGCGATGGTATGACCAATTTGGTAAAGTGCTCAGGGGATATTCAGGATATTTCTGGAGTGGTCCCATAACAGCCATATTGAAAAAAATGTTAAAAATAGCGGAATGGCGGCCATTTTCTTGTTTTTTTTATGTTGGTATACCGATTGCTTCGCGATGGTTTAACCAATTTGGATGAAATCTTCGAGGGACATTTAGGACATTGCCGGAGTAGTCCTGTAGCAAGAATATTATAAAAATGTTAAAAATGGCGGAACAGCGCCATTTTGTTTTTTGCGCCAAGATATATAGCAAAAAGCTTTGTAATATTCTACTCTCGCGTCTCGAATCTACGGGTTCTCCATTATATCAGGAAAAAAATATAATGCAGTGGACCACTATGTATATATAGTGCTTTTTTTCTATCTCTTGAAATTAAGTAGTGGAGGTAACAAGATCTGGTCTTGTACAATCTTAAAAACTGCCTTTTTTGAGTCGGCTAGATATTACTTTAGAGAGTTAAAAAAACTGGATACTTTACTTTACTTACACTATATTGTAATAATAAATCATACTTACAGTTTATAATTAAACAACATCCAAGAAATGAAATACTCTTATGATTTAGTCACAAGCCTGGCGTTTTCAACTAATTCGATTACGAGCTATTTGTTTATACATAATAAGTTAACTAGCGGAGCTTAATGGTTCAAATCTACGGGAACAAGGCATTTCCATTATCTCCCTTATTGGAACAATATTAGCGGAGTAATAGGAATCGAAGGGCAAAGAGAGAATGGTAAACCTTTATTAGCCCTTTTGTTGCCATGGAACGCAAAATAACCCGTCCTAATGCCCTAATGAAATACTATAAGGTCCTATGGTGTTCGAAATATGCTAATCACGATTAGGGTTAAAGGTGGTTCCGATTTCAACGGATTATAGGGCTGATTTTCACTCAAAATGCGGGAAATGTTTTAACAAGCATACAGTGTGGCCCAAATTGGCTATACATGCAAAGGTATCTTAGAAACTGTAAGAGATAGAATATTAGTGAAATATGTTTTTACATAACCACCCTATAGGACCATTTATTTATAACCATACACTAACACGCCAAAGTTATTTAAATCTTTTGGAAGGGTAGATATTACCGGCCGTGAAAACTATAGAGCCTATAAAACATGTGCTGAATGATGTGTGGTTTCAACAGGACGGGTGCCCCGCACCACTTGGCAAGTTTAAAATCTATTAACACAAGTGTTTAACCAGTGGCGTAACTACAGTGGTGCAAGTGGTGCGGTTGCGCCAGGATCCGAGCCTTTGGGGGGCCCGGACGGCCCGGGTAAAGTCTACAGAAAAAACTATCGTATTAGAACTTACGATAGAACTAAAAACTCCCGATTTATAAATGCGCAAATTTAATTAAGTAAGGAAATTCGCCGTATCTATAGAGTAATGCGCACCAAACAGCCTTTTATTTTTTTATTAATTTCCACTTATTTATTTCTGCTTGACAGCTGTTTCGACACACTGTGTCTTTGTCAAAAGCTAACTTAAAACTGACACTAAAATCTGTACCAAATATAAAAAAGAAAAAAAATATGTAAAAATCTTTATCTATATATCTTATATATGGTGTCAATAAAACAATATCGCTGTTTTCCCACCTCGTCTATTCTTTAGGTATAAAGATTTAACAGAGGGAAGCATTTAAGTCCAACTGGTCATTCAATAAAATATTTCGGGTTTTCCTCTTGTTAATTTCTAAACTTTCCAAATGGTTCAATTTGTAGCTTTTATTAGCCCTATGCAAAATTTTATATTCGTTTTTAAATGTATGATTTGCTTCTATCAAATGTCCAATTACGCTAAATTGGAGTCTGTTTTTCTTTATTATATGAGGATTTGTGTTCTTTTATACGTTTATTGAAAGATCTACCCGTTTGGTCAACGTAAACTTTATCACAGGAACCACATTTTAATTCGTATACCCCTGATTTTTTAGATTTATCAGACTTGGATTTATTATTTTTAATATATTTCCCTAATGTATTATTTGTACAGAAGGCAACTTTATAATCTGCTATCATGAGATGTTTACTGATTTTAGAGCTAATTTTGCCTGTATATGTTATTGTATTAAATTTGGCTATATCTTTTAAATTATTTTTTGGATAGATTAAATCGATTGCTTTTTATTTACTATTTTGTCGACTATATTAGGACTATAGCCATTGTTAATAGCAATCTGCTTTATAATATTCAATTCTTTATTATAGTTACAACACTGTTTACAAAACTGTTGAAAGCTGCCATTTTATGTACAAAAGGATGATTTGATGTTTTATGTATTGTTATATCTGTGTAAGATGGTTTATGATAAATTTGAAAATCGTGTTTATTGTTATTGTTCATAATTGTTAAATCCAAAGAATTTATTGTCTTATCTTGTTCCACTTCTAACGTAAATTTAATATTTTTATGTAAATTATTAATAAAATCTAAAAATAACCTTAGTTGTCTCTGTGTTCCCGTGAAACACGCTAGTATGTCGTCTACATATCTATACCAATAAATGAACTTGTTTCTTAAGGGGTGATTATACATTAATTGTTCAATATTATCTAGAAATATTTCTGCTAGTATAGGACTCAAAAGATTACCCATTATTAAACCTTCTTTACTTACATACACGGAGCCATTGAATTCAAAGTAATTTTGATCTACACACACTGTTAACAAATCCAATATATCATTCTTAATAATATGATTAACTTTATTTTTGAGTAATAAATTATCGACTAAGTTAATACCTTCAATAGGGGGGACACTAGGAAATAAGTTTTGTACATCTAAAGAGATTAATATGGCATTATTTGGGATTGTGACATCTTTTACATTGTTAATTAATTCTAAACTATTTTTGATACTAAATTTTGGTTTAAAATTACAAAATGTACTAATAATGTTTATTAATTTATTAGAAATCGTGTGAGCTGGAGCTGTCACATAAGACACTACAGGTCTAATGGGCATATTGCCTTTATGCAGTTTAATAAATGAATATAGCTTAGGTACTTGTGGATTCATTATCGTTAATTTATATTTAATTTTATCATCAAATAAGCTACTATCTTTAATTACATTTTTTGTAATTTTTTGATACATTTCTGTCGGATCTTTATCGATCTTTTGAAATTTATCCGGATTCAGAAATTCTGAAGTTTTTTGAATATAATCTTAGTTTTTTTATTGCAATAATGGTTTTTCCTTTATCCGCCCTAGTGAGTACAATATTATCTTCTGTCATTTTACTGTTAATATTTTTAACTAAACTATAATTGTTTGATAATCGCTCATTAGACAAATCCCAAGGTATTGAAGTAATTGATTGAGCTAATATATGTTTATAGTTATCATTACCTTGTCTGGTGGCTTCTCAGAATATAGTTCCAAATAACTAGGGATGGTAAATTTGTAATCCTGTTACATTTAATATAACATTTTAACATACCAATTCTTTTTCCTCTGATATATTTCAGGGTCATTTGTTCAAGTTGCAATTAATAAAAATATTATAAAAAACAATTACTAACAAAATAAAAAGAATAAAATGTTTATATGATCAATATTTTACAGATGTCAGTAAAGTTAATCATTAGACAATTATTGTTTGTACGGCAAATCGCCTCCGTAATCATGGCCAACTTAGCGAAAAATGAACTTTGTCGTTTTTTGACATAAAAATAAAATATTCGTGTTAAGTGTAATACATCACAGGAAAAAAAATCTTTTTAACTAAGAAAAAATCAATTATGGTCTTTTAACCATCGAAACGTCAGAATTAAAAACTGAATACACGATTGCATCGCTTACAAAAAACTGTTCTAATGTTTTTACAGATTCTAAAAATAATAAAAAAACGAAAAAAGATAGAATCGTTCTCAAAGAGGCATTGAATTGACAATTCAATGCCCTACAAGTTTCCCTATTTAACCAATTTTCTATCTCTTATAGTATCCAAGATACTCATATATGTATATCCAATTTGGGCCGCACTGTATAAGGTATACTTAAAAGGTTATAGAGGGCAGTAATCTAAAAATATTGTTTTAGGATTTTTAAGGTTACGAAGTTCCATCCATCCATTTTAATTTTTGACAATTTGTATCGCTGATTAGATAGCACCTATATATTAGTTACCGTGGTTCTATGTACACCGATTAATCTCGATATTAAGAACTAATCAACAAAAACAGTGATTTCCGAAATGTTTATTTAGAAAAAAATTAATATGGCGCCTAACACGTTGCTCCTATGATTATTATAGGATGGGTTCTAAGACTCTTCTGTTTGTATTAAAAAAAAACTATAGTGCTGTCACAGATGATGGGGGTCGGTTCGTCGGTTCCATCAACACAGAAGGTTCTATAAAAATAACTATTCTTCCTCAGTTTCGTTCTCAGATGAATCGTCATTTTCATTCAAATTAATAAATAGATACTCTACAACGACGCCCACAACTTGCTTCCGACTCCACCAATTTTTAATAAGTTCACAGAAGAACTGGTTTTTTCCAATATTCCTTATCTACCGGGTCCAGCGCACAAAGCCAAACCATCTCCAAGCCGTTCTTCGTACTGATGTTTTGAGCAAGCCCATATCAACTCAACTGCATTGAACTGACAAAACTTCGTGGCCATGCTGCCGTAACATCTGATCCACCGCATATTTTTTTGTGCGTTAGTGTCTTTTTGCCATTACCAGAAGCTCTGACTTCAGTATGTCCGGCAAAAGAAATCTCATTTTTTCTATGTAGATGTCGCGTTTCGGTTGCTTATTAAGGACACGGGAATGGTACGAAGCATTATGTAAAACTAGTATAAATTGTTTTAAAGCATGATTTAATATCTTTATAAAAATATAAATTATTTAATCTACTAAATTGGTTATTGGGATAGTACGATGGTTCCAAGCCAAAACCGATATATTAACAAATATTTTAAATTATCCGCTTTCATAGGTACATATACGTAAATACCTAAATGTTTAAAATTTTGACTTTCGCTTAGAAAGGCATCTTATTTCGGTCCATTCGTTCAATAGATTTTATACCAATTAAAGATGGTTCTTCTAAACTGGGTATTAATCGTTCTCCAATTCAATTTTCAAATAAATCGCATATTGTTGTGTAGTCCAAGTTTTTTGAAGTTTATGAAAAGAACAAACTTGCTCCTGGTATAAAACCCGTTGAAGACCCTGCATGTAAGATAATAAATATGTTACACGAACTACAACCCTTTTTTCTTTTGACACTTTTCGGCGAATCATCCCGCGACGATTTTCAATACATTTCATTCATTCAAATAAATCCACAGTTCTTAACTTTGGATTTTGGTTTTCACTGTAGTTTTTTAAAAATTGTACAGGCTGACTAGTAATTACCGGCTTTTCGCACATATATCTTCTGTTGCTATCCTTTGTAAATCGAAATCCCAAACTTTTTACCACTTTGGACAATGAATTTAGCCCAATATCTAAAAACCCCGTTGCTTCGAGACACATCTTTTAAGGATTTCAAAGTGACATGAAGTTTTTTTCATATAAATCTTAAATAACATCGCGTACATTCATCTCCTGACTTTGACGTAAAACTTCAGTTTTGGGCTTCTATCTTTTACGCTTTTCCACTTTTCTTTTCTTACATTTGCTTTTTTCTCGAATAATCTTTTCAACAGAACTTACACTAATTCCTGGAACTTCTGATAGTCTCTGCTCGACTTTTCGTATAATATCATTTTCTCGATTAAAATAATTGACAAGACTTATCACTATTTGCTTGGCCTGGGGGTGTAAAAATCCAGCAATATGTTTTTTTGCCTTTCATTTTTTTAAAAGGTCAAAATATCAGTCATTTAAAATAGGAAAAATAAATGTTAATAGCCCCTAGAAAATAACATAGTGTCTTTGTTTAATTTGCATTGGAATGAAATATCTAGCCATCTTTTTAAGCAGATGTTCGCAATTATATGAACATGTCTCACACACGTGTGTAAGCAACTATATTTTGAAAGTTTGTCGAAAGTTAAATCATAAACCTTTTTATTAGAGTAAAGTTGACTCTAATTATTAATCTTAATGAATATTAATTATATTAAATGACTTCTTCTAAACACAAAATACTTCTGGTGTCAGTAACTGAGAGTGTGTGGTGGGGGAGGGGGGTGAAACTGAAAAGAGGGAATGATCTAAAATATTGTGTTTAATATGGTTTTCGGAGTTTTTACAGACACAAAGTTCAATTCTACGAATGATTTGAATTTTTGATAATTTGTAGTATTGGGGAGGTCCAACCTGTTAAACCTCGAAAACTTTGACCTTGACCCTTACAATAAAACTTCTTATAAATAAAACTAAAAAGGGTAACATAAAAAATTGTACAAAAAAATAAAATCGATTTCACTAAAAAGTAAGAAACAATATTTTATTCCACTTTGGAAATTCGACACAGTAAATAGACATTACTGTTGTAATATTAAGCATTAAGACACTCAATATATAAATGCCTTTTGGTCATGTACGAAGTAATTAGGTCTTAGTTGGAGCTAACTTCATATGAAAGTCAAAAATCTCATGTCCAAAATGTATGATATTAAACCGCAAGCGTCGCTAAGGTGAAAATAAGTGTTTTTTAGAAAAAAATAGACCAACTTTATCAAAGCTCATATAATTATGAGCTAAAATTTAACATATCATGCACAAACAGATCGTTGCTAATCCAATTAGACAGATGCGATTAGCCCCAAGCTCGCTGGTAATAGTATATATTTATATTATCTTGGAATTACCCTAATTGGTTCAAAGCAAGACATATTAAACAGAACAATATTACAATATATTCATAAGGTAAATAATAAGATGCCCATCATGGAAACCTGCAAGGGAGTTTAAAAATCAAGAAAAAACAGACTATTTTTATTAGATAGGCAGGAATACATATATAATACACATAGCTTTGTTACCAGTAACTAGAGTACTATTAAAATCTTGTCTTAACAGCAGGATGCGAATATACACATGGTAGCAATAAGTACAAGAATTGCAGTGTGTAAACACTTGGGGAAAACACATTTTTTAATATTTAGCCGTCCGATATAAGAAAACGTTTTAAATGAACGTAGGTCCGCAAATGGTTTGTTCTCGATATTCAGGACGTTATATTGCAAATTACTCTACATCTCTTAATCGGGTCAAATTGAAATGATACCTTTTGAATAGACGACGAGATCTGCACCCTATAAAAAAATTAGAAAATATATTAAGCCATTTTCCATGAGAAGAATGCGAGGTGCTTTCACGGATTCTTATTAATTTTTTAAGGTTCTAGGAAGCACTTCACGCCGAATTTTAAATATCAAATGAACGAATGAAATTATGATAATATAGTCCTGTCACTAATGACATAGCTAATTTAGTTAGTATACAGGGGATTCAGAAGTAGTGTTATTTTTTAACTCCAAATGAGGACACTATCACCAGTACTGCTATACATTTATTGCAGTAAAGGCATTCTTAGAGCATAGCTTTGAATTCAATAGATTGGTCAACCGGTGATGATATGTTTTAGTGCCCAGACTTAACAGCAGAATGAGAAGTTTGGAGGTATCATCAAAGATTTATATGTTTCTTTAAAGATCATATTATCCAAATCCTGTCGTTTTTTTGTAGTTCTTCATTATCCAAAATAGTAGTTTTTCGTTTCATTAAGATTCTACTTATTATTACATTCAAATTTTATTGTGTTTAAGAAACGGAGCCGTTTATTACTTCCCTTGTAGTATTGTAATCGTGAAAAAATCACCCTCCGAGATTTTACGTTTCAGGGTTCCTAGATGCCGAAAAACATCTTTTCTCCAGCGGCGGCTCGCGGGTGAAAAAGTAAGTGAAGTGCAAATGAAGCAAGAAAATATCGCAATAATTTTTTTTACAGAATTTTTTTTATATGTGGAAGGGGTAGAATATTTTTTTACGACTTACCTAAATTTTGTATACTAAATCAATTCTCCTATCCTTCATATCAGCAAATTTATTTATAACATCCTCATAAAATGGATGAGTTGCCCTAATCTCCTCCAGACATTCCTTTTGAATTGCCTAGAGAAGTAAGTCTTTTCTGAGATATTGTATTTCATAAATAAGTTTTTACACGTTTGAGGCAAGAAAAACTTCTTTCCACTGAAGCACTTGGCGACGGTATTGTCAAAATAAGGGAAAACACTTTATATGCTTTGGTTAAAATTATTTTCATTAACTTTTTTCACTTGCTTTTGCAGCGATATATTCCAATTACTGTCATTGGCAAAAATACGATCAAGCTCATTTTTAAGTCGTTGAGACTTTTTGAAAATATTTCCCCATATAACTGTAACAAATTTTCGAACGGGCTAGTCAGAAAATTTAAACTATATTCGGAAAATTTAGCGGAATGAATCTGTCAAACATATTTTCAGAGTCTTGAAAGCTTAGTATCATTTCCATTAAAATATGGTCCAATATTTCATAAAAAAGGGTTCTATACTTAGCCCCAATTTCTTCAGGTGAAAGCTTAGCAAGCTCACGTTTGTAATGATTTATTTCTGTAATAGAATTTGCTTTATCAAACATGGTATCAAAAAAAATGTTCATTTTTTTTACAGAACGCCTCACGACAGCGTTTTATATTGGATGTGCAAAAATGAATGTCAAACGATTTTTTTTTGAAGAAAGCAACTTGTACAATCACATTTACTAACTTCGAATTTGAAGACCAACGAGTTTCTGTAATTGTGGATATACGCCTCGTAGATGCAGATGTAAGAGCATACGTTCGTTTGGCTGAGTGATGAAAAAATGAGCCAATACCACTAAGGCTTGCAAAAAAAATCGACATTGAGAAATATTTTTAAACTTTGCTGCATCAGGACAAATACAGCCTGCGGCGCTTTTTCTTCTTTTTTTTGAACGCCATTTAGATGGCCAGACATCACACTTGCGCCATTGTAACATTGCTCTATTAATTTATGTTTATAGCCAAATTGGTCCAAAATTTGATCCAACAGAGAATATAAATTCTCCGACATTCTATCGGAGCTGACATTATAAAATCCTAAGAATCTCTCGACTACTGAAACTTTTGAATTAACGTATCTTAAAACTATGGATCACTGGGAGGTTTGCGTAATATCAGTGGTGTCATCCACGTGCACAGAAAAAAACTGTGTGTTCATTATTTCATTCTTTACATGATCATCTAAATAATCAGAAATGCATTCAATTAAATTCAATTAATAATTAATTATTTCGTTTTGAATAGTTTTCACCAGTAAAAACATTTTTAATTTTTTTGTGATGAACTTTTAGTTCTTGGGAACTTCTCGCTATTAATAAACCTAAAAGCTTCTTAAAATTCCCCCTATTTATTGACTGGCTGCTCTCATCATGGCCGCGAAAGACTAACTATTGTCTTGCAAGGTACAAAACTGCGTCAATTACCAAGTACATAAATAGTCTATTTAATAGGACGTTTTCATTAAAATGTATTTTATATAGTTTAGCATTTTCTTTTAAAGTGTCAGCTATAGTGCTTTGATTTTTTACAAATGTTTTTACCATTAATTCGCATTTTAAATGCTCCGCCGAGTCTTCATGTTTATGTAAAGACCTTCATATACTTAACATACCTGCAAATCCTTCCTTATTCCACACTGAATATTTATTGGAAACTAGTAAACAAGGCCAGCAAAACAATTTTTGTTATATTATATATTATACTATATATATACTACTACATAACCATTTGTACGCCGAAAACCAGGATGACTATTAAAACTCTGATCTTGTTCCTTCCATCGATTAAATGGAGTTTCCAACAAAACGCAAACCACATTCGTGATCGGATTTATCAATAATATTAATTAACAAACCCGACACAAAATAAAGTTGTAACAACACCATAAAAAACGAGTAAACTGAAAAGGAACTAACCGGTTGCAGCGAAATCCGCGAAAATAAAATTAAACGACCACTCCAAACTGAACGACACGTGGGTGTAGTGTACTGCGTTTGCAATTCGCCGAGAGGGTTGTATGGCGCTGGTTAACATTAATCTTCTATGTGGTCGACATCATCACCTACGCGTTGTCATGGCAACGTAGTAGGAAAATCGTAAACTAAACATAGCACCTCAGAAAAAGTCGAAGCGGTTTGCGCCACTGTTATAGTTGTTATAATAAAGTTCCATTGAAAGTTTTAAAAAGACATGCCGCCAACGGTCAAGTAAAATATTTATTCCAGACGTACACTTTATTTTTTGCCAATTAGGTGAATAATGAATGTAAAAACTTAAATTTTAAGAGATATATAATAAATATAGTTAGATGTTTGCTTGGTTATTTTTCCTGATGAAGTAGCACTTCACCTACTTCACCTGAATAGCCGCCACTGGTTTTCTCATTTCCGTCAGTCGGTCTGTCTCTCTGTCTGACTGTTCGCGGCATAGCTAAAAAACTACCTACCCGATTGACTTCAAATTTTAATAAACAATTAAGGGTCATATTAGGATGATCTTGCCGGGGAATCGCATCTATTTAATATAAAAAGCACTATGTAAAGTTTAAAGACACCAAAAAAGCTCGATATAAAAACTTATCAATCTCATTCTTAAAAAGCAGAAAACAAAATAACTTTTAAAAACAGTTACAGCTAAATTTAAGCCCCTAAGCCAATGTTGTCCACACATATCGTACTTTAAGTTATTCTGGAAAACATAGTGGGCGCAGGAATGATTTTTCCTATATTTTTACACACAAGAGATAATAGAAGATAAGGCCTGCTCGGCCGGAGTATGAGAATTCACTTGACGCAAATATAACCATTTAAAATACAAGTAAATAAAGACTTTAAGAACAGTCAAAGCTTATACCATAAGATTATATTAATTATATTAACCTAAAAGTTTTAACTAGATATCGTAAGCCCTTCAGCCAAATAAACAAGAGGCAAGTTGAATCGAATTTTTTCGCAACACTGCAACAATAAATAGATAAAATATAAGCCAGTCGACAACTTATATGAGTTCATTGTTTGTATTTAGGTGCGAGAATGACAGATGATACTGAAAAACCTTACTTGCAATTTTCATAAGCTGATATACAAGACGATAGGAGAGCTCCAAGTTAGGGGTATCCCAAAAATGAGATTTTTTGTTTTTCTGGAAAAATTAACTTTCTATTTTCGCTCATAGCGCCCTAACGAAATCGGAACTTTTACAAATTTTAAACTAGCGCGCTCGTACTGGTATCAAAAGATAGGGAAAAATAAATCAATCAAAAATGTATCAAGAATAACATTTTTTCAACTTGCGAACGGAAAGAATGATTTTGATCGATTTTCATTTTACACCTAAAAATGTCCGTACGCTGCACAATAGCTCTTTTAAGGCCACGGCGACGATGTATACGTGGAGTACTATTAAATAATGCAAGAATCTCCGAGCTAAATAAACCTGTTTTGAAGTTTAGAAATTCAAATTTATAGAAAAAATCACAGGGATAGATTTCCGTACGTAGAATACGGGATAAAAGTCCCTAAAATTTGACACCTCTGTATAGGTTTTATAATTCTTTGTACGTTAACTTCTCAGTCCACGAGCAAATACAAATTTTAACGAATATTTTTTTACACTACCTGTATAAATACTACATTTTGAACTACAAAAATTGCTTTAGAGTAGGTAAAATTTATTTACAAAATCGCATTTCGGTCTAGGCATTATACAAAAAAAAACCGTTGTTGTGTACTGAGAAAACCCTCACCGCAATAAAGATAAAAATAAAACCTAAAACTTGTGTGGATAGTTATATCAGCATAAAATATTTTTAAAAAATGTTACATACATTTAACTTATAGGAAAAAACGTAGGTGGGTTGTAATATTAACTATTTTGCATGCTTTTTAAAAACACGCGAATATATTCTTAACAAATTCTTATTAAAACAATTTAGTAGCGAAAGATACCATCCTTTTTTTTTTCTTATTAAAACAATTTAGTAACGAAGGATCCCAAACTTTTTTTTAATTAAAAAAATATGCCCTATAGAAACATAGGTCTAATTATTGAACGTCTGCTTCAAGCGTTTCTTACTTTTTAGTTTTCAACAAAAACTTTTAACAAAGTTTCCATAATCGATAACAAAACGCCATTAAGATACGCTGGCAGTAAACTTAAAACTTAAGTACTATAATACAAAATACAATAAAATCACGAGTAACATGCGCGATTTAAATTATTCAACTAACGATACACATAACGTGTTATATTATAAGTGCGCGCTAACTGAACTTTATGTCGTGTCGTGTATGCTTATTCAATTAGCTTAAACGGTTGTCACGTCCATCGGTAACTGTTCCTCCAATTTGCTGCTGAAAATTAAATGTAAAACCGATGGGCGATGGGCATGGTGGGACGAATCAACGAAATGAATAAAGTCTGTAGGAAGATGAGTTGAAAATGTGGACACATTATAATTAATTAATGAACGGGACTTGATTTGCTTACTAATTAGTAGTCCCAGAAAAAAATCCTACATATTTTTATTAATCCAATCATTTCTTTGTTGTTTGTATTACGCATAATGAACCGCACACGACGGGTTTGGCAATGGATTATAAAATAAAGGTAATCTACTTAACGGAATATATTTTATTGATGAAGATTTTGGTATGGTACACCATGCCTGCATACAGAAAAAAAATCGGGCGATCGATGAGGGAATTTTTGTTGGATTTTTACAAAACATCCAACAAAAGAAAAGCTACCTTTTTCACAAAAAAATATTCGAGATTAACTAGGTAAATACGTTTTAATGAAACATATTTCTTCTTCAAAAGAAATAAACATCGAAAAACTATAAAAATACCAACGTGCTTTTTTTTATTTTAAATGAAACATTCTATATATATATATTGAATAGTTCTTTTTTTAATAAATACACCCGTATATATATATATATATATATATATATATATATATATATATATATATATATATATATATATATATATATATATATTAAAAGAAGACCAAGAAAGTTAACAAGAACAAAGCCATAAGAAACAATGTATTAGAAAGAAAACAATTAATATTGCATCTGTATTAATATGTCAATAATTTAACACATTTGTAGATATATTCTTTTTGCAACACATTGTTCCTTATTGCAAGGTTTTTATTTATTTGATAGGTCATTTTTCAAAATTGATATACATACTCGGGTGTATTTCAAATCAGAACACAACAACTATTTAATGTGTATATGTCAATAATTTACAAATTTTACATCCCGATTTTCCGGCTTTAAAATGAAAGTCTGGAAAACCGCTCGGACCCGTCGATTTTAGATTTAAGGGGGAACTATTTTTCAGCTTTTTCCATCACTATAGTTTTAACCCCCTAGTTAATTTTGCCTTATTATTTTCAACCACAACGAAGATTGAAGGTCTAGATTAGGCTTTGTTTTATACGTTTTTGTGAAAAAAATCGAAGAACTCTCGGACCCGTCGATTTCTAATTCGAAGGAGAGCAACTTGTCTGCTTATTTCATCTCCGTAACTTCAACCTCCTAACAAGGGGAAGCACAACCCCCTGATTTTGAATAGGGGTGAGAGGTGTTGCGATATCTCATTTAGAAGATTTCATCGAATACTATCTGAGCCTAAAATTTCACGTCAAGATTTTCATCGATAACGAAATTAAGCTAAAATAGTGAAATAGGCAATGTGGAAAAAATGTCTACTTAATAACCAACAAAAAGGCTACTTACTTTTGTGATTAAGTTATTAAATAATGGAAATACCCACCATTCATTTCCATGCAGTAAAATAAGTTGTGTTCAAAAGGTTCCCGTACATTAGGCAACATTTCGGATGTATTTTGACGGCATTTATTAATTATACGGTTTTGCAAATCATATAGTGATTCGGGCTTGGTAGCATACATTTTCCATGACCCCATAAAAAAAGTACATTGGATTCAGATCAGGTGACCTGGTGGCCACTCAATATATTCCCTTCTTCCAATTCCGTTTTAAGGAGAACTTTCATCTAAAAATTGTCGCACATTGTTGTACGAAATGAGCCATCTTGTTGTAAAATGATCGTATAATAGTCTTCTTCATTCTCCAATACTTGCACAAGGGCTGAATCGATTGCTACATGTTTTAAAAGAGCCACTTCCCTCGCTTCGTCTCTTTCGTCCACCCTCTTTTTATTTCGGACTGAACCAGTAGCGTCAAATTTGGCAAACCAGTTACAAAACGTAAACAGCGCATACATTTTCTTTCAGGACGGCGTTCGTTAAATAAAGCGCTGTTACTCGGGCAGAGTCGTTATTTTTAACAAACAATTTTATAATTTCCATCCTTTCTTCGATTTTTAGTGTAACTTGTATACAGACCTTTAAGTCTCTAACAAATTTTAACAAGCCGTCATTTTGTTGTGGTTGAAAATAATAAGACCAGATTATAGGGTCAGAAAGAACTCGACGAGATATTTAAAAAGAGGTAGGGCGCGACCAATCTTCCCTATTCCAATTTCGGGGATTGTTCCCCCCAGCCAGCTGAAAAATAACGACGCTTCCAAACGTTTTTCCAATTTTTATTTTAAAACCGGAAAATCGGAGTGTAAATTTTTCGTTGGTCCACCCTGAATATTCTTTCTGCAACACATTGTTCCTTGTGGCAGGGTTTTTATTTTTTTGATAGGTCACTTTTCAAGATAGACAAAAAACCTAGGTATATTTAAAATCAGAAAAGTATTATTTAATGAGCTATAATTGCCAACCTGCGACACTAACCTTAATTTTTAGTACCGCCGTTGCTGGGTTGTTGCTTTTCTTAGTCCAGACAAATCGAGTGAAATAAATCCCGGAGTTTTCGGTTGACTTGAGGAAAACCAAGTATTGGTGGGTGTTGAGATCTTGTTCGCGAGCATGGTCCAACTTTAGGAACATTCGCTCACCGGCCTCAGTAACATCCTTTGGTGTGAAGGATTGTAGAGTACGTTGGATATGTCTTTTGCTGTCCCTGCTGATCACTAAGCCCATGGATGAATAGGATGCTTTCGGCAAAGTCAAAGTTTCATAACTCCATGGAGGAATATGTCTTGATTTTCAATTTCCCTTTCCCTGGTTTGACGAACATAATGTTGCTCTGTGGCGGAGCTATAAATGCTGTCAGTAAAACCACCAAATCTACGGCATCGCCTATGACGCCTACATTTTTGTTGAAAGCTGCTTTTTCCACTCACTCCCCAACGTATAACCATTATATCAGCATGAGCATCAACCCTCAGTTATCATTTTTTGAGACAGTTTACTCATTATTAAGGATTAGTTCTTGCTGAACCGTCAGTATCATTCGTTAGTTGACTGACATCTTTACGGTACCTCGTCGTTGTTGTTCAGCATATTTTGTGCTGCTGCTAGTGTCTATGTAGCCACCAAACACAAGCGATCGCCGTAGGGTATCTGTACTGTATGAAGACGGTGGCGAAAGTTGTACCTGTACTCCATTTGACGTCATGTAACAGAAGGCTGACATCGATGACATTCACGCTATGCTTCAGATGTAAAGGGTTATCGTAAACTGGGAAAACATTATACGAAGCCGACTTCCTCGTTTTTCTAATCCTGCCATCATCGCAAAGAGCTAAGAGAAGGAGCCAACTCACAACACAGAAAGTCCTGAAGATCCATGTCACTCTTCTTGTGAGTTGCGGATCTTTGGAATATGAAAAGTTTACGAGTATACGACAATACCTGTAACTTGTGCAGCTGGTTCTGGAAAGGGAGGGTGCTGAGCAAACCAGTCTTCATCATTTCTGGATTGGCGTGATTTACGGTAATCCACATGCTGATCCCCTGTTAAGAAATGCTGGCCAGCAAAATCTTCCAATGCAGAGCAAATGGAAATTGACAAGGACGCCCCGTCAACCCATTTTGCCAACCCAGCATCAGTTACCCATCTCCCACTTGTCAGTCCTCCATGTGTCTTCATGCTGTGTATTAGAGTGACTTTTGTTATTATCAGTACAGTCTCCTGACTCAGGAGAATCTGATCTGCTCACTGAAAAATAATCGTTTTTGAGAAATTTTTGAAAGATGTCCAGATCAGTAGTGGGAAGAGCAAACATATCCTGTATATATAAATTAGCAGATTTGGCGTACTTGTACTTGCCTAAAAGAATTGTACAATTTGCTGGACAAAGCACAAATGCAATTCCCAGTTCCCAAATGGTCAGCATCGATGAACTGTTTCAATAGGGATACCGTGTGGAAATATTGTACCCTCAGGGTACAATATTTCCACACGTTCCACGTTCCAAGTGTTTTTTCCATTTGTTCTCGGAGGCAACAAGCAAAATGCGCATTTTGATTTAATATGTCTTGGGTGAGCGTGTCATCTTTAAGTTTTGCCAACAATTCGGTGACTTCTCTCTGAGGTGAATACTGAGCAATTATAAAAATAAGCTCATAGGTCCTAAACTATTAGTTCTATGTAAAACATGCAAGGAGCCATTCTTATAGGACATTCTGCCAGCTTCAATTTTTATATACGCTATGAGCAAGTTTTTGACATATAAGCAAAACACTGAAATAGATCCCATTTAGAGACTCTCCCCACGACTCTAGCTCCCCCCACACAAGGACTTTTTATTTTCTTCATTCTCAGGTACCAAGGAATAACTGTACTAATTTCCAAAACCCCGGGATTTTTCCTTTGATTGGCCTTTTTTGTCTAATTTGAGTGGGCTGTCTGTGCTTTATATTAATTTCATTTCAACTTTATTATTTCTGTGTAAACATTTAACATATTTCGGATATTTTCCTAACAACCAGCACGAAATGCGATGCTACACACATTTACACGTTTTAAACAAATCCATACAAAAATAATGTAATTCTAGGAGTGAAGTAAAAAAAAATGATTCTGTTCCAAGATGACAATTTTCAGTTTGTTGGGTGGGGAACGTTAGCGTTTTTACAATGTTATTTAAAGCGACTTAAATTTATATAAACAACATTTTAAAAACGTTTTAGAGTCAAAGTCAAAAATGCTTTATTGTTAAAAAATGTAGCATTTATAAACAAAGCTACTATATCTAGAGTAAAAACTATATCTATGGTTAATAAGGATTAAAAACAAAAAAAAAAGCACAAAAACCAAAAATAAAATCAGAAAAACTATAAAAAGAGCTGTTTATTAGTGAATGGAAAATTCAAGAATAAGCTTAAAATCTCTCTGGCTAAACATGTTAAAAATTGTATATAAACTATTACGAACTATTACGAATACCGTACATGAAAAACATACAAAAATATATAAAAACAAAGACAATATATTTAAACAATCACTGTACATAGATAAAGGCGAAATAAAAGCTACTAAAAGGTTTTCCTTCTGTTTATACACGCGTTTTACCAAAAACGATTTATATTAAACCAGTTTAAGTGGCGCGTGTAAACAAGATAACTTGTCCACCTATTGAAATTATCTGACATGAAAATCGTACTGTTTTTAAACTGTATTTGCATCTGTCTAGGGTGATCAGGCATAATATCCACCTTCTCCCCTAAAGTATTTATTTTTGTCACTACAAAAAATTGAAAAACGGATTTCTTGTATACAAAAAGTATACATACATTAGAAAACTATTTAAACTTAAGAGTATATCGATAAGATTGAGAAAGAAATATTTTTTAAATGGAATACCATGTACATAATAATTTCCATCAAATGGGTCTCTTTTTGCTACTTACAAAAACACAGACTACGGGGTAAAGTGTAATCCTAGGAACTCATATTTAAAAAAAAATTGTATTGAAAAAGATATGTAAGTTAAGGTAGAAGTCTCAATTTTCAATTAACCTCATCCCGATAACAATTGATCTTGACAATTGAAGGTATAGGATATTCTATATCAAATGTTGTGACCCCATTATTTTATAGTCATTTTATTTGTGAATAGTCTTAAGTATTATATATTCATTAGTCTAGAGATAGTTTGACACGTAAATGCAATATTTAGACATACATTATATTTCGGCGGAACCTTCCGACAAAAGCTGCTTTAATGGTCGTTTATTGCAAGGGAAATTCTAAGTAAACAATATGTATTTTAAATTATACTTCAAATTCTATTTTATGCACGTTCTTCCGCCCCAAATATTATTATACCCGAAAAAACCTATCATAAACTCATTTACACTATGTCGATAAAGCTTGGGAAAGTTCAGCTATAAAAACTTAAAAGAAACCATTGTAGTACAGTAAGCAGTGGCGTAGCAAATACTCCCCAAATTACTTTTATAGACACCTTTTTTAATCAATTTTACAGATACGCCACTGCATCTCAAATTAGGGAATTCATATAAAAATAAGTTCTAGGTAGTCAGTATAGAGTAGGTCAGTCATTATGTCAGTACTATATTGTCAGTAGAATTAAGTCAGTGGAGACAGTAAGAGTAAAGATTTGTTAGAAGTAAGAAGTGTCCCTCTTGTACAGAAGATAATAGAGAGATTTGAAACAAGTTGAAGTGTTTACATTTACTACCAGTGCTAATACAAAATACTAAAATTATTAAATCATAACAGTGGTGGGATTCGGCGAGTAATAAAAATATTAAAACATAACACAAAAATGTTTATAAATTTTATGGAACTAATAAAAACCACTGAAAAAATTACCACCGATGTCACAACTCTTAAACGGGCAACTCGAATATTTAATTCTATTGTCAAAAAGGGGCAATTGAATAAATCCATGTTTAACATTTCTAGCAAAAATAATTATCTGAATTTTTTGCAATACTGTATGGACGCACTGTACAGAATTGCATAATAAGAAGCGTTACAAATAGAAAAGAAAATAACCTATAAAAATCATTTTAACTTTTCAATTAAGCCGAGAACGATTTACCGTTCTTGAGTTTAGCAATAAGCTTTTAGTTTCCGTAACAAGCCGATTCCCGCCACCGACTGTGAACTTGAAATTTTATAGCGTAAAGGTTAAAAGCATTTTATCATTATAAACATTATACCGGGTTACTAAAAAGTAGTGGTTCAAGTAACTATCTCAGAATCTGTTTGGCCAAACCCACATAATTTACATAATCGATGATTGAAATGCTACCGATACTTGCGAGAACAGTGCACGTTTTTCGCCACCGATTCAAAATGGAAGCTAAGGTGTGCATTTACGAATTCCGGATTCACTAAATGTGGTTACAAAGCAAATATGCCGAGATTTTTCAAGTCGAGGTCCAACGCCGACAATTAAAAAAAGACTTGTTTTTTTTTACTGAATCTTAACTCTATATAATACACCACTCTAACATTATACTTTTAAACCTTAGGCTTTAATGCCCGTTAAAACATAAAAAATGAATGCCCCTTTGCCAGGGAGGTTCTAAAATACTCCAGAAATGAGATGACAATGACCTATCTGGCGATGTCGCGATTTGTAACAACAATTCTGCCTAGATGCAATCAAGTTAATACCACTCCCTTTTGTAGAAAGACTATATGAATATATTTTGTAGCGTCACATCAATTAGAAAATCAAACAAAGTTAGCTCACTATACCCAGCTTAAGCGAAAAACGGTATCAGCGATGTATGTAAGTTTAACGTTTTTATTTTTTCAGCTTATAACCTTCTTACATTTTGACTGAATTCTAAGTATACAGGCCGACCTTAAAAAATTTATTATATATAAAAATTAACCAAGAGTTCTCATCCTAATTTTAAAATGTATGCGTGCATTAACAGTAACTAAATACTTGTAAAATCTAAATTCTGGATTTTCTCCCAAAAAGCTAAAGATATTTACTTTTTTAATTTATTGCATCACTACTTTCTTTTTATGTTTGGAAATTATTATTACCCACAATAAGAGTTACTTAAAAACCATAAATGGTTTTTTTCTACCAATCATAACATTATTCGATATATTTTTACAACATATTAACAACCTAAAAGCATAAAATGACTGAAGGATTTTTTATAAGACGGTGATGGAAGTTCAAAAAGAGCAAGATTCTAAAATATTTTGTACTAGGCATAAATGACAAATCATTTAGAATGTTGCTGTGTTACTTTGTCGCCCTTACACACCGCTTACATAACTGAAAAACACAAGACAAACAGTCAAATTACGTAATACTACACATGGACAGTGTACATTTTACTTACAATGACCAAGCCAAGTTCTTAATGGTCAAATTGTATGTCCAAGTACTATATAATTTTCCACTGATAAATGCCTGCCAGTCAGAATTATGCTCATTGCCAATTTTTAAACAACAATTACAATGTATTTATTAGTACTACACATGTATTTCAAATGGTTACTTTTAGTTCTTATTTTCTGTTTAAACTTATGCCTTTTGTACTCACTAGGCATTGCCTGTTGTTTTCAGGGTTAAATAAATTAATAAATATTTTTAAATGTAAACTATAGAAATGGTTCAGTTTAACTGCCGAAGTTAATATCATAGACCGGATGTTTCAAAATTGCTTAGTTTTAAGATACAAAGTATTCAATCTTTTTATAAATTATAAAACGGTTTTTTATACGTATTTCAAGTCGCTTCTACCAATAATTATACAAATAATGTAACACGTAATTGTTTTTTAAATATGATAGCTATTATCGCATCACAACATGAAATATGTTTTTTAGTTAATTTTAGGTACAGGTAAATTAGGAAAACTGGAAGCTACATACCAATGGCCTTTGATCCATACAAACTCAAAATAATTGAAAGTCTACCAAAATATAAATTGGCATTCTTCAACTGATTCGAAAATAAAGAGTTCCTATTTGAACATGCTATATCTTGAAATATAATGCTGGATCCAGACCAAACTGACAAAACATTTTGCGACAACAATACAACATAAATCGATAAATTTCCTTTACCCGGAACCTACTTCGCCTTTCTTTTTATTACGAATAGTGAAGTGTGACCTAATTGAGTTCAGTACATAGTCATTTAGTAACACATATATATTGCCTTTATAAACATTTTTTATTGGGCGCCATTTTGTTCCATCATATTGGCTTCCTACCAATATTTTACCAGTCTCTACCTATGTCACACTTGATTTTTGGTCATAATTTTAAAATGAAGTTGTTACGTCATGTTGAATTCATAGTTTCCCCCTATATAAAATTTAATTTCTCTACAAAACTTAAAGTAAATTGAATCAGATTTTTTTTCCTAACACTGGAACTTGTAGTGGAATATAGATCAAAATACAAGAGCTCTAACCACACTATACCACAACTTGTTACGTTCTTGACGAGCGTTTCCCTAACCAAGTTAGCAATCAGCAGATGATATAAACTGTTATATGATATAAACAGTTTATATCATCTGCTGATGAAGCTAACTTGGTTGTAGTGTAAAGTGGTTAGAACTCTTGTTTTTTGCTCGATTTTTTTTAAATATTTAGCCGCCATTTTGTTGCGCCATCTTCAATTCGTACAACTTTATCAGTTTTTCTCTATATCACACCTAATGCTTGCACAAAATTTGAAATTAATCTAATAAGTAGTTTTTTCAAGCTGATTTTTTAAATATTTTGGCTGCCATTTTGTTTTGCTATCTTGTATTCATACCAAAATGTTACCAGTTCATTCCTATGTAATACTTGATTGTTGTCCAAATTTGTGGTAAATTGGATAATTATTTTTTTAGTTATATATTTTTTAATTTTTCAATAGGCCGCCATCTTGTTCCAGCATATTACATTTTTACCAAAATATTACCAGATCATCCCTACATAAGCCTTAATTTTTGCTTAAATTTGAAGTCAATCTGATAAGTAGTTTTTAAGCTATGTCGCGAATTGACAGACAAACCGACAGACGGAAGGACAGAACTGATCAGATATATTTTTTGCATCTAAAAATATGTAAGACCTAAGAGAGTGCTTTTTTTCACCGTCATCCTGAATTTAGTTAGTTTAGAAGTTCATCTTTATACCACAATTATTTACAGCCACAATTTACTTAATTATTAATTTATCAATCCACTAAGTATGTATTTTGTTCCGCCATCTTGGATTCGTACCAAAATTTCACCAGTTGATTACTATATAATACTTGATTTTTGTGCAAAACTTGAGATAAATTGGATAAGTTGTTTTTTAGGAATATTTTTTTAACCAAGTTATCCCCATACGGCCCTTAATTTTTGACCAAAATTTGAAGTCAATCGGGTACGTAGTTTTTTAGTTAGGCCGCGAACAGATAAGATCAACGGACTGGCACACTAGGGACCCTAAAACGTAGATCTGAAAAAATCTCGTAGGGTGATTTTGACACTATTACAGTACTTCCCGTTTACGACGGAAATAAAAACATCACTTTTGAAAGTAAAACAAAAAGTAAAACTAGTGTCCACATAGCCAAGACAAAAATGCAACAGACAATCTATTTCATGAAACAAGAACTTATTAACCAGGCGTGAAGCGGATTTTTTAAAAATATTGTCGGGAGTATTGTTGTAGTTAAAAGAAAATATGTGGAGGTTTCGAAAAAATGACAACGAAGATTTGCTTATAGCAGCCTGCAGCTTTATCAACCTCGCCTCTTTTTCCTAGGCTGCAAGTAGAAAACGCAAGTATTTTTGGGTGTGACCAAAATTAAGGAGGTAATGATGACATCCGCCTGAGCAGTGAGCTCCGCTCGAATTTTAAAAATGTTTAAGAATGTCCAGTGAAGATTTCGGAAATCTGGCATGTCTTGAAAAGATATACTAATTTTAAAAATGCTATCAGTATCACACAACGATCATAGAATAATATACCTATTCCAGAAGTATGTGAAGCTTTAATCAACCCTTTGAGTGGTAACAAAAAGGTTGAAGTACTGGTTACTGTTAAAAAATACTCTTAATATATTTTTTGTTATGTAATTTGGCAGTGAAAAACATGTTTTAATGGAAAACTCAAATCCTCTGAGTTGACATTTCCACACTAGCGTGGTACTGATTTTCTCCACTTTTAGTGGAAGAAGGTTAGAACATGTTTATAAGAACCTTTTATCTTATAGCCAGCCAAGAAACTGCAAATTAAAATATTTTACCTTTGTTTTGGAACTTCCTGTCTACAATGCGTCCATAGCCAGGTAGAGAAAGATACGAAGAACAATATTAAGACAAGTAAATATATTTCTTTAACTGCAGTTTTTTGACACTAGTGCGAAGTATACAGGGTGGACCGTTTACACGCTGTAAATTAAAAATGAAACGAAAACTGTACGGAAGAGCAAATCCTTTTTCACGAAAATTTCCGGTATTGACTCAGCTAATCAAATAGTAAAGTTCATTGTCAAGGGCAGTAATGACAAAAGACCAATAAAAGTGATCAAAGAACTGAGGAATGTTTTAAATTTGATTATGAACAAAAAAAAATAATAAAAGACTGACAAATTACTTTTCATAGCCATTTTATTCTTCTAGGGTTTAGATTTTAGGTAATTATAAACTACCCTTATATTATTAAATTTTATATTCTGTCTTCAATGTTAACATTATATTGTCTGTTAATATATAATATATTTTGTACTCTGGTCTGTATATCACGAGAAAAATGAGACTAGGCAGGAGATGGTCTCTCTCGAGCATCATAATTTGGAAATTAAAAAAAAACTACATTTAATAAATCACTTTACATGTTTTAGTATTTTTGTCAATGTAATCTAATTTATCCAAGACTTAAGAACGCTCTGCTTAAACATTTTTTGTAAGTAGTCAACAACCCCTCGCTTTTGATGCCAAATAAAAATTGCAACCATTCCTTACTGTTTGACGACAACTGGCTATTACCAAAAGACAAATACATAAATCATTTATTTAATTCGATCATAGTAATTGGTTTAAAAGTAAATTCCTCCACTAACACCACCAATAAATTATTTTTCTAATCAAAAAAAAAGGATTGACAAATTACTTTTCACAGCGGTTTCCTTAATTTCCGTAATTATAAATTGCCCTTCTATTACAACATTTTATATTCTGTTTTCAATGTTAACAAATTAGGAATAGCTTTTGGGATCTGGTCTGTTATATCACAAGAAAAACGAGACGAGATGAGACGAGAAAGGGTCACCCTCGAGCGAGAGAACATTCTCGCGGCATCACTATCTAATTTTTATTAGATTTTAGAACGCACTGCTTAAATATTTTTTGTAAGGATTCAGTAGCCCCTGGCTTTTGTTAGCAAATAAAAACTGCAACCATTCTTTACTGTGTAACGACCGCTGGCTAATATCAAAAGATAAATACATAAATTATTTATTTAAGACAACAGTAATTAGTTTAAAAGTAAATTCCTCCGTTAATACCACCAATATATTTCTTTGCTGGTGTTCTCGAACACGTTATCGAAAATATAGTGTACAGCACCGTTACATCATCTGCATGCCGTTCTGCGGCACACCAGGGGAATGCGGTAAATGCGAAT
Organism: Kuschelorhynchus macadamiae; assembly: GCA_030620095.1. Lineage (NCBI taxonomy): Eukaryota > Metazoa > Arthropoda > Insecta > Coleoptera > Curculionidae > Kuschelorhynchus > Kuschelorhynchus macadamiae. Next base: position 676,542 of record JAUTXW010001111.1, on the reverse strand, counting down.
TAAAGCAATTTGCATAGCTTAGGACGGGCACACATGGCTGTCAACGCATCGGAAATCGACCACTCGGGGGCACTTTTAACACGTGCCGTGGGAGGGCATTTAATTGACTTTTATTAGACACCCAATGCTCATGTTGCAAGGGGAGGATTTGGTTTAACGACTGTCAAAATTAGTTTTGTATATATTTACTTATCAAATAATCAATGTGTAACAATATAAAAAGTTAGCAGGGGCGGCATATGGCACTACTGTTGTAACGTTCGCGAACGAACAAATCTTTCTGAACGAATCAGTTAGCTTAACGATTCAAATAATTGACCCACTTTGTAAAGTTCCGAGTGTTGTGCATCTGGCTTAAGAGCTGTATAACATTCACGAACGAACGAAATTTTTGAAGGAAATTAAACTAAACGTTTCAAATAATTGACTCACTTTGTAAAGTTCCGAATCTCGTTCATCTGGCTATTTGGGAGTTTAGGGTGGAACAGCCGACAAATTCGATAGCAGCGGCTTGTGACCGAGTTTGATCTAGTCGGTACAGTAACTATATGGGATTCAGTAACAGCTGATTCTGTGACTGGCGAAACAAAAAAGCTACTGGTTTAAGTATATGTGGGAGTTACATGACTCTTATAGTAGGTTAGTTTTGACATTGTGTTACTGATATTTCCGGAATTAGGCTTTTACTGTGATGACTAGTTTTTTTATTTATCGTTACAGTCATTTTTGTGTTAGAGAGAAACCCCTTTTCCGTATATTATCAACTTTGTTACTTCAATATCCTAGTTCACCTCTAAAATTTTAGATGTAATTAGGGGTCAAATGGTATCATGTTTTAAAGGTCATTTCATTCGAGAAAAAATAACCTGCGAAATCTAAAAAATTATGTTTTTTCTTACTTTAACACTAGTGGTAAACGGTTACTTAAAATATACAAATAATAGGAATATATTATGTGTAACAATATGTCTGTTAACATACAATTCTTAAATAATTATTATTAGTGAGCATGTACACAGTGGCGTAGCTAAACCCCGGCCAGCTCCCGCGGTTGCAGGGGGAACCACGAGGTTAGGGTCCCGGCGATAATTGCAAATGAGCTCAAGGGGATTATGAGAGTATAGATGACTTTTTTTGGTCATCAAAAATTTTCCGGCTGTGCTTTGGGGGCTACATTTATTGACAAATAAAGGACTTTTTGTTGTTATCAGTTATTTTTCTTTTCCCTCTACTGCATGTACACTTTAAAAAACTGTAAAACTTTTTGAAATAAAGTTATGTTTATGTTATATTTATATTATTATTCAAAATTAAAGGGTCAAAAATTTCAATTACAAATCATGTATATATACAAAAAAACACTGCTGATGATCAATTGACCTATGTTATCGGTGTTCTTTTATATACCTACGACCTTTTCGTCAGGTTAGTTGACTTTAATTTGAAACATTTTTATATTTAAGCCAGTCAAAACTTTTTTTTAATAGTATGTATTTTTAAATCATGTACGTTTTAATTATACATTTATTTATATACATTTATGTCAGTACACTGGAGCTCGTACATTTTGTTACTGTTTGTCCAATTTTTCAAAAAATACTTTGTTATTTCTACGTTTATTTTAATTATAGCCCCGAGGAAGATAGAAATCGAAAGACTATCGAAACGTTGGCAACAATTTAAAATCAGCAATAAAAAGCCTGTCCAATATTGAGCTCGTGATTTATTCTCTTATATATATTGTGCCGGATTGGCCGGTAACCAAACACGTAATCTCTGAATGCACTCCGTTCATTTTCAAAACACAGCTTACAGGTAGTACAGGTAAAAACTGGTTATATCTAATACTCGTAACTAAGGTAATCCTAAACTTGTCACTGTCTACTTGTTTACACTTTAAAATCTCAAACTAAACTGAACTAAAATGTGTTCGGGGTCCTCTTCGATTCTTATGTCAGCCGAATGGCTATTACATCTCTTCATTCCTCGGGAAAACAATCAAATTGTAAGGATAGAGGAAAAGTCATAGGAGACGGGATCCCAGTTGGGGAGGGGGGGATAGTTTAAATTCTAGTTAAGACAGTCTTTAGGAGCGTGGTTGGGAGAAGTCATGAGTTTTGGCAATGAGGTCATTGTTAGCAAGTTCGGCTCTTATAAAATAATTTGAATTAAGTTTGTTAATGAAGTCGCCCAAGCTCCCAAGGTTTGTATCCCTGTGGAGAATTGAGATTCTGATGAATCTGTCCGCGTTTAGAATGATCCTAATTATTTTATTTTGGAGCGTCTTTTTGACTGGTTTTTATGATGAGTACTCCACGTGGGTGAAGCGTAGATTAGAATTGGTCTAATATAGAGTTTAAAAAGTGTGATCTTGTTTTTAATATTAAGACTACTTTTTTGGTGCAATAATGAATATAATTGAGCTAGAACACCTCTAGCTTTCTTAATACTATAGTCAGTATTCGCAGACCACCTAAGGCCTCTATCAAATATTACTTCCAAATATTTAATTTGCTTAGACCAATTAATCTCCTGTCCTTGAATTTTGACTTTTTTAGCAGTAGGGATTCTACTATTTTTTGTGAAAATAATAGCTTGAGTTTTTGAGGGATTAAGATCCAACTTCCAGTGATTCATCCAGACTTGAATGGCACCAATGTGCCTTTGAAGCCTGGATGAAAATATGTTTAAGCTTTTATTTGTAGACATTAGAGCGGTATCATCTGCAAAAAGATAGAGATTGGTGTAATTGTTGGTCGGAATGTCAGAAATAAACACGTTAAATAATAGGGGAGAGAGGGGAGAACCTTGTGGGACTCCCGCCCTTATTGGCCTAGGAGTGGAGGTAAAGCCATCTACATGTACCACAAATGTTCTATTGAGTAAAAAGAGTGAACTGCTTTAACTAAATAGTTTGAGATACCCGCTCTAATGAGTTTTAGCACAAGGCCTGAGTGCCATGTTTTGTCAAAGGCTTTTTTTATGTCAAGGAAAATAGCGCCAGAGCTTTTTTTCCTGTTAAAACCATTAATAATGTCAGCTGCTAGTCTAGTTGTTTGATTAATGGTGCTAATCGAGTTTCTAAAGCCGAACTGAAAGTCTGGAAGAAGGCCTTTGTTTGCGACTTCTTCCTAAAGTTTAATTAAAATAATTTTTTCCGTGATTTTACCTAATACAGGGAGGAGACTAATTGGTCTATAGCTGTTAGTTAGATATGCGCTTTCACTTTTTTTCTTAATAACTATTATTTTTGCTTATTTCCAGAAGAGTGGAAAATAGCCTAATTTAAGAATAGCATTAATAATTAAAGTTAAGTGTTTAATTAAATAGGGTCAATGGGGATTTTTTAATGGCCATATTTGTAATGTTGTCTAGGCCTGGGGCTTTCTTAATATTTAGATTTTTAATAACAGATTGAACCAAAGGAACAGGAATTGAGGGTGCAATGCCAACCGGAGTTCTTTCGTAGATTCTGACCGTGTGAACTACGTTATTTTCGTGAGCTGACTGACTTTCACTAAACTGTTTATACAGGGCGTCTGCAAAATATTCTACCTTGTCTTCAGGGTTAGAGATTATTGAGTTGTTGAGAGTATTCCTGATATGGGGCATGGGTAGTTTAGGCCCTTTGGTGAGATTTTTCGAGAATCTAAAGTAATGAGTACCTTGTTCATTTAGGGCGGAGAGTTTATCTTCCCACTGCTGATTATATAAGTCTTTAAGTAAACCCTTAATTGTTAGCAAGGTTTTTGAAATGAGGGTCTCAAGTTCTATAGGCCAGATTTTTGAGTCTGTTTTTTTCTTTTATTTTTTCCCTGATGTCCGAGGGAATCGAGCCGTATTTGGTAATTATTGTTGATTTAAAGATTGCAGAGGAATTTATGGCAGAGATAATATTTGAGGTTAGATTGATAACAGCCATATCCAGTTCAGCAGGGGTAGAAATATTTTCTGTGAAATGCATAATTTTTATTTTTTCCTGGTATAAGTTCTAATTGTTTAATTTTTTAATATGAATCATTATGGGAAGTGATTATGTCGCCATAATCAATGATAACGGGGGAATGATCAGAGGAAAGTTCATGGATAACCGCCGGTTGGGTTATAGCTTGGGTGTTTTTAGTTAGAAAGAAGTCTAGAAGCTCTGGTCTACCTTGTTGACTGATATGAGTGGGTTCAGGCGGGGTTAGAATATTATATCTGCAGACGTCCTGCGAGTTGATCAATGTCAGTCCGTGAGTATTTGTCACGTTACACCCCCAATCCCTGTGTTTGGCATTGAGATCTCCTCCTATTAAAATAGCCTCGTTTTGATTAAAAATATTAACTAGATTGTTAGTATTAAAGTTTTTTAAGGGAGAAGGCCTGCAGTAGACAGACCCAACCGTAATAAAGCTGTCTTTTAGGGCGATTTTGGCATAAGTGCCTTCAATACAGTTATCAGGGTTGGGAATTTCGTACGAAATTAAAGTTTTTTTAACCAACAGTAAGGTACCGCCTCTTTGGGCCCCCTCTCTGTCCGTTCGGTAAACATTAAAATTCGGGAATGAAAATCTCTGCTTGTTTTAGGTTTCCTGGATTAGAAAAACATCAATTTGAAATTTTTCGATAAAATGAATAATTTCCAAGTTTTTATCTTTTATTGCATTTATATTACACGAGGCTATTCTAATAGAAGAAGCGCGCAATTTGTTGTAATTCATTTGCTGATATATATGTTAAGTTAGGTGACATCTGAGGTAAATTTGCTGGAATTGTGATTGTAAAGTAGTCCTAAATTGGTTCATAAATATTTGTAGTTGATCATTCATATTAGCGAAGAATTGGATCAGTTGAGGCATTGCCCTAACGTCATTAGTGCTGGGATTAACTGACTTTTTAATACTTATTAAGTTATCTTTCCCCCATGGGAATGTGGGGGGGTGGGATTCTAGGGGATTGTTTTGAGTTTTTAGGGTGTTTGACACAGCCTTGAAAATTTGCGGGGTGGTCACCCCCGCAGTTTGCAAATGTACATTTTATATTTTTGTCGAGTTGACAGAGATAGGTAAAATGATTTTCGGCGCATTTTAAAAATTTGGGTTCGGCGGAGTACTTTGCTTGTGAGTGACCATAAAGTTGGTATCTATGACATTGGGTAGCATTCGATTTATTTCTTTGTGATTCTACCTTTATGGCCATATCATCAAGCACGTACAAATTAAAAATATTTTTCTCAGTTTTAGGAAGAATTACCAGCACTAATGGCATTGGCCTGCCATCTTTGTGGTACCACCTTATTACCCTGGTGGGGTTAAATTTAAGATTTTTTAAGTCACCGGTTATTTTCTCAACTGACCATTCTTCTAATACACCCCTCAAGACCACGTGGAGCATTTTTTCGCTTTCGAAATTGTACGAGTGGAATGGGATCTTTTGATTTTCCTGTAATCTGAAGGATTTGGAGGATTAAATCTAATTCCTTCTGATAAAATTGTGGGGTTACCAAAATTAATATTATTTAATCTAAAATAAGCAACACTATTACTATATTTAGCCTTATCTTTTAAAATAATCGGAGGGATCTTGGGCGACTTCGTCTGAGCGGAGGGGAAGAAGGGAAGGGGGAGGGTTAGGTTGGGAGGTTCGAGGTTGGGTACTGCTGGAATCGTTGTTAGAATTATTGATGTTAGTAGTCTTAAAAGTACTGGGTAATTGAGGATACTCATTGGAATCGTCAGTATTTAGAGTGTTGGAGTTATTTGATTTCTTAGCAGGTGGGTTTTGAGCGGGGGACTGAGAAAGGTTTTGTCGCTTTTTCTTTTTTTTGTTACTAACCTCTTGAAAATTAGAGTCAAAGTCGTCAGACATGTGTTCGTCCGAAATATCACTGTAGGCGTTATGATTGGAGGATTGGGAAGAAGGAATACAATTTGAGTGCTCATTTTCGTACCTTTTCAATTCAAAGACGAGCTTATTCACTGTGCTGGTCAATTTTTCTAGTTGAGCATCTTTTTCTTGGATTTTCTTAAGGAAATCTTCTTGCATCTGTTTCTGCATTGTCTCGTTGGATAAAATTAAATTTTCGGTATAAATTTTCAATTCGTTATAGTCTTTGAGTGTTGGGGGAGGCTCCCCATTATCACCCATCACCGCGCTATGCACTAGGCATAAGTAATTTTAACTGATATCACGACGTTCTTGTTCACACGGAGTCACAAACTAGTTAACAACTCAAGGGCAACGTCTGCTCCGTACTGTAGCAGACAATATACGCTTTTTTATAACTAAAATGTGACCTCACTGCGCGCTTATATAGCCCTTAGAAAGGGATGGAATGATCTAGAAAATTTTAGAATAATCTAAATACTACAGGATTAAAATTCATTTTGTTCGTTCGACCAATTCAACTTTTTATCTCAACCGTTTGCCATCTACAGTCTGGCTTCATGCCCAAAAAATTAACAAAACATTTGTTCATTCGAACGAATCGAACTGAACGAATCCTTTGAGTGAGTCGGATCATATGAATTGAGTCATCAAAGTGGTTCAAATTTGCAATTCCTAAATGACACAGAAGCGTATTTAAATTTGCCTACTTAAACAGGATTTTGCTTAGACTCAGAATATAATTGATTACATTCTACTTCATGTATAAATTTACGTAAGCAAATAATAATTACTCTCGGAATTATTATATAAGTACACTAGGACTAACAGTCATGTTTGAGAAGAAAAACACAAACTGCTATTATAATAGTAAAATTTTGAAAATAAAAAATTAAAAAATATGGATCTAAGAGAAATAAAAACAGTTTTTTAAATAACTGATATTCGATACACAGAGAATTTCATGTCATTTTCTCATTTCTCAAAAAAGCTCAGTTTTAGTTTCATTGGTTTTTTTTTTTAAATATGAATCCCACAAGCGTGTATTAAAATTGTTTTTAATTCTTTTTCTTGAGACGACTGAACAGATACGCTTCTGGTAAAAGCAGAAACAAATGTTTTACCAATAAAAACAGTGGCGTTTTAAATACATATACTAGTCCAGGTTGAACACATTAAGCTCGATTTGCACCCCTTTTGACATTTATTATTATTGCCAATCTAAAAATGTAACACTTCTTAGTTAGTAATTTGTATAAACAAAAACATTGATTTTGATTACACAAAAACCAAAATTATGCTAAGCACTCGTCTGAGAAGTCGTTTTAGAGCAGCCATTCCTTTTCAAATCTTGCCCTGTGTGATATATGTTTGAAATAGCGCTTGCGCCAAAAACTTGCATAAAAACTAACGCGTTCCAGAATCACTGCAGTATGATTTCGCAAAAACCAACAACAAACATTTTTTTAATATCCCATATGTTAGGAACAAAACATTTTGGGAGCAATATGACTTTTTTTCTTATTTTTCATATTAATCTTTCAAAGTACCAAAGCTCGCTAAAATGTGGGACATTTATTTAGTCACACTCCGTATAAGCCATCAAATCGTATGAATTAAATCGACAAAAAGAGTTTTAAAAACACGATAATAATATGCCGAGACATGAACAGCTGAGTTTTAGTGTCACCTTATACATAAAAAAAGCTTAAGCTGTATTAGATTTCGGTGTGCTCGAGTTGATATGTATACTTGGTTAACAATAACAATAATTTCGTTAGTCTTTCGACACGATAAAATCTAATCATATTGTTGTTCTGATCATGTTCCATATTGTCCTACAAGTAAAGGCCATTATTTTAAAATGTAAAAAAAATCTCATAAAATATACAATGAAAATGGGTAACAACTTTAATTTCGCGTTAAGAATACCTATTTGAAATAACAACACATAATTTTCATGTATTTAAAAAACCAATAGCTACATAATGGACGTCAGAACAATAATTCAGTTAATACAAGTTAGTTTTACTTAACACGTATTCTGATGTCCATAGTATCTCAAACAGCATAATGAAAATGGTATAATAAAATGATCTGTAAAACCAGTGGTTTAGTCAAAAGAAGTGATATGGTTTTTAGTGTATTCAATGAAATAGTGGTTTTTAGCATGTTAAAAAAATGTGTAACTTGGAACTCATCATAAATTCAGATGTTATTTATTTAATAATGTAAAGGGTGATTCACAGGTTATCAAAAATGCTTTATATCACCGTTATTATAAGACACAGAAAAAAACTAAATATAAAAGTATAGCAACGTGAACTTTAAATTGTTTCTATTACGAATCGATTTTTCACAACGCGTGTTTGAAGTGAAGAAAAACTATTTTACCATCTGAATTTTGCCTAGTTTTTTTGTAGATTCGAAAACTTATACATACAGATCTTTAAATTAAGTAAAATTTTAATAGTTTTTATCATAGATATTTTTTATTTGAGGGTCAATAGTTTTTTCAAAATGAATTGTAGGCCCTATACTGGGTTCGCTCGTCTATGGGAGCCTGATGAGCTCTAAAAAGAGCGAAATCGCGATCGTCGCTTGACCAAAATGGATCATTTTCTCTCTATCATGGAAAACATGTTGCAGACAGGGATCATAGTATCCTTGTTATGAGGTTGGTGTAACTATGTGAACTAAAAATGTATTAACCGATATCTTCTTTATTTGAAGCTTTAGAAAAAAGTTAAATTATTCCAGTTGTTGGAAAAGAAATAAACACGAAAAATTGTCAAAAAATATCAACTTCAATTTTTAGAATGGTACACCCTGTAAAATATTGGTTCGTTAAATGGGTCTCTGCATGCTGATTATAAATATATGTTATATTATCTTTAAAAGCAACCGAGAAAACAATGTATTCCTATTGACAACCCACTTAGGTTAAGAAGTTAGAATGATCTTCCTACTGTTATAACATGCAACTTTTCTGGTTAAATGTGCAATTGACAAGAGCTCATCTGCCTTTATCAGCTATTAAAGAGTTCAGGAAATTAGGCCACGAAAATCATAATTTAATTATTTTAAAAATAAAATAACTAAAACTAGAAATTTAGTGCCTTAGTTTTTCCCGCGTTCACACTAAAAGCTCTGCCACTATTTAAAGTATCCATTTTTTTTCTAAAATAATTAAAGCGGACGAGAATAACTAAACTTTAACCCCCAGATTCACTAAAAAATTTAGGAGTTAGACCAGATCTAACTGTCGGAAATCAAAACTTTTGGTTTACTTATTTTACCGTCATATTTTGTAATTATGTCATTAAAAAAATATGTTTCCCATTGTTGCATAATATCATCTTAAAGATAACTATCATGTTGCACCTAATCCAAACTTAACCATTTCAGTGAATATAAGTGCAGGTAAATGATTAGGGCTCGAATTAAGCCAAATATAACGACTCCAGCGATTATTAATTTTATTAGGCTCATAAAGTTTACACAAAGCTAAAAAATAGGTACAGGATCTATTTAAAAATGTTATCAATCTGGATGTTTCTCAAGAAAATAATTTCTATTTGTTGGGGTTAAAGGGCACCCGCAATGCAAAATCCAATTCCATCATGTCAATTCGTGAATTAATAAGTTTTAAATCACTGTCACTGAATCTATACTAATATATAAAAGACTTAGTTGACTGACTCACTCATCACGCTCCAGCTCAAACCGGTTAAGGTAAAAGGCTGAATTTTAACATACAGGTTGATTTTAGGGTGTAGAGATTCGATAAGGAGGGATTTTTCAAAACTCCAATTCAAAGGGGGTGAAACCACCCCTTAAATGTTACAATATTTTTTATGTAAAAACCGACAGTTTTTCGAAAAAACGCTTAAACCCGTGTTTTATTATTTATCTTTTTACATATTTTAGGATTTTCTAAAAATTCATACAGTGTATTCAAAGGGGTGAAACCACCACTTAAATAATGCAATTTTTTTTTGTGTAAAAACCGGTTAATTTTTCGAGAAAACGCTTGAACACGTGTTTTTTAATTTATTTTTTTACATATGTTAGGATTTTTAAAAAATTGATATAATGTGTCCAAAGGAGTAAAACAATCTCTTAAATATTATAATATATTTTATTTAAAACCCCGTTAGTTATTCGAAAAATGCTTGAATATAATATGTTTTATATTTCATTCAGGATGTCCAAGGGGTTGAAACCAACCCTTTATTATATATATATATATATATATATATATATATATATATATATATATATATATATATATATATATATATATATATATATATATATATATATATATATATATATATATATATATATATATATATATATATATATATATTGTTTTAATGGTTAGTTTTGCGAAAAAACACTTGAACACGTGCTTTTGATTTTATTACATATTTTGAGATTTTTTATAAATTCATACAGGGTTTTTGAAAAAATCGGGTCATTGATTAATTTTTGCGATCTTTCTCAAACCGTTTGCCGTAGAAAGCTGAGCTTGTGCAAACAGCTTGATTTTAGAGTGCAGAGGTTCGATAAGAAGGGAGTCTTCATAGAAGGAAGATAGGGGGTGAAACTACCCCTTAAATGTTTATAGTGGACTCGAAAGTTGTCAAAATAAAACCGCTTCTTGGTTTAAAGAACCAGCTATATTAACTCAAAAAAATAGCACATCAGATGAAATAAATCTAGCTTTATTGGAAAAAATTACTGCTCCACAATTAACATACTACTCAATAGATGTAGTTCTCTCTCTCATACCCTTCAGGAATCCCTCCTCATGAGTTAACTTTAAAAGTAGGCGCACCAGCGATGCTTATTCGAAATTTAAAACCACCAAAATTGTGTAATGGAACTCGGCTACAGGTTAAAACATTAAAAAACAATGTCTACTATTATTTCTAGCCCTGGTCTGGGAGAAACAGTTTTTATATCATGTATACCTTTAATTCCGACAGACTATCCTTTTCAGTTTAAACGTGTACAGTTTCCTTTAAAGCTTTGTTTCGCCATGACAATTAACAAAGCTCAAGGGCAATCCTTAAGTTGATCTGGAGTAGACTTGCGCTACGATTGTTTTTCCTACGGTCAACTCTATGTCGCATGCTCTAGAGTAAGTTCGCGTAGTAGCTTGGCTATTTTACAGCCAGAGGATGCAATAACAAACGTGGTTTATAAAGATGTACTCAAATGAGGCGATTTAAGTACCTCTTTACATGCCTTTCATTATACTCATGTACGCGAATGAAGTCGCGCAGTTAGGCTGAAGTAAAAAAAGTTTGAATACGAGAAAAATGCCTGTTACATACTTGGTAGTTGGTTGAGGAACAGACAGAAATATAAATGAAGTGAGCTTCTACTGTATTCCCGATGCCTTGAATTATCAGTACTTTGCTCATTTAAATAAAATTTTAAGAGAAAGGTAAGAAAGGTGGGCAGAAGGTAACTATTAAAAGCGATAATTTGATGGAATCAATACTAAGCAACCTGAAGGCGTATATCACACATTTCATTACAGGTATGTTCATCTAAATTGTTTATATGTGTTTTCATTTGGCCGTAAGAATTCTCTGGGTAAATACTTACTGCTATTTTTAGATTTTCAGCCACTGATCACGAATCGGAATTTAGATTTTTTCGGCGACGTTTCGTTTCTGAGATATCCGCCAGCAAATTTCACAATCTTATACACACAGTTTATCACACTTATTTCTGTTTCCTTCAGTCATTTTTATAAGGAAACGATTAAGTACACAATTCCTATTGACGACGTCTGTCAAAATTACACGTATTTTCCAATTTATAACGTTATATACAAGAAAATGTAGAAAATATTTAATTTTAAAATTCAACAAATTTTTATCAAAGTAAGAGTTTTTAAAATGGTTAATTTTGGATATTTTATTAACTAGGTTACCTGGTTAGCAGACGGTCGGGCGCCATAGGCATCATATTTAAAGCTGTATTACTAATGTATTATAGCTTTAACATGCTAACCGGAAACTGATCCATCTAGTGCCTCCGCACTGCCGCGCTGAGACGATCCACTTATATAGCAAAAAACCGTGTGTATAAGATTGTGAATTCTGATGGCGAATATCTCGGAAACGAAACGTTGTAACTTGGAATTCGGTCTAAAATCTACTGGTGTACTAAATAGTACATCAAAATCGGCGATGGTAAGTGTAAGTAAAGAATTACCATTTCCTGAATGCCCCTCTTCGGATTTTTACTAGGGCCTTTTTTGAAGTGCATAGTAGTAAAATGGTAGTTAAAAAATATGTTATCAATAAACTCTTTATAATAAACCTAATAATCCAAACATTAAGTAATTCCAGTTTACAAAAAAAAAATCGCGCAAACATTTGACACAAAATGATTTATTTTGTAAATACATATAATATACTAAATCCAGCTCAGCATGGATTCCTTAAAAGTAAGTCAAGTGAATCTGCATTTGCAATTACATTTTTCGAAGCACTGATGAGGGAAAACATGTAGTTACGATATTTTTTGATTTTTCCATTGCGTTTGACACAATAAACAAAGCCTTTTTAAACCACAAACTTCATAATATTGGCATTCGCGGAACTATTCTGGACTGGATAGATTCTTATAGGACTGAGCGAAAAATAATTGTTAAATATAGTGATGCACGTTCGGAAGAAAGGTCTGTGGAGCTTGGTGTACCACAAGGCTTAGTCTTTGAACCGCTGATATTCATAATGTATTTTAATGATTTACCTCTGAATATACGATCTGGATATGTTACATTATACGCTGATGACACAACTATTATTGCTGCAGCAGATACCCCAAGCTAGTGCAAAAAATATCTGTAGTGATATGGAAACTTAGTGTAGGAAAAATGGACTTACCCTAAATATTGCCAAAAGTGTCTCCATGAACATGTTTAATCGAAAACCACTCCCAAGTAATTTTAAGCAAGGGCTCAATATAGATTATTCAAATATTTTTAAATTTTTGGGAACATATCTCGATCCTCAACTTACATTTCTACATCATGTAGACCACGTGTGTTCTAAGTAAAATACGACGTATTTCGCCATACTTAGTCTTAAAAACTAGATAAGGAAGGGCTTATTTCTGTATATTATTCCTTAGCTTCTAGCACCGAACATTAACAAGACAAGAAGGGGCAAAGTCCGTCGGCACTTTTATGTTGTGTTTACAAAAACGAGCCGACGAATCCGAGAAATTCGAACAACTGTGCAGGTGCCCGCTCTTTTACGAAGTTGATACAAACCGCTAGCGATTAAAAAGAATAAACATTCACTTACCGGGGTAATTTAAAAACGAGTTTAAAAATATCTATCATATTTGTTATTGCAACCTATTTTGCTTTATATAAAAACGGAGAAAACGTCAAATTGTTCAATTAATAGATCTTAATATAATTATGAAAAGTACTTTTTGTAAAAATTAAGTAAAAAAGGAAATTAATTGTTAAATTTTAATCCAAAATGGCCGAACAAAATGGCGGTTTAACAAAGTATTTAAAAATTCAGCCTAAAAAACTAGTTATGGTATAGAGATAAACTAGTAAACTTGTGGTACTAATTCAAGATGGCGGAACAAAACGGCGGCCAAATAAAGTATTTGTAATCGTGAAAAAATCACCTTCTCAAGTTTTACATATTTTCAGGTTTTAGCGTCCCTAGGTGCCAAAAAATAAGTTTCATCACTTCCGTCGGTTCTTCTGACAATTTGTGTGTCGGTCTGTCAGTTCGCGGAATAGCTTAAAAGCTACTCATCACATTAACTTCCATATCAGGCAAAAATTAAGAGTCATATGGGGATGACCTGGTAATATTTTGGAAAAAATCCAATATGTCGGAACAAGATGGCAGACTAGTGAAACATTAAAAAACTATTAACAAAAAACCAATTATCCAATTTTCTCAAATTTTGCACAAAAATCAAGTGTTACGAATAAGCTGGTAACATTTTGTTATGAATAAAAGATAGCAAAACAAAATGGTGACCTAATAAATTATTTAAAAAATCGGCCTAGAAAAACTACTTATTAGATTAATTTCAAATTTTGTGCAAGCAATAAATATGATGTACAGATAAACTGGTAAAGTTGTGGCACGAATTCAAGATGGTGGAACAATGGCGGCCAATAATTTTTTTAAAATTCAATTGACATTAAATTTTATAGAAAAATTAAATGTGATATAGGGATAAACCTCGGTATAAACTGGCAGAACTCAACATGACGTAACAAAATGCCGGTGTTTGTCAATGTAAAAAGTACTTACTGAATGTATTTTTAATTATGCCCAAAAATCAAGTGTGGCATAAAAAGAAACTAGTATAATATTGATAGGAATCCAATATGATGAAAAAAATGGCACCCGGCTAAAGAAAATTTACCGATTTTTTAATAGATAGCCAGTAATGTAAAACTACAACATTGCCGTCCGTACTTGAAAGATTTATATAGTCGCTTGCAAACACTTTTAAAGAACTATTTTTTGTCATTGTACATAGATATTTTTATATTCTTCGATCATATCAGGAGTTACATGGACCAAAACTTTACTAATATCTTGGATACATTTTGCACCTTCAACCTCATTAAGATATTTTTGAGTAAATAATTTCTTGAATGCCTTACAAAATTGTATTGGGGTTGGATTTCTCAAATTTCCTGCTGGTGAGCTGTGTAGTTGTGCTTTTATTCATCAAAAAAGAATACTTCGACTAATATTTAATACGAACGTACGTGGAACCAGTAGGGAAGTTTTCATTAAACATAAAATCTTAACCCTGCCGTCTATAAATATATTTCATTTCAATCTATTATTGTTTAAATATTTTATATTTAAACAATAATAGAAAACTATTTCATACACTGGGATCTGCAACCTCTCATAACACAAGAGCTAAAAATCTTCTCTTAATTCCTAAACATAGAACGTCTTTTTAAAAGCTCTCCTATATATAAGTCTATAGTTTTGTATTTGTCAGATTTGAGGGCAATGAGAGGCACACAATTTATTAATTGCTTTAAATCATTTCTCTTGACCGGAGCATTTTACCCAATTAAAGACTATTTGTGTTCTGGTCACTGACTAATGTTGATATGAGTAGTGAAAATGTGTATTTCTTTCTTTGTTTTTATTTATTTTCTACTCTTTTTTGCTGATCTGGCACTGTCTAAATTAGGGTGTTTTGTTTTTGTTAAATGTCAATTTCGATTTGTTATTTTTTTTGTGTATTAATATTAGTGTATCCTTTATTTGACTATACTTATATGTCGTTCTATGTAAATATTTTTATATTCTATATTTTTTGTACTTTTTATATTCTTATGTTTGTACGTCTATTCTAAATTTAGTTTATTTAAAGGTTTAAATATATTTATTTATAACCCTATTATTATGACGACCCAATGTACTTAATTGTATAGTATATGGTAATAATAATAATAAACAAATATCTCACTTAACACTAAAAATGGAGATATAGAGCAATTTATAACCGAAAACCGGAAACTATCAAATGTATCAAAATCAGCTGTTGTGGGCACACATCACGGTGTTTGGAATCCCTAATAAAGAAGCTATCCACTTGAGTGGAGTCAATCTAATGGACATTTTCTTGAAAAAGGAACTGCTCTTCCCCTCGGATTTTTTTTCTATATAAATGTTAGTGGAATCATAGAGAAAGGGAATCCTGAGCTTTTGCATTGCTCAACACCCGGAAGCTATATTTTTTTAGTTTTGTAGAAAAATGGTGTTTTTGACATTGTTTTACAGGCATAAGTCCGATGGGAACAAAAAAAGTTTCTTAGGATTGACATTTCTGGCAAAACTGGGCATGTTTCAGACGTCTATGTCCTATACATAATATAGATAACAACAAAAACCTCATGACATAAAGAATTATCTTCTTAATTTTACTGTGGTGTAATGAATTTTGATAAAAAAAAACTTGTCACTAATAAGAGTACTAAATTTTAACTTTTGTATCTAATAGAACGGTTAAATCTAAAATTTAATTTCAGGATTTAATTGACTGTAGTTTTTTTGCAAACCGGCAAAAATTGAATGTTTTATTTTTTGTAATGTAGGTTTTTTAATATTTTCAAAATGTTTTTTGAATAAGAAATTCTTTCTAAATTCTTACAAAAATAAAAAACCTGGCAAAAATTGGTTTTTGATGTCCTACATATTTATGTTTATAAGTAAATGTAAAGAAAAATGGTATTACACTCAAAATAAAATCCTAATAATTACAAAAGCTTACTCTTTAATAAAAAAAAGATATTATCACTAATATAAGTTTATTTTTAAATAAAATAAGTTTTATTTTATACTTAAACAACTAATAATAATCCGTTTTTTATTTCATGATATATATATATATATATATATATATATATATATATATATATATATTTTTTTTTTCATTAAAAATAAGCTTTGGTAATGATTTAGCTTTTCTTCTAAGTATAATCTTTTTATTTCTATATATAGTTATAAAAATTAATATTTTATACCTAAAAATGCGAAATTTTGTTTTGTTGAAATAAGAAATTAAATAGAATTTTTTATTTAAAAAATATTTACAGTGCTATTTTAACAAGAATAGAAAAACCAACATTTAAAAAAATAAAACATTTAATTTGGCCATTTTGAACGAAAACTACAGACGATCCAATTTCCAAACTGAATTGCAGTTTTTAACCGTTCTATTAGCTAAAAAGACAAAACATCTGGTATGCTTATTAATGACCACAAGAAGTATAGTATATTTTTAAAAGCTTTTAGTAAACGTAAAAAACGCCGGAAACCAGCGCAGTTTTGTCGCAAATTTTAAAACGAAGAACAAAAAAAAAATATTTAAAAATGCTCATTCGCTTTAAAACCAATAACTTACTTAATCTATTGCCAGTTGCGGTAATGATACAACCCATTAAACTCTAGCCTATTGCAAGAGAAGATCGCCTAGGCGATATCACCACCTATTTTGTAAGAATATGCTGTTTGATGGTCTGCGATATCTGTTCAGCAGAAACAGATATCGCATGTTTCACACACAAAAAATCTAAAACCTATCATTTATAGAAGTTTTCATTTATAATTACACTTATAATATTACATTACGACAATTTCAGTTTTTTGCGAGCTCCTTAAATATTTTTAGTATCAATATAATAGGGCATATTTGACCTCTCATATATTTTTAAATATATAAACACAAAATCAACCCCTATATAATAATCCTAGAATAACTAGCCCACTCCGATAAAACTAAAATTCCAAAACTAATGAAATAGAAACAATAATCAAAACGACTCAACGCGGTGAAACTTATAAACAGGATATATTTTTTTAATGAAAAATCACTAGAAACGACTGAATTGAACACCCAAGTCCAAAGAGTAAATAATGATATAAATAAATGAAAGTGAAGCCTGCCGAATTTCGTCGAGAGTCTTGGACTAATTGGGCTAACAAAGCAATGCTTTAAACAATTTGGTTTTAATCTTTGTTTTTCTTTGTGAAAATTATGATAACAATGAATAGTAAGTGATAAAACATCTGTGGGTAGAGAGCTTTAATTTTGTTTTTTTTGTATCATCCAAATTAGTTAAGTGAGAGCTGCTGCCGACGAAAGTGGGGAAATCGCTTTGGGTTTTAAATATATACTAGCTGGCCCGGCAGACCTTGTTCTGCTTTTTCCGTTAGATGACGCGATGAGTTTCCAGTGGAATTATAAGAATATGGAGAGTATTCACCATATCGTCCTGAAATGTTATTGAAGAAAAACATATTGGTTTTATAGAAAAAATACGCAATAAAACAATACAAAAAAATAGTGTTGAAAGGTATCGGTAACCAAACGATCATTTAAAAAGAAAATCATGTAAATTTTTGCACTACAACTCTCTTACGAACTTGCTGAAAAATTTGGCTTAATGTTTTAAATATATTGATTTATTAGGTATTAAAACTAAGTTGTTTTCAAAGATGCTTGAAACAAATCATCACATGCAACAAAACTCTGGGATCGAATCAATATTTTTTTTGTTTTTATCCTTAAAAGAATATCAAAGATCACACCCTCTTCCCGATTATTACCGTGATACCATACACCTAGTTTAGTTTTAGCCTCGGTTTTAGTTTTGTTCATTTACAATAGCACACAAAAATGTTTCAAGGTACGGTGTTAATTATTCAAAGTTACTTAAGCTTTTAACATATTATATAGCAAAATTTGAACTGACTAAAAAATTAATTTCTCGATGAAAATTTAAATATATTTGCGGTTAGGAAATAGTTAATCATCCCACTCGCAATCGCAACTTTATTCTGTAAGATGAAAATAGTGGCAAGTTTCCTGTTGCGGTTTTCCGACAATATAAACCAAAAAGTGCAAGAACTGCATTTATGATTTTAAAGCTTGTCACAGAAAACCATTACCTGCATGATCATTACAAACCTGAATATAACTGAACGATTGCGAAGTATTTTATAAAAAGAGCTTGGCATTTTATTTTTGCAATTGCTACTCATTTGAAGAAGCACGTATCAGAAAACCGATTAGTATTATGACTATTAACGATATATGCACACGGCTAGGGCTCTTAAAATGTGAGCTTTATTTAGAACATTTCGCGAAGCACATTTTTCCTTAAAATAGGGTAGTATATATAGTTCAATCCGATCTACTTAAGAAAAATATTTCGACGTTTCTGTCACATCCGGGTATACCGGAAGTTTACGATAGCCTCGTTATTTTAAATAGCACACCCCCTATTTTCGACTTTCTGAATTGTACTTGAGACTTTAAGTAACTTTTGTTAACAATCGCCTATACCCATCTCTTAACCTTTTAAATAAAAAATATTATAATCTATTTTTGAGAAAAAACATGGCTTTACGTAATACGTAATAACTTTAAATTTAATACGGATGAATATCTGATTTTTTGGCAATATTTAACATAGATACAGCTCTCTATAATTTAATTATTTTATTACAAATTTTTTTTATACAGATTTTCGAAGTTAATATTGAATGACAAAAAAAAACAAAAGTTATTTTGACAAATGGAAATATCTTTACTCCTATTTGAGATCTAAATCATGAAATAAAACATGTATTTAAAAAATGTATAAAAAAGTTATTAAAAACGTTAGTTAACAAACAACATTCATCGAATGACGGTATTACATTGGTTACGTTATTTCGCAAATCCTCTTTCCTATATACCTTGTCTTTAATTGTACACCAAAGGTAAGCATCTAGAGGAATTAGATCCAGCAACCGCGGAGGCCAGGACTATGAACCTAGGCGCCTAATCTATCGATCTTCAAATATTGGTGAGTTCTTCACTGACTTCCCTTGTGCAATAGACGGAAGCCACATTTACTAACTATTATACCAACAACTTCTATACGATTCTAAAGGCAAGCTAAACAAAAAGTCGGTCACAGTGGTTTTCAAAATTTTTAAATATTTTGGAGAATTTACATTTTCGTCATAAATGACAAAACCCAGTTTGTTATACATTAACAAAACAAACATGACGCATGAAAATAGTTGTTGACCTTTTCTTTTACAAAGTATGTCAAAACATTCCACTTGGGGGATCATCAACTCGAACAGTTTGTAGATTATACACTTGTAAGAATGCATTTTGTGTGTTTTTTCTTTAATTCGTTGTACAGATGAATATGAAATTTCTAAATCAGCGCTAGGAATTGAGGCACGTGGCATTGTATAAAAATATACAAAATGTATTTCGTTTTGTTTGCCTGTTATCGGTTCTTTGAAATATAACGTTACCAAATTTTCTAAAATTGCACTCGATTCTTCGAAACCGCTTTTTAGTCATTGGTAGTTCGGAGAACAGCTCGTTGAATCTGGCATAAAAAATGTACAATAAAATAATTAAATTAGAGAGGACTATCCATATCTAAGTTAAATACTGCCAAAAAATCAAAAATCCATCCTTATTAAATTTAATTTATTACGCATTATCTGACGCCATGTTTTTCCTCAAAAATAGAACAAAATATTTTTTATCTAAAAACGGTTATAGATAGGGATATACTTAAAGTGTCAACAACAATTCAAAAAGTCAAAAATGCACGGGGTGTACCGTTTAAAATAATGCCACTTCCACCACTGAAACAGAAAACTATAAAATGGGTATCTCTAAAAAGCTTATTGTACATTTTTGCTTCTCAAAGGTGACTTCCCCACATATATAACAAAAATGATCCGGCTTATTTACAGAAACTTATGACATTTTCATCTTTTAATGGGCTGAACGGGGTTGACAACATTTGTATGGAGAAACATTAATTTTATCGTATCGATTTGCAACTTTGCAAGCGAATAACAATAGAATAATCTGATACCATCAAGCTACTCTGATTATGACATTGACCGGAGTGGTCCCATAGCAAGCATATTGAAAAATGGCGAAATGGCGCTATTTTGAACTGTTTACGCGACGCTACATTAAACACTATATGTGTTCATTATTATATCAGGACAAAAATATATGTTATCTTTGTATAATAAGAGATCTTATTATGCACTGATGTTACTGATGATGTTTTTAAATGGGTGGATTTTCTTTATAGTGCACTGCTGCCTATATTATTAAAAAAAACATTGCTCCTGTATATTTCAAGTAACGTGATAAGTATAATTTGTATGGCATATAAAAGAGAACATTAATACTCATTCTAATGATTATTAATATACAAAAAAAGAATTAGATGCAAATTCGTTCTTATACACCCTGCATAGAAAACTTAAAAATTTACTAAATATTATGGCTTTGCAAAAAAAATCATTTTAGATGTTTTTTACCTAAAAAGTAGTTCTTAATTCCTTTAATTATGAAATACAGACCTTGTTAAACAATGTTTTTTTTTTATTTGGGCTATAATTTCTGGAGCATTCGGTGTAAATCCTATATTTTTAAAATTGCGAAAGTAAAATATAGATAAAATAAGATGTCATATTTAGAAAAATGCAAGTGTCTTTTTTGAGACACCCTGTATAAACAAAAATATTTTTACAAATAATATTTTATAGATATTTGTTTTATGATTTTATTTAAGGCAGATAATATACAAATTATAAATTAATTCGGCTAAGGTAAAGAACCTGTATAGGTTGACAAAATTTGTATATTGGCAAATTTAGCTCCGCAAAAGCAAACCCTGTATTTTGAAAAAGAATAAAGTTAAATAAAAAATATTCAGTACCCAGTCCTTAAAACTTAAATAAAAAAATATTTTTAAATTGTTGAAATACACCTCATGATCGCTACGTTTTTAACTAATTTAAGAAAAATGTTTGCACAACCTTTATATTTTCTGCGAACTGCAGACGTTGCAGACTATAAAAAATAAGACTTATGGGTTCTCTAGTAAGAACTCATTACATCAAAAGGCTAATGAAAAGTTACAGCTTAATATGTAAGAAAAATTAGAAAATTTTAAAAACTTTTAAACTTGTTTTTTACAATTTCACCAAGCATTAAGTTGATCCAGTAATTATTAGAAAATTTGCAGAGTTTTACAGTTAGCTTATGTAAGTTTTACGCTCAAAACAGGTAATACCTATGGAATAAAATTGCTGCATACAGCTGAAAACCGCTGCTCAAAGACAATTGGCCAGCTCAAACCCTATTCAACGCTCGAAATATTTTCAATTATTTTATTAAAAATAGTTTTTTTAAGGTTCCCCCTTCCTTCAGATTTACTACCGAAAGTTAAGTGCACAACCAGTGTCTGTCATAAACTCCCGCGTCCCTATATCTAAACGGCCAATAACAGTATAGTAGTACTGACAGAGTAAATTCCCGAAAAATGAATCTTTGCGTTTTTTAAAAGTTGTACCAAATCAATAGACAGCGGAAGATCGTTTATGCCATTTCCGAAGAAAAAAAATATAAACCGAAGCAAAAGTAATACCACAGAAATTAATCAACAGTACCGGCATGCTAAAACCCACCGTAGGTCATAAATCGCAAAAGCAATACAGTTTTTGTATGCATATACTTTCTATTTTTTCGATCGACATTATATACCCGTATACGCATTGTTCAATGTCCTAAATTGTCACATTTTATAACTCTGACATGTCACCGAGCCCAATTACCCAGCTGAAATATCGCTTAATTATTTACTGGCTTGCGCCATGCAATTTTTCGGCTAATGGGTAAGTTTACATCGCCACTGTATCACTACGAAACGGAAATCAGATCAATCGTTCTACAGGCAATAAAAAAAACACATTTCTTAGAACTGAAGCAAAATTCTTGTTTTAAACCTAATCAATTTACAACATAAATCAGTATTCATTCAATATTAAACAACAGTCTAGTCCAATAAAAAAAATGTGTTTAAAAAAGTTTAATTTTTAGATTGCAAATTTGAATTTTTAAGAGAATTGCTTAATTTTGAAAGCAGCATTAAGCAAATTGCTTAAAAAAAAGATTGCATATGTCCGACGCAGGCTGTACATTTTCAGAAGTGGAAATAGTAGTTTACCTAACAAGTGCGGAAAGTGCTACTTCGTCACTACATTCGGCCATCAACCGCGTGCGAAGAACTCACGTTACGCACGTGTAAGGTACACTATTTTTTCTACAAGCGAGCGGAAAGACCCAAAAGTTAAAAAAAATCGTTTATTTATATCAAATACATAATCACAAATTAATTATTATTAACATCAGTGGCGGCTATTCAGGTGAAGTAGGTGAAGTGCTAGTGCTACTTCACCAGGAAAAATAAACAAACAAACTAACTATATTTATTATATATCTCTTAAAATTTTAGTTTTTACATTCATTTATTCACCTAATTGGTAAAAAATAAACTGTACATCTCGAATAAATATTTTACTTGACCTTTGGCGGCAAGTCTTTTTAAAACTTTCAATCGAACTTTATTATAACAACTATAACAGTGGCGCAAAGCGCTTTGACTTTGCTGGAGGAGCTATGTTTAGTTTACGATTTTCCTACTATGTTGCCATGACAACGCGTACGTGATGACGTCGAGCCCAGCGCCATACAACGATCTAGGTGAATTGCAGACACAGTACACTATACCCACGTGTCGTTCAGTTTGGGGTGGTTGTTTACTTTTATTTTCGCGGATTTCGATGCAACCGGTGAGTTCCTTTGCAGTTAACTTGACTGTTTTGTGTTATATTTATTTATAGTGTCGTCACAACTTCAAATTCGAAGTTGGTAAATGTGATTATTCAAGACTGGAATAAATTAAAAGACGTCTTTGAATTCATTACAAACTGTGACAAATCTGATGAAAAATCAATCCGCCTTGCGAAAGGATTTTTAGGTGAGATGAACGATTTTGAATTCATGTTTCTGGCATTAGTGTTTAATGACATTTTCTCAATCACGGACATACTATTTGACGTTCTTCAAAAAAAATCGCTTGACATTCATTTGTGCATATCCAATATAAAACGCTGTCGTGAGCCGCTCTGTAAAAAAAGAAATAAACATTTTTTTAATACCATGTTTGATAAAGCAAATTCTATTACAAAAATAAATCATTACAAACGTGAGCTTGTTAAGTTTTCACCTGAAGAAATTAGGACTAAGTATAGAACCCTTTTTTATGAAATATTGGACCATATTTAATTGAAATGACACTAAGATTTCAAGACTGTGAAAAACTTACATTTTCATGTTAAATTTTCCGACTGGCCCGTTTGAAAATTTGTTACATTTATATGGGAAAATAATTTCCAAAAGTCAGCCATTTTAAAAATGAGCTTGGTCTTATTTTTGTCAATGAAAGTAATTGGAATATATCAAAATGTATAAATTGTTTTCGACAAGTGCTTCAGTGGAAAGAAGTTTTTATTGCTTCAAATGTAAAAACTTATTTAAGATTTATATATATATATATATATATATATATATATATATATATATATATATATATATATATCTCATCTCATATATCTCAAGAAAGACTTACTTCTCTTGGCAATATTTCAATTCAAAAGGAATTTCCGGAGGAGATTAGGGCAACTCATCCATTTTATGAGGATGTTATAAATAAATTTGCTGCTATGAAGCATAGGAATTGATGTAGTATACAAAATTTAGGTAAGTCGTAAAAAAATATTCTACCACCACCACATCAAAAAATTCTTGAAAAAAAATTATTGCGATATTTTCTTGCTTCATTTGCACTTCACTTACTTTTTCAGCCGCGAGCCGCCACTGATTAACATGAATAGTAAACGTACAGTTTGTAGCATTTTGTAAATTAATTGCAGAGGCTAGATTTTTTTCCAAGGAACTCGGAGACTTGTAGGTTGGGTTTGGATTTTCCAGTTCTCTTTCACGAGTACTTATTGTTGTAACCGTCGTCGAGGGGGTAACTTTTTGGTTGGAAGAGGTCGATTTGGTAGACTGCACTGGTGAAAGTTGGTGACTAGTGGAAGGAATGGCACTGAAGTTCAATACTTTATTGGATAAATTCTTTCGAAGACTTGTTGAGCTTTCTAAATAAACTTCTGACACGGTTGAAGATTTCCAACCTCCGAGGCGTTTGATATTTGTTATTCCTTCTCCGGAATCTGCAAGCATTGTGGCGGCTGAACGTCGGAAACTGTGGCCTCTATATAGTTCAGGATTTGGGAGCTCCAGATAGCCTGCAATATTTGATGCTATTTTTCCAAAGGTGTTTATTCCCATGCATTGTACTGTGCAAGCTCCTTTCTTGCAGTATACAAAAAAAAAACGCCTATGTGGGGTTTCTGGCTTTCTTAAAATCGCATATTTTCTGACCAATTTTAAATATTCTCCGCTTTCAGCTTCATCAGATAGTACAAAGCTTCTAGAACGGTAATTTTTTGTGTCTGGAATATTTATTAATAAAATATTCCCCTTGTCTTCAATATGATCCAATGACAGTTTTGTTAGTAGCTACTTTAATATGGAGATAAATGAATTTATAAATATTTGAAAAAATTTTTTTTTCTAATACAACATTTTGTTTTTTTTTAAATAGACCGTGACTTTGAAAAATTTACTTAAATCCATGTTTTCATTGAGTTTGATCATAGTTTTTAACATTGATTATTATCTGGGCCAAAGCGTGTTTGGCTTACATGTTTTGGAAAGTTTGGCGAAATATGCCAAAAAACGGGTTCTTTCAAAGTTTTGAGGCCTTTAGTTTGACACCAGGTTTTAAACAGAATATATTCTTTCTCATACTTACGACGGGATTTTGATGGTAGCAGATTGAAGTTAGCAGTTCTAGCTGCTTTTAACACTGACTCTAGCAAATCTTCGTCTGAAGAATCCATTAAAAACACTTTTACTCAAGTTTTACTACGACCAAAATCAGCGTCAGCAAAATTGGTTTTGATTGACAATGAATGACACGCGTATTTTTACATTGTGTCTATGGTGATTCAAACTGCCAAATAAAAAAGCAGGTGTTTATTATTGCTTAACATTGATTTTACAAGGCATAATACGAGAGCCATTAAATAATTTTTTAAAACACGTTTTACACATTTTTTACTATTTTGTTGAAAATTATAGCCAGATTTTAGCAAATTTATGTTCTTAAATCATTTTGCTAACTATCAGCGTATCAATATATTTTTAAATATTTAAAATCAGTAAGTGTATTTCAAAAAAAGATTTATTTACTTTTCCACAGCAGTGCGGAAAAGTAGATTTTTTCACACTAGTGCGGAAAAGTAGATTTTTCCGCACGCTTGTAGAAAAATTATTAGCATCTGATCAAAAATCAATAGGTTCACAGCACATCTGAAAAACGTGGAATCCAGAAATGACAATACAGGGTGTCCCACGTTCGATGGTACATTAGAAGTTTATGGAGAACTGACTAACAAATCGTTTTGAAATGTTGCTTACGTCGATAAACAACTCAGATCTATCGTTCTAAATTATTTTCGGCAACGCGGTGTTGCTGCTTTTACCCAAAACCGGTGGCAACATTGCTATTTTAACACCCCATATATTTTTCAATTTTTGGAATCTACGTTCGTTCCTAACTAACTCCTGAATACTTTCCTATACCTATATGTAGCGGTTTTTAGATAACAATTAATATTCAATTTTTTTAACGAAAAATGGGCCTCGATAGAATCTTAATATCTACTGACTCTACAAGAATTTTAAGCTGAAATTTAGGTTGCGGTTAATCAATGCCTGTAGGCATTGGATGATCGTTTATTCATATGTTAGTTAAGATACAAGGTGGTCGAGAAAAAAAAAGTTTGTTGCCAACTTATAGAAGTGTCCGAAATTCGCTATTTTAAATAGAATAACCTGTTTATTCTTACATCATTCAACAAAGCATGAAAATTACAACTTTTCCATGTAAGTTGTTCCTATACCTATTTTCAGCTGTTTATTCAATTAAAAGCCATTTTAATAATAATTAACATACTGTACCAAACATGTGATAAGTAATTAAAAAAAAAATAACAAACCTTGTATTCAAAATTTGAATAAAAGCCGATTGAACTGAAAAACTTTTGCGCGAGGGCATATTTAACCGCCGAAATAACTATTTTTGGGCTACCGAAAACCCTCATTTCATAAAAGAAAAGTTTTTCAATCCAGATGTACGACGAAAACTTAACTTCCCGAAAATATCTCGAAATTTTAAGAAGTACTGTTTTCGACTTCTTGGAAAATTACATATTACATGGTTGGTATAGTATGTTAATTGTTATTAAAATAGCTTTTAATTGACAAACGGCTGAAAATAGGTATAGGAACACCTTATATGGAAATATTAAAATTTTCGTGCTCCGTTGAATGATGTAATCATAAATAGGTTGTTCCATTTAAAAAAAGTAGTGAGTTTTGGACACTTTTATAAGTTCGCAACAAACTTTTTTCTGGACCACCCTGTATGCCTTAACTAAGATACGAATAAACGATCAAATGCTGAGAGGCATTGATTAACCAGAACCCAAATTTCTGCTTAAAATTGTTCTAGAGTAGGGAGATATTAAGATTTTAGCGAGGCCCATTTTTGGTTTCAAATATTGAATATTAATTGTTATCTGAGAAACCGCTACATAGGAAAGTATTCAGGGAAGTTAGTTAGAAATTAACATAGACACCAAAAATTGAAAAATATATAGGGTGTTACGTGTAAAAACGGCAACACCGCGTTGCCGAAAATAATTTAAAAAGATAGATCGGAGTTGTTTATCTACGTAACCAATATTTCAAAACGACCTATTGATCAGTTCTCCATAAACTTTTAATATACCACCGAATGTGGGACATCATGTATTTAAGAATACAAGGGTAGCACTTTAATTTGACCCACAGTGTAGAACTTTTTTTTACATAAATAGCACACAATCTTCTACACATTCTATACTATCATAAAATATGTGAACATCTCCTGAAACGCCTGGAAAATATTAGATCATTTTAATTTTTTAAAAATGGATCTCGATTGGAATATAATAAATAGCTGGAAGCGAATTTTTACGTAAAGTTTAAATTTAAATTTTATATTTCCAGATATGTCCTGCAAATGTAACTGCATATTACCGATTCTAAGCGTAAAACTTACCTAAGCTATAAATTTATTTATAAACAATACTCTGCGGTTTTTCAATTTTATTTGTTCCCAACATTTACAACACCGATTGTTAGGTTCTAATTGCTATCAGTTTAATCATTGGTGAAATAATTGTAAAAAACTTTTTGAAACGTTTTTCGAATTATTTAATATTTATACATATAATTTTTTTGAAAAAAATAGATTTTTTTTACATATTAAGCAGTAACTTTTTATTAGTCGTTTGATGTAAAGTTTTCTAGCTAGGGGAGCCCTAATGCCCTAATTTTTAATAATCTGTAGGACCTGTACTACGCGGAAAATATATAGGATGTGCAAAAACATGTTAAGATTAGTTAAAAACACTTGCGATCCTAAAGATTATGTAAGTATATTTCAACATCCTGTTGTAAGTTAAAACTTTTTATTTAAATTTTAAGGAGTACTGATTTTTTTTTCTAACAAACGTTATTTTTTCCAAAAATACAGGTGTTGCTTTTAGAGCCAAATTTGTCAATACAAGGTGACACAGGAGATGCCATTCTTTTAGTTTAAAAAATATCAATATGAAATTTGAGACATTTCTACAACTTTATAATAGGCAAATTTTCTATGAAAAAACAATTAAAAGTTACTTACCGGAAGTGAACCCTACTTTTTTATTTAGAATAGGACACTATATTTTTATAAACACTATCGCATTAAGCCTAAAATTAGCTTTTCAACGATATATAACAAGTTAAATTTTGTTTTTAAAATGGCGACTGAAGAGCCATTATGAAAAAAATGGCAGTCACTTCGTACCAAATACTTGTTTTAAACTGTCAAAAATAAGCTTACTTTTAATTTTTTCAGAACATTTGGATTTAAAAATCGATTTGGATAATAGTTCTTTTTTTTTTCACTTCTTGTTTTACCGAAAGAGCAATTTACTGCAATATTTTTAATGGCAGCTTGTATATCCTTTTTAGTGCATTTTCGCCGTGAAATTACGTTTTTAAAGATATATATAAAGCTAATTTTAGACTAAATACGATAATTCATAAATATATACAGGGTCCTATTTAAAATAAAAAAGTAGGGGGATAGAAATGTCTCAAATTTCAAATTGATATTTTAAATACTAAGAAAATGGCAGCCTGTTACATGTTTCCTTTGTCACCTGGTATTTACAAATTTGGCTTTAAAAACAACACTTCTATTTTTAAAAACAATAAAGTTATAGAGAAAATAAAAAACCCGTTTAGAGAAAATATTCAGTACTCATTAACTTAAATAAAAACATTTAAATTCGTTTTTATGCTACAGGGAGTTGAAATATACGTGCATGATCTTTAAGATTTTTAACTAATCTTAACATATCTTTTGCACACCCTGCATAGTTTCTGCAGAATGTGCAGACCCTACAAATTATAAAAAAATTAAGACTGCTCTCTAGCAAGAAATCTTTACATCAAACGGCCAATTAAAATTTACAGCTGAATATTTAAGAAGTATCTGATTATCTAAAAAAAATCATATATCAAAAAATACTTAAACTTAAGAAAAATCCAATTGTTATTCAAAATTTCACCAAGAATTAAGCTGATATCGCAATTAGAACTCAAAAGTCGTTAATATACATTTTTGAAACAAAGAAAATATTGTCTTGTTTTATACTCTGCATAAATATGTTTTTAGTTTACATACATTTCACGCTTAAAATTGGTAATATGCAATAAAATTTGGAAGACATAGCTGAAACTTGCATCTCAATATCTCTTTTTGTTTTAAAAATATTTGGATTTAAATTTTACCAAAAAAATCGCTTGTCCCATTTGCTTTGTCGACCAGTATATATCAAATATCTTACACTCCTGACACCACAAAAATCCAGTTGTTAGGTCTATAATGGATATCGTCAGATTAAAATGACTATATTATTCAAACTTATGACCACAATTTATTACGATTATTTGATTTATAATATTAATTTCCAAATACCGTCCAGAATTAATACAGTTGGATTCGCTTAAAATTAAGTACAGATTTATCTATTCGCCTAGTTAAAAACTACACTAAAAATTATAAAAATAGAGATTTGTAAAATCGAGAGTTTCTGGCCTGCTGAATTGAAAATAATGACAAAAGTACCAGAAATTTTCGTGAAAAAATACTGCTCTTCCCCTCGAGTCTTTTTTGTATAAACATGTTAGGAGGAGGGTGGTCACAAGACATAAATACAGAGGCTTCTATTAGTCAGATCGTAATAAAAAAAATACAATCTCTTCTTTTTAAAATTTCCAAAAAAACTTGCTGCATCTATGTGCAATACATAATCTACAAAGTAACAAAACTACCATGGCTTGAATTGAATTTTGTTTATAATTTTACTTTTTTTGATTGTTATTGACAAAATTTGGTTTTTCATGTTTTACAAATTTATTTTTATAGTTAAATGTAGAGAAAAAAAGCGATTATCCTCAAAACGAACGCCAAGTAGTTTCAAAAGCTTATTTTTAGACACAAAAAATGAATTTAAGTTCTTAACAATACTTTACTTTTAAATAAATAAATATATAAATATTTTTTCAATAAAACGTATTATTATTCGCTGTTTAAATATGAAATAAAATTTATTTCATTTAAAAATAAGATTATATTAATTACATGTACTTCCTTTTTGTTTATTTAAAGAGAAGCTATTGTAACTATTTAGTTTTACTTTAGAGTCTAATGGCTTTTTTGTTTTTACTTAATTATAAAAATAAATATTTAAAACATAAACAACCAAATTTTGTCAATATTTTTATTATTTCTTTTTAAATATAATTTTTTCAAGATTCAAGATGGAGGAATAAAATGGCGGCCAAACAAACTGTTTAAAAGATTATCATAAAAAACCTCTTGTTGCATTGATTTTAATTTTTGCACACAAATTAGATAATATACACCGGCCGTGTTGAATTCTAACATGACGGAACAAAATGGCGAATGAAATTTTTAAAAAAACAATTATTCAATTCACTAAATTATTTCAAAAATCAAGTGTGGCATAGGTAGACACTGGTAAAATTATGGTACGAATCGAATATGGTGTAGCAAATGTTGCCCAATACAAACGTTTGAAAAGACATATGAGTTACTAAATGGCAACTTGCGGAATTAAACTGAGTCACACTTCACTAATCGTAATAAAAGTAAACGGAAGGTCCGGGGGTAAAGTAAATTTGCCGATTTTTTTTATTCTAAAATGAAGGGTTTTGCTATGTTTCAATTTTGAGGTTGTTCCTACTGTTTTAGATTAGTGGTTTATTTCTATGTTAAGTTTCTCAGAGCATATGTTTAGGATTTGGTTGGTAGGTTTCTGGTATTTGTATAATTTCTATTCAATAAAATAGCATGGGCGTTCTAGTTTTTAAAATTCTAATATGGCAACCCTAAATACATTGCACGTTTTGGTTCTAGCCATGGACATATCTCGGTAAGTTTTAGAGATATAATGTAAGTTATATACATTATTTGAGTAGTTTATATATATATATATATATATATATATATATATATATATATATATCTGAGTGAAAGCAAAACAGGGAAGTCTTTAACCTACATAGCTTCCTTCCGCCTAAGATCGTAACCAACCAAACAATATTAACCAAACCAAACAATTCAGGAATATTATAAAACGAGATAAACGAAGGCAAATGCATTTTTTGCACAAATTACCTGTCTTTCCGATATCAGTTCTAAATAATTCGCAGCGAAACATTCCTATAAAATAATTAAATAAACATATTTAATATGTTTTTATTCGTTTCATCTTGTAGATATATTGCAGTAAACATTTAGCAGGAAAACATTGCTTATGAAATTTTATTACATCAATGGATAACAAAGGAAATTAACTTGTATTTCGCAGGTGACGAGAGAACTCAAGTTAAACAATTTTAGTAAATTATTTCCTTAATTATTTCAAAGGAATAATTATATCAAGGTGTTTTCATTCATAATTTGTCTTTTAACCTACTTTATGAAATTTTGTATAGCAAATTCAAGTAATTATCGCAAAAAATATTCAGTATCAAATATAGAACTAAGGATGTTGATTTAATTAATTGGCAGCGAAGTGCATGTTTTTCGGCTTACATATACATATATATACAGTGTGTCGCAAATAAGATGAAGACAGGTCCATATGTTCTTTCGTTTTACAGCTAATGATTTGAAATTTTGAGCAGTGGTAGAACTTGACAAGATACATTTTTCAAGATATTACTGTTCAATTTCGCTTAAAAGCCCCGCCTACTACGACCTTGCAGGTAGTTCCAATTTTCCGTATTTTGCTTCGCGATAAAGATATCAAAAAAAAGTCATTAGAAAAAGTTGTTTGGAATGTAATTCTAACCTACTACACGAAGTTTCAGCAATCAATTAGCATTTTTACTTTTTCAGAAAATTTGGATAATTACGTATCAGACCTGGTAAATTCTGGTTTTTATCTTTCCATTTTTACCTAGGGCATTTAATTTAACAAGATTGCCAAAAAAACAAAATCTGACGTTTAAATTTATCAGATTAAATAAAAATTTAATTAATAATTACTAATCTTGTTTCTAGATTATTTATTTAAGTTTAACAGAAAAAATTGAAATTATAAAACTTTTTAGTACTAGTCTATATTTTCTCTAGCTTGCTATTTAAAATTGCTTCACAAGATCTATCTCTCAATCGAACGTAAAAACCCGGTCTTCAACGGGCGTATTAGTTGTTCCAGTTTTTCATATTTTCCTTCACGATAGAGATATGAAAAAAATCATTAGAAAAAGTTGTTCAGGACCTAATTTTAACCCAATGTTTCGAATTTCAGCACCAAATTTTTGATAATTTTGGATCAGGCCCGGTATGGTATGAGTTTTAATTTTTACTGTTTTGTCATTAAAACAAAATGTAACGTTTAGATTTGTCAGATTTAATGAAAATTGAATTTAATATCTTGTTTTTTAATTTAATATTTCATAATAATAAAAATGTCATTTCAAAATTTAAAACAAATTGAAAGTAAACCATTTGCAGCTAATAAAAATAAAATGATAATGAAGTTGCGGAAAAGTAACACAAAAATTTAACGCAAGACATCCACTACAAAATCCTATTCATCACGGAACTGCATCGGCTTTGATTTAAATTTATCAAGATAGCCATGAAGACAAAATCTTAGTTCTATATTCTCCGGAGCTAATGACGTAATTATTGATATTGTTATGAAATTTATTATTGCATAATAGTAAAAATGCCAGTTAAAAATTTGAATTTAAGAGAAAAAATTAAATTTATTAAATTATTTGGTGATAATAACCGAAATTGCAGAGAAGTAGCACGAGAATTTATTGCAAGACATCCACTGCGAAATCCTATACATCACGGAACAGCATCCGCTTTGAATAAACTTTTCAATAAAATGGGAAGTGTATTGAAAAAAACCAATAAATGGTCATCTACGTAGAAATCGAAGGTATGTTAGTGATGCACGTATACTAGCAGTAAATCAAAATAACCCTCGAATTGAAAGTGAATGAAATTGAAATTAAATATTTCAAAAGATAAAGTAAGGAGGTGTTTCATACGCAATAAAATAAAACCTTACAAGCCAAAATTTTTGCATACGCTAAAAGAAGGTGATGAGAACAAAAGACTAGAATTTTGTTACTGGGTCCAAGGAAATTATCTAAATGACTGAAATTTTCTAAAAAAAATTATGTATACCGATGAAGCGACCTTTACTACCAATGGGGTAGTTTCATCACAAAATTGTAGACACTGGGCAACAGAAAATCCACATGGGATTATTAAATGCAAAGACCAATATTCAGAAAAAATCAATGTATAGGCCGAAATATTAGGTGAAAGAATAATTGGTCCTTTTTTTCGAAAAAACTTTAAATGCTGAACGGTTACTCAACTTTTATAAAAATGAACTTTGGGACATTATTGAAGAGTTGCCTCTAAATCTGCGTCGAGAAAAGTACTTTCAACAGCATGGTGCCTCAATCCATAACGCTAGGGTGGTACGCCGATGGTTAAATCAACCTTAATTACGTTGGATATGCAGGAATAGTGAATGAACAGTGGCCCTCAAGGTCGCCCCCGCCGTTAGATTTCTAGTTCTGGGGACACATCAAGAACAAGGTGTTCAAAACAAGACCACGAAATAAAGAGGAGCTTTGTACAAAAGTTAGAGAAGCCTCCAATGATATTAGCATACGTGAATTAAGGAGAGTAAAAATGTATAAGAGTTGGAGGCGGCTTAGTAGAAAAAGGATATATTTGATAAATTTTATATTTAGTAAATGTATTTAAATTCACATTCTATTTTCTGTTAAATAAATAATAGAGTTTTATGTATTTTTAAAATCTTCTTTTTATTTCACGGCAGTTTATTTAAAAATAGTGCATCAAAACTCGATCTGTACAGAGTCTGATACATAATTATTCACAGTAATAAAAACTGATTTTGCTGTAAAATTTGGTATAGTGGCTTAAAATTGAAATCTAAACAACTTTTTGTTATACATTTTTTTTTACCCTAATCGCGAAGCAAAATATGGAAAACTGGGTCTACTAACAAGGTCGTAGTAGGCAGAGTTTTTATGCAAGAATGAATTTCGCGTAAAAGGTCCGCTTACCCTGCAAATAGTCCCAATTTTCCATAGTTGCTTTGTTTCACGATAAAGCTATTAAAAAGTCATTAGAAACAGTTGTTCAAAATTTAGTTCTTACAAAACATACGAAACTTTAGCATCAAATTCGTATTTTGACATTTTTACAAAATTTGGATAATTATGGATCAGGACCTAGAAGACTTGTTTAGATTTGCTTCTTAGAAACCCGCATCATATATTTTTACCTAAATTACTATTTAAAGATTTTATTTTTATTATATTTTATTTTAACACTGCCATTTCGTAAAAAAGTTTATTCAAATAAAGCGGCTTCAGTTTCGTGATGAATATGATTTCGCATAATCGCATTGTTTGCCGTACTCTTGAGCTACTTTTCTGCACCAAAAGCTTAATTATTTTGATTTTTCTGTTAAACTTAAATACTGAATCAGCATTTTCCTTGTTATCGAGTAAATACTTTTAAAACAAGATTAGCAGTTAAATTTTCATTAAATCTGACAAATTTAATCGTCAGATTTAGATTTTTGGGCAATCTTGTTAATTCTAACGCCCTAGGTAAAAATGGAAAGATAAAAACCAGAATTATACTGGGTCTGATCCATAATTAACCAAATTTTGTAAAAAAGTAAAAATGCGAATTTATCGCTGAAACTTCGTATAGTAACATATTTAAACAACTTTTTCTAATGACTTTTTTTGATGTCTTTATCGTGAAGCAAAATACGGAAAATTGGGACTACTTGCAAGGTCCTGGTAGGCGGGCTTTTAAACGAAATTTGACCGTAATATGTTGAAAGATGTATGTTGTCAAGTTCTACCGCTGTGCAAAATTTCAAATCTTTGCTGACGTTTCGTCAAAATCACATTTGGCATTTTCGAACCTTTTTTCCTCGCGTCCGAATAGAGACTGAAGTGTTAGCGACTGCGAGCTTTCTTTTATACCCCCACGCGGGGTCGGAGGTTATATCTGAGCGGCCGTTGGTCATTATTTATGATATCGGGATGTTGATTTTGTTGCGCTAATTCCGCTTGATTTTTTGTGATTTTAGATTTGTCGATTATTCTCTTCCACAATGTTGGCAGTTTTAATAATTCATTCAGATTTATGAATTTTTCGAAATTCCATTTTTGAAGAGGTGAATGTTTACTTTTTTATATCTTTTCAAGTAAATGTGATGTGTTAAGGGAATTCCTTTGTCAATGTATTTCTAAAAAAATCATCTAAAAACTGTTTCTCAATTTTTTGGAACATCCTTATTTTAAGTTTGTTTGTAAATCTTGAACCAAATGGGATTTTAAGAGGATTATATCTTCACTGGCTTCCGAAAATAATAAACCAAAAATGATTTCATTATGATGTTTTTTTTTTGGCACAAATAACATTTTAATGCGATCTGAGTATTAAAAAAAATTTCATAAGTTACTGAACACCCTATTTCAGAACGACTTATTAAAACTCGGTTGTCACTTACCACAATTTCGATGTATTCACAAGTCAGTAGCTAGTAAGCTAAACACTAATTTATAAATAATCGTAAAATCTCGTGTAAAATATATCAAAAATCCCTTTTAAAAGACCATTATGGGTATCTTCGAGGGTATTCTGCGATAAGGAGATGTGCAATAACCTAAGTGCATTAGAAAACGTTAAAACTTAATAAAACAGAATTATATTTTTTATTAAAAATTGGTTACTGTTACTATAGCGTCGATAACTGGCAATTTACTTTATTCAAATCTTGGCCCTGTTTTTTATAAGACGCGTTCTCCTCCAACACATAAGATCTATCTTGTGATCATTGTTCGTTCTTTACCCACAGTGTATTTGCATAATCGTTACTTAATCCTTTGTTTCAGTCTAACCTCTGTCCGTTTGAAGCGACTATAAAACCGACAGTCCATAACGTGGGTTGATACGAGGAAGCCTAATGGTTTTTACGACTAAAAGAATGAAGAGAAACATTGAGTCATCGAGGAAATTACACTTTACTTTTCTGGTATTTAAATCCCAGCAAAATTCATTCATAAAATTTAACCACAACTCCCTATGAAGGATAAAAAAAATGGACGAAACACCTGTGAAAGCTGAAAGACGAGATGGCAAGTCAGCAAGTTGCTATTTTGAGCAGTAGCGGCAACCCGGGCTGGGGCGAAATTTTTTATGGGAGTTCAAAAGATAAAATTTAGTGTTAGAATACATCTCAGGTTACATGAAAACAAAATTATAAGCTATATTTTAACGTATAATATTATATAAAATATTTAAAAGAAATGCTCTACTACTTCAGTAGGTATAAGCAAAGACTTATACTCTGAATAGACCCGACAAAAGAAAATTAAAAGACCCCAAAATAGATCCCAATTTTGTATTGTATTCATTATAGTTGGGACCCATCGAAAG
The DNA here is from genome assembly GCA_030620095.1 of Kuschelorhynchus macadamiae. Classification (NCBI taxonomy): domain Eukaryota; kingdom Metazoa; phylum Arthropoda; class Insecta; order Coleoptera; family Curculionidae; genus Kuschelorhynchus; species Kuschelorhynchus macadamiae. The sequence continues at coordinate 639,962 of JAUTXW010001111.1, read as the reverse complement.
ATTTCCGAGTACGGTGGGAATTGACAGTCCGCGTTGAATGTCACGCTATTCTGCCTAAACGGCGAAGATTAAAAGGTGTCACCAGCGATTTTGCGGTAAATTTATCAACCTGTCTGATGGACTGCCTATTCGAATGGCTCTTTGGTATAAGACTATATAAAGAGTATACTCATATACTTTTTTATTTATGGGAAAATATGCCCCCCCACCCCAATCCAAGACTAATTGAAACCAAAAATTGTGAAGGAAAAATATTTAAGGGGACGTATATGCTGCTCAATGCTTTATGAAGGACATTAAGATTTGAAAATATCACCTCTTAACAGAAAAGAGCAGGATGTTGGCTATTTTGGGCATTTAACCCATTATTCAGTTCCACCCTTTGTTTAACCCCCATCCCTAAAACCATCTTCTGGGTATGCCACTGTCCTAATGAATAAGCCCCTTTTTATATTAATTCCTCGATATAAAATTACAATACTACTAATATTTAATTCTATTAAATATTGTCTTTTTTCATTAAAGCAAAAAAGCTCGGCTGTAGAAAAAATCAGTTATCAAGGATCTGAAACTGTGGTAAATACCTAGGTAGGTACCTACTTATAATTTGGGATCAAGATAAGGAAGTCAGAGGTCATTGAATGCACGTTAATAAAAAAGAAAGTACTATTTGCGCTACTAGCCCTCCAGCATAATGACCCGGCAAGTACTGTTAAACCAAACCTCATGCCAACTATCCTATTCATTTTAATTAAATACAAACGATAAATTAAGTAACACCAAATGGGGCCATTGGCAACAATTTTTTCAAATCAAAACAAACTTCAATACATCACCAAAGAAATAACTGTATAATAACTTACCTTATTTTGAAACGAACAAAAAAAATAAAGTTTTTTTTCCTAAATACAACTCTGAAACAATTCGGATAACGTAAACAGGAGCACGTTAGGTTATAAATTTCCGCACGAGCACTACGTATAACCACCCGAATAGCTTTTGGCAAACTGAAAACTGGAAACAAACAGCTGAGCTGTAAACATAACAGCAATGACAGATTTTCTGACAGTTCTAAAGTCAAATTGTCAATTCGTTTTGAAAGCTTTGTTTCCTCCGGAGTGAATCGGATTGCGTCCAAAGTAGTTTTTAACATATTTATCAACAATTCTAAAAATCTTTTATGAGCGCTTTTCAAATCCAAAGCCGTAATACTATGTGTCTAAAACATCACATACAAAGGCTTATAGTTATTATATTTTGTAGATGTGGCAATTATCAAAGACACCAAGAATGTTTCAAAATGGTATTTTTTTCTGATAGACTTCTTTATTTTAAATAAAGTTTTTTAAGGAAGTTAAAAAGAAATTCTTTAATTTTTTTAATATATAACATTTAGTTAGGTTTATTCAATTTGTTACTTAAAAGTTTTCCAAATACGCCGTCGTTATTGACGAAATCTACAATAATTCAACTGAAAATATTAAAACATATAATTGGTAAAAGATAAAAAAAGAGGAAAATAATAATAGTAGCTCTCCACCCTAGTGGAGGAAGGTTCACTTATTTCTTAGATCCACATTTTTTAAGCAAATTTATTTTCATCAAATCTAACAAGTTGACAAAATTGGTTTAACAGACATTTTGTACGTCTATTGTTTATAGGCCTGAGTAATGAGCCGAAATAGGTAAAAACATATCGTAGTTTTTAATCATTTTATTCTGATATCAATTAATAAATATGTCATTAGGATAAATAAATTGAAAGATATTTGACTACACTGTCAGGTGATTTTGATATATTTTTTTTGTTTATGTTGTTAGTTGTTGAGGTAACAGTTAACCCCAAATTTCAGATTTTTGTCTAATCTAAAATCTGTGGCATTATCCTAGTACACGAAAATAAGTAGGTGGTCTGTGGGCATTATAAGAAACTGTTAGAATAAACTAAACGGAGTTGTAAATAAAAGCATATTTCGTATCGTGTAAAATGACGGTATCGAATTTGCTAAGAATTATTTTATATTTGGATAATTTGGCAGGTGTTGCTGCAGATAATACAGTCAAACACCGCAGGTAAGAGTATCATTATAAATGCCCTGAATGTGTCGAGCTCGTTAAAACCTTTTATTGTTATAATGATTACTGATAAATATGTAGAAAGTGAGCTTACTCCTTTCTATGTAGTCTACAAAGCTTCACATTTATATAGTTCCTGTTCCTAGGTATTGGGTGGACCGATCAGGACATGTTTTATTAGGAGTCGATAATGATGGTTCTATAGCATTTGCGACTAAGTTACATTCATTGCCAATTCCTTTTTTAAAACAAAAAAGTAAAAATGCAACTTTTTATTATTATTTTTTTTTAAGATAGAGGTAATCATAATCATCATTTATTAATGTCAACTGTGCATTACATATATTACCAATCAGTGCATCCACTTCTTGGTTCCTAACTGAGATTGTGGTCTAGCCAGCACAGTTGTTACTGAGCAATGGCCCATTATAGGGCAGTCCAGCAAAACAGTTGAATGCTGTCAATATAGCTGCCATAGGACAAACAATTATTGTTTAGTTCCCTATGAGTCCATGATAATTTTAAAGCAAATTTTAAGGATTTTATATATATTTAGTGCCTTTTTTAGTACAGGACTTTTTTATAACTGCGTGTCTGCTTTAAACTTCTTACAGTTATGATGAGTGAATATTTTTTTGAAGCTCCAAAGTGAGAATGTGGAAATCACTGAACAGTACAAACCATAGATTTCTATAATTAAAAATATAGAATAATTTGTTATGGAAGATACTAAATGTAGTGTATGTAGATATGAAAGACTACTCCAGTGACAAACATGGACATTGTTAGTTACCTAGTTTGTTAGATTTAAATTATGTATATCCAAGTTAAACTAAGTGCATTTTTTGTAACAACTCATTCTTGTGTGTTTAATGTTTGTGCTGCACAAAAGTATATCTTTTTTCATAAATAAAACATATATTAATAAAAAAACATGATATTTAAACAAATTGTCATGCATACAAAAGTAAAAAAAATATACAAATTTCAGTAGTGAATATAATTAGTAATAGGTAGAGAGAAAAAAATATGTGTTTGTAATAAACCGGAAGGGCAAGTGTAAAGGACTTAATTTTTTTCAGCATTATTAGACCTTTATCCTTTACTAGAAAAAAATGAAGTTATATACTTGGACTCTAGGATTATAATGTCGAGCCTCTAAAAAAATTTAAAAAAAAATTGTTACATATTGTCCTGCTGTTACTGCTTTATTGAGCCATTCGTAATCCTTGAGTCCGTTTAATCTCCACCGTTCAAAAATTAATTTAAGATCTTCTGTCTTGATTACATAACAAGATCTTTAATTTGGTCATAGGTTTTGCCTCTCTTGATAAATCTGGTTATATATCTAGGATTATACACAGTCCAATAAAGCTGTGAATTCCTTTTCAAGTTTAGTTTTAAGTAAGTAAGAACTGTACAGGGTGGTTCCATAATGGAGGATCTCGGCTGTAGCTTGGGAAAGTGGTAAATCAGTCAAGAGAAATTGCCGTAAATTATTTTCAAGTTCGAAAATTGGCTGCTAGAAGGCATAACAGCAACGCAAAAATGTAAATGCCAATTTTCTCCTAAATTTCCATAATTGATGTATGTTGAAAATATAAGCATAGTAATCCTCAACCAATTAAACACTTTTTGATTCAGACTATTTTTGTCTGTGTTCAAAAATAAAGTGGTGGGGAAAAGTCAAACATTTTTTTATTTTCAAATGTAGATAGCTCTGTTTTGGATGAACCGATTTTATTCAACTTGGTATTGAAAAAAAGTGCTTTTTTTGCTCTACTCGTGGAGCCATAATTTATTTTTATTTATAAAAAACACATTTTCCATAACCACACAAAATCTGTTCTCCTTTCTTCTTCTACATATATACTTAAGGTAGGTTCACATTAATAAGGGTAAGTATACAAATGAAATGTCAGACTATTCTACATGAACTGAAAACACTAGTTTATTGGAAATTGCTAACATGTATCTTTTAATCAGCTAGATTGAAAAAATATATAATTTTTATATATAAAAAAATATTTTGTGTTATAATTTATAATTTGCCTCGTTTTATGGTGTGACTTGACACTTAACTAAATGTTTACAACTTTAATAGTTATTTCATCCAAACCACTGGCCTCCTCAGATTATATATCTGACACCCTTTTCGATATCTTTGTTATTTCTTTGAAATTACAGAACATTATATTCTTGTGTTTAAAAATTGCTGTAGTTACTCTAGAATTTTGTTAAAACGCGTTACCCATACTTTTACAAAATTTTAAGTAATTGACACAAGGGGTAAACCATGTTCCAAAAAACATGTATACGAATTCCAAATAATACCACTCTAATTCCACTAATTCCAACAGTAATACCACTAATTCCACTATTAATACTACTAATTCCATTAATTCAAACACTAATATGAGTAATACCAATAATTCCAGTAGTAATAATACTAATTCTACTAATTCCCATTGTAAACTAAATAAGTTTTGGTTAATTATTATGTTTAGAACATTTATTTTTATACAGGGTGTGGTAGCACTATTGATATCTTTAAACCTGTAAGAGATACGGAATAGTTAAATTGTTAAATTGGAGGAAATATGTGTTTTTAGAGGCCACTTATCATCCGTTTACAATATTATTATTTTATTTTCACTTAAGAACTACAGGGGTTTTTGTAGAAATAGCCCAACATTATTTTGACACATTTATAATTTTGAAAAAAAAGCTGTTACAAAAGTGTGTTAGTTTTTCCTTCTCTAAAACATAGGGACTACCTTAGATTAAAAGTTGTTTTGACATAAGGCACCATAACTTCTGATTTCTGCATGAAGGACAATAGAGAGAGACAGAAGACCTACATGCTTGTTAATTTCATACAGAAATCCTAAACTACTTTAAATGCCTAAATGTGATCATTGGTATATCACATTATACTGTAGAAAATCTTTTCAACATGGGGGTACATTAATTTTTGTAAATAACAACTTTTTACAGCAGAGCAATTTCATGGTTGTTTCAAGATTTGATAGTATGATTACCGAAAAAGAATTTGAATTCTCTATAAGCTTGAGTAAAAAGTTAAATATTTATAAAATTTGTTTATACCGACCCCCTCGATGTAGTGAATGTATGTTTTTGGAAAGGTTGGAGGGTCTGTTGCTTCAGATTTGTCCACAGTCTGATGTCATTTCGGCAGGTGATTTTAATATTGATTTTGGTTGTAAGGATAATTGTCATACACTTGCATTGAAACACTTATTTCAATCTTTTAATCTCAATATGCATGTTGGTTCCCCTACAAGAATTACCCAACATTCTTTGTCTATGTTAGATTATGTGTGTTTGGGTGTGAGTAATGTCTCTTGTTTTACTTTGAATCCGGGACTCTCTGACCACGAAGCAGTGTTGTGTGTCATACCATACGATGTACAGGCTCCACAAAAAACGAGAAGGGGGAGGATATTCTGTAAGAAAAATGCTTGACTGCTGGTTAGGTGTGGCCTCTTCTGGTGACCCCCTAAAAGAATTACATAGTCGGATTACAGAAGTCTTTGACCGTTCATTTCCAGTTGTTAACATTAAAAACAAGAAAGGGCAACCTTGGATCACAAGGGGTATTAGAGTTTCCAGCAAAAATTTGCGCTCTCTACACGCTTTGTGGAAATATTTCATAACTAGTGACTTCTTTGTTAATTACTTCAATAAGTACAGATCAATATACAGAAAAACATTAAAAATGGCAAAAAAAACTATTATGATTCAAGTATTTCATCTTCGAACAATAAACAAAAAGAGAGCTGGAAAATTGTTAATCAAGTCAGGGGAAAATCTGGTAGTTATGATGTATCTGATGTCGATATAAGACCTGAGGAATTTAATAAATTTTATTGGTCTATTGCCGAAAATCTCACTAATCAGATATCGCCAAGGTGTAATGGATTACAGATTTTGAAGCCATTCTCTATATGTGATTCTTTTTTTCTTACTCTAACTGGCGTGGTGGAGATTAGGACGATATTTAAAGATATTAAAAATAAAAATGCTTCAGGATACAATGAAATTTCGATGAGGGTATTAGAAGCTTCACCAGAGTCTACTCGGAACGCATTAGTGACGGCTGTAAATGATTCTTTCACTGCAGGAATCTTTCCTGAGTCTCTGAAGGAAGCGATTGTCATTCCAATTCATAAGGGTGGGGATGTCACTGCTCCAGCAAATTTCAGACCAATCTCCTTGTTGCCTAGATTGCTAAAGTAGTTGAAAAACTTGTAAAAAAAAGAGTTATCTCTTACTTAGAAGCACAAAATCTTAACTATTGATCAATTTGGTTTTCAGAGTGGTAGGAGTACAGGAGCTGCAATTTTTGCATTTCTTGATAATCTGTATCTTTACATTAATGAGGGTGAGTCGGCTGCGGCAATTTTTTTGTGATCTCGCTAAAGCTTTTGATTGCGTGGATCACGAGTATGGTTTCAGGGGAAGTGCTCTTCACTGGTTTAGGTCTTATCTCTCTGGACGATGTCAGAGGGTCAGGTTGCATGAGGCTGATTCTATTAAACCAGAAATTATTTCGGGAGTACCTCAGGATTCTGTTCTAGGACCAATTTTATTTCTTGTCTATATAAATGGTCTAGTGTCACTGAAAGTCAAGGGTGAATTCACAATTTTTGCCGATGTTACCTCAGTTTTGTGGCATTCCAGAGGGGCTAACTTATGCAATCGCAAATTATGTTGAACAAATTAAAAGGTGGTGTGATGCTAATCATCTTTCTTTCAACATTTCTAAGACCAATATTATGCATTTTGGGTGTTCACTTGATGATGTCTATCTTGGCAGTGAACAGATTTCGATAAAATCAAATATTAAATTTTTGGGTGTAACCATAGACACTAAGTTAACCTTTAAGGATCATATGATGTGATGTTATGCCTTGAGAGTTGTATCGAACAAGTTGGATGAACACATTGCGAAATCAGTATATTCGAGCCAGTTTTTGTTCTGCAAAAGAGGGCAGTGAGGTATATGTGCGGGGTAAGTGGTAGAGATTCTTGTAGACCACTATTTATTAATTGCAAAATCCTAACTCTAACTTGTATTTTCATTTTCGAGACAGCTTGTATTATGTTTAAAAAATTTAAAAATCGAGAGTATTATAATCGTTATAATACAAGACAAACTGGAACTCTGCCACTGCCCATACCTCACACTTCACGAGTTAAAAGCTCAATATTCTATACAGGTAGGAGGATATTCAACCACCTAACAGAGAGTGTGAGAGCTTTGAATAATATTAAAACATTTAAATCTTCTCTTAAATGCATATTACCCAAAAATCTTATTATGGCCTTGTGGAATTTTTCAATGATGTATTATGACAGTGGATAGACTTCCTCATTCCAAGTCTCTGTTTAGTGTTCTTTATATTTAAGTGTGTATGTATATTTATACTATATTAGTGCTTTTGATGTGTGTTTTTTTTTCTTATTGTCTGTATTTTCTTTCTTATTGTCTGTATTTTCTCTACTTTTACTTATATTCTTTTTACTGCTTGTTGGTTTATATATTTCTACCTTTGGCTTTGTAACAAGATTTTATCTTAAACAATAAGGCAATTTTTGACTTTTGACTTTGACTTTGGTTTTGAGAGTTGGTATAAAAACCCAATTAAGTTGATGATGAGCCCCAAAGATGAAACGTCTGATTACAAATCTGAGTTCACCATCGCGTAGAGAATGAACAAATTTTTGTAGACTTTTATCAATATAGATATTAATAGTAGTACCACCTTAAGTATCATCTTAAAATAACACCATGTAGAGATACTACAAATAAGTATTTTACTGCTACTTAAAAGAAAATGCTAAAGATGTCTAGAAGCTTTTTATTTAGGTTAGTATTCTCGAGATATGTATGAGTTGTACTAAGTACAGTATCTAAATAATAAAATGATTTTTCTCATGTGTAAAATTTCGTTTTTCATTTGGTCATTATATTATATGCCTATCGCATCAAACATAAAAACAAAATGACAAAAAAATAGATGAATGTCCACTTTGCAGGGTTTCCATTTGAAAAACAAGCCCCTCCTGACTCATTTAATTGTTTTAAGAAATAAAGCTAAATGTTAAAACACGGAATTTTCTGATTTTTTTTTTTGGAAAGCGTTTTTTAAATATTTTAATAAGGAATTTTATTTTAAAAAATTAGTTCCTGACCCTATAAAAATAAGTGAGTTAGAACGGAGGTCGGACACCTGTGCTCTAGAGCTCAGGTAATATAGAGGGTACTAGGGAGGGTAATAGTGAAGGAAATAGTATTAGATCTATATTTAAATATATTTTCGAAAATCGTTCAGAAATGTTGACATTTTTGAAAGAAAAAGTCAATATTTCTTTGCAACTAGTCATTGCCAGGCAACAGAAAATGACTGTTAGGAAACATTTATTTTTGTACTGTAAAGAAATATTATTTTTTACAGTTATTTGGATAGTAAAAAAATGTCAAATTTGACAATTCAATATAGCTTTGTTTCGATAGTTACAAAACAAATATTTCATGGCAACCTTTATTTGTGAATAAAATGAGTAATGCTAATTTCAAAATTTTAACAAGTTGATTGAGATAATGTATGTCCTTTCAACAATTTTGTATTTTCGGAAAAATAGTATGTATACCTCATAGGAAATCTGGACTCATATTGCCTGTCTTGGCTTGGACCTCTTCCTACTAGGTATACAATGATTGTACTACTCCTAAATTTTCGTGTAGCTGATCATGGAAACATTTTTTGAGTCATTATTGCCTCTCGTATACTTATTAAAGTTTATCAACCAAATTATGTGTCTCATTTTGGGTACTTTTGCGGGGTATCCATTATTTTTTTAGAAAGTTGCGGTTTTCGTGACATTGTGCTACTTTTTCATAAAACTAAAGATTTTAAAATACAGGGCTATATTGAAAATGTTGAACTGAAAAATGAATGAAAATGAAAATGCATTTTCAGACATCCCTCGTATCTCAACTATCAGATAACTTATCGAAAATGTGAAAACTGTTTCTTATATACTTTTCCCATAGAAGTCAATTCCGCCTTCGGAATAACAGGGTCAGGTAAAAAGTTATCGGATCCTACTTTGTTTTTTTAAATGGAACACCCTGTATATTTATAGACTATAAAATTTTTTTTTTTTACCTTTTCAAAAATATATAATAGTATGCACTTTTTCTGAGAAACACGCAAATAAATAACAATTGTCTGAAATTAAATGCAGAATTTAATAGTATGCCATGAATAACAATAATTAACAATTGAAAGTTACATATTGCTATCGAAGAATTGGATACCTTGCAAATAGGTATCTTCTTATATAAAAATACCTATACAGTTTTTTAATAACAGTAAGTTTGTAACAACAGTTTTATAGCATAAAGTAACAATATAACAAATACAAAAAATAACATTATTAAATAAAAAGAAAAAACAAATTTTTAATGCAAAATTGGCAGATTTTTGTAATTCTTCGAATAGCATTAAAAAGAACCATTGTTCTCACTCCTAGACTTCGAAAGGCTAAATAATAGCTTACTTACCTTTGGAAATATAATTCCGAGGCTTCTTCAGAATTTTCATTACTCTGTATAAAACATACCAGCATGTCATATTTTTCATAATTTTCATACGCTGCCATTATTCGAAGAAATTGATAAATATCAAATAAATAAAAATACCAAAAAAACGTTTATTAACTGCTTATTAACCAAAAGTCAATCCAAAAACCCATGAGATAGTAGACAAATATTGACATTTATTTTTGTTTCTTGTCATAAACAATAGCCATAGCCTACTACTAAATTGTGCATTTAAGAGAGAAAGTGCATACTATTATATATAAAAAGGTAAAAAAAAAGACAAATTTTATAGTCTATAAATATAGAGGGTGTTCCGTTTAAAAAAATAAAGTAGGGTCCGAAAATTTTTTGACCTGGCCCCGTACACTAATTCCGTCGGAATTGAGTTCTACGGGAAAAGTTATATAAGAAGCAGTTTTCACATTTTCGATAAGTTATCTGATAGTTGAGTTACGAGGGGTGCCTGAAAATGTTTAAAAACTAAAAGGGCTATGAAAATTTTGTTAACGGCATCTTTAGTTTTACAAAAAAGTAGCACACTGTTGCGAAAACCTCAACTTTCTATCTATAAAAATAATAGAGATACCCCGCAAAATTACCCAAAAATGGGTTACCCTGTACACTAGATACCTTTATTGAAAAATATACCGTAGACACCCGTTACCCATACTATAAAAATAATTTACTAATATAACATATTAACTACACAATAACAATACAGTCCTGTCAAAGTTGTAGTGAATGTCAGTGGTATATCTTTCAATGGATTTATAAAAAAAGCTCTAAACAAAAATAAAAATTTTAATGCTAGTATAAGTAATTATTATTTTTTGTGTATGTTTATATTTTTTTTACTATATTTAAATAGTCCTGCCTTTTTAAATAAAATAGTCCAGTTCCTTTTAGATCTATTGGGCCATAAAAAATATATTTCTCATCAACTATATCACTGTCATCTGGCAATGGTCATCATTTGTCCAACTCCGACTTCTAAAATTTAAAATATATTGGTCGAATTCAGAAAACCTGTTATTCTGCCAATATACTTATCTTATTCTGTATAACTGTTAACTGTTGGCACAATATTTTTCAAATAAAATACGAGTTTTTGGAATATTTATTTATAATTATTGGAATATCTATTTCCAATTATACTAGTCACAATTATCTGAGCAATTATCACTTTCATCATTCTTTGTTTCTGAATCTACTTCGATGTTAAAATCTGAAAGGTCTGCATCCAATGTACTGGTTTCATTTTTATTATTATTTTTATTCTTTTGACTATGGTGTTATATTTGTATTTTAGTTCTTTTATTTCAACATAGGCAGAGTCTGAAAAGGGTCCTAACATTTTTAGAATTTTTTTTATCTTAATTATAAAGTTCTTCAGTGATATTATAGCTCGTATTATCGTCAATTTTAATTCTTCGGATTCTTGCTCCTTTTCATTGAAAATTTCTTCTATGTTCAAATTCATGTACTCATCCTCATTTAAAATACGACAATATTTTTTTGCTTCTTTCATAACATCGTTTAATGCCCGTCACACAGTTACTTCTATATTAGTATTAACAATTTCTTCGTCAGTATCAGCAAACTTTATTGCTTTCGAATTCCTTTTTTCTCTTCACGTAGAAATGAAAATTCAGGTTGTATGTCCGTTATTATATCCAACTATATAATACTGAGATACTGAATTATTCATGCTCATAAACATAGTTTTTACACACTTTATAAGTAAAATACAAAATATAGAATAAAAATTAACATTAACAAACATTACAGTGATAGTCAATATTTTAAAACTACGTAAAAGAAAGGAACCTTACATAAAGATATTTTTATTCAAGAACTCTTCAATACTGTAGAAGGCATGTTTTAATAGATACTTTTTAACCGAGATCACAAACTGCTTTTCATCCAAATATTTAATATCCTCAGGGAGTTTGTTGAAAAATTTAGGCCCATATAATTAGTACAATCTCAAGAAATTTATACTTATGTTATCTAAACCTAGTGTCGTGGGTTTAATCTTCACAACAGAGACTATAGTTATTTAAATTTCTCCTAACATACAACAAGCAACTCAGGATATACATAGATGGAAAGGTAAGTTTACTTAGATTAATGAAGGTCTGCCTAACTTCTGCTCTATAATGCAGGCCGTCCACCTCGTATGGCCCTTCTTTGGTGTTTGAAAATTCTACTTGCCTGAGCAGAGTGACCCCAGGCAAGTATTGCATAATAATAATAATAATAATTCCTTTAATTACAATGTGACTGAAATAGTGCATGAAAAGCTATAAGGAATACTGTTTTGTCAACATTGTTCCTAAGATTTCCTAAAAGGAAGATAGATTTTGTCATTTTTTTGGTTATTTGGTCAACATGGGCGTCAAAAACCAAGGTATTATTGAGATGTATCCCAAGAAATATCACTGAACTTGTTTTATATGTATCGTCTGGAATATGTTTCGGATTCATATCTCTTAGACTGAAGAGGATCTTTTTTGTCTTGTTTATATTTGATGATAATTTGTTTGTATTAAACCATTTTTCTATGTTTATAATTGATTGTTTCATCTGAGTAATTAGAAGGTCTAGATTTTTGTTTTTTGAAATAGCTGTGGTGTCATCTGCGAATAGTACCAGTTTATCGTCTGTAGAAGTTTCAATGTCATTTATGTAAATTAAAAAGAGCAGGGGCCCCAGGATTGACCCCTGTGGCACCCCATGATCAACAGAGAGTGACCCTGAAGACTTTCCTCCATAAAAGGTCTGTTGGGTTCTGCTTGAGAGATAACTACCCATTAACTGGATACTCAGCTTATTAAATCCATAGTACTTTAACTTACACAAATGGAGATCATGACATATGCAGTCGAAGGCCTTGGATAAATCACACAAAATCACTCCTATATATTAACTCTCTTCAAAGCCCTCGACTACAATACTGAAGCACAGAGAGAATGGCACTAGCTGTTGACTTGGACTTTATAAAGCCGGATTGGTTTTTTATAAACTAATGATTTGTCTCAAAATATTTATACAGTTGATTCTTCGACAGGTACTCAGAAACCTTAGACTGTACCGGCACCAGGGTAATGGGCCTATAGTGTAAAAGTGTCAGGATATATATACCTTCACGTATGCAAGAGTTTATTAGATATGTGGTTTTTCAGTTTTTTTAAAAGAACTGTATTATATCCAAAAAATCTACTATTTTTTGATTTTAAATTATTTATTGCGCCCCTCACTTCAATAAAAGTAACTTATTTGAAGGAAAAGCCACTGGTAGGCGGTATTATGTCTAAATCGAGCAGGTATTTATCAAGTTCTAAATGGTAAACTATATAGTAAGCCTTTGATAATAAAATGTATTGAAGATCTTGCGGTTCGAAAAAGTCTTTTGCAAGGTTCACTGCTCATATTAGGCAAATGCAACATACAATTTTCTATGTGTTTAAATTTAAAAAGCAATATAATTTTTAGAATCATGCGCGCATTTCGCTCCACGCAAGTATAACAATTGCTGGAAAAAAGTTTTCTTTGTGTTCGATTTTTATCTTTTTCATTGACAATCTCCAGATAGGTAAAAAGAACCCAACGAACCATATTTTATAAACTTTCAGAAAGAGGAATGTTATTATCTAAAAAAGCTATGGTTAATTTTATAGAATACATCTTTTCTGCCGATAAAAAATTCATCTCATCTTCCCTTTTAAGCCCCGTCATGAGTAAATGTTTATCTTTTGAAATGGTATTAATGATATTGGTAAGATGTTCTGGAATAGCAACTTTATCGCCTATTGTCAATGTAACCTTATTTTTTAAAAATCTAACTCTCAGTTTAGTTAACATATTTATAAAATCCATCAATATTATTTCCAACAAATATTTAACACATCTGAGGATACACCATTTTGTGGCAAGATTTGTGCATCAGTGCCTAGCTCGGAAGTTAATCTCATTGCCTTTAATAAGCCAGTATCGCTATCCAAAGAAAAACCTACGATAGTAAATCCGAAATTCTTAGCTTCTGTTTTTAAATAGTTCTATTGCTGAAGTACATCTTTGTATGTAAATTTGTTAGATGTTCCAAATATACTTAAACAGTATGTTGCCATTATTGGAATGAGATACTGGCCAACTATGATATATGCATTATGAAGCCTTAGTTCCCCTTAAAAAATATAAATGCGTTTTGAACTGTGAAGCTATTCTTTTACAGTAACACGAGCCCTATAATTTTATTTGAAATGAGATCAAATTCAATTTTACCAGTAACTCAAGGACCGTCCTCAGAGAGCCTTACATTTATGGATTTTTTTTTGTAACCCTTGGAAATTAAAGTTGTCTTCTAGTCGAGTACTTTTATTTTACTCTCTGAAGGAATATACTGTCTTCTTGCCTATGTGCATTGTACAGGATATATTTTACTGCTGAGCAACATGCTGCTTTGGTAGCATACCATGGCTTATTCCACTCAAAAATGAGCTATATGCAATACTCGCTTATGGTAGCCTATAGGTATTTTTGAAGCAAAAACATACCATCATAATAAATTTTATCATGAAATCCACAGACAGTTGTAAGCCTATTTTCTTTAACACTCCATACTAACTCTCCTTAGTCAGATAGTTCTTAAGAATACATGTTTCATAAAAAAAAACACTCACCAACACTCATTCAGACATTCATCAACGTGATACCCGACGCAAAGAAAATATTTTAAAACCACAGAACACACTTCATAGGGATAACACTATTGGCATAGATCTATAAAATCTATTGCCACTTGCTTGAATGATGAAATGATAAAAAAATATTTAAACTGCTATTGCTTCTTATTCAGTAACTGATTTTCAAAATGCTACAAGAGAGAATTTAATAGTTTAATTTAATGTTTAATGTTTTGTATCTGATATTTAGGTTTTCATCTAATATATGATGTACTAAGTATGCCTGTATGTATTTATAAGGTATTTATTAGTATGTATTTTATGGTTAAACTTGATGACATATCTATAAAAATATATTTTTCCTTGTGATTAATAAACATAAATAATATTAGAAGAGACTTTATTGCTTTTTTTTGTTTGTTATTATAGGATTCAAATGTTTTCATATAGAGTTTTGAGCAGACTTAGGGAATTTTTCAACCTTGTATATTATTGGGTTCATCAGAAACTATTTTTTAATACGATCGTTAATTTTTTATTTATTATTTTAGATGATATTGACTTCCTAAAGCGAATTATGTGTCTTAGTTAACGTTTTGAACATATTTTTTTCTTAATGTTAAATTTCATTGGCACCTTCTGTCCGTCAATACCATTTATACAAAACTTTTGAATTAATTGTGACATTAATGGTTTTAAGAGATCAAAAAACTAAAAAAAAAATAAAAATACAGTTCATATTTAAAATTACGTCGGATTAAAAATTTAAAAGTGCTATAATGTTGAGGACCGAAGTTACCATAAAAGTATGGAACACCTCAAATAAAGTCAAATAAAAAATTAAGCAAAACGTTTTCGACGAGAAGTTTTACAATGCCTAACTTTTTAAACGCAATTTATTTTTTTTATTTTTTACCGTTCGTAAGATCCCAGTCATGAGCGCGGAATTGCGACACCCTGCAGATAAAGTTTATATTAATCATATTTTTTTTGGATACCTGATATACGAATAAAAAAGCATGCGTATTTATCCATTATTTTATTCAAAATGCCCCGAGAACTCTTAATAAAAAGGAAATTATACTTTAACATAATTCAGTTTAAACAAAATTTGCCTATGGTTAATATTTGAATAAAACTAAAAAACCGTCTCGAGCTTCGAAACCCCTCTTCTATTCAACAATAAAGAAAAGTAAAAATATCTGGTATCATTCATTCATACCCTAGTTTAAGAAAATAAAACAGATATGATAAGGTCCGACAAAGTTATTTAGTAAAAAAAGTATGAAGTAAAACTGATAATCAGAAAACCAAAATAAATAAAAAGATAGTTTTTTCAAAAAGAGTGCTTAATGTAGACGAGAAAATGTCAAAAAAAATTCAAATTTTTAGGAAAAAATGAAATCTCAAAAAACAAATCACATATTAAAAATTTGAGAAATTAGTTTTTCACAATAATCGATTTAATAAACAGATTTCGGATTTGTAAATTTTCGCTCTTGGTAAAGTTCGTGTAAAAAATATCGTTTGAAAATAAACCATTTTCTTTACAAGCTATGATCATTTAAATTAAAATTGATTTTTAAGAAATTGCCCTTTAGTAGTTTATTTCAAATAGTCCTTGTTGCCAAAACATCCTAATACATATTTGGATATTTCATTTCAATTGATATTTTCTTTATAAAGAAATCGGAACAAATAGCGTCCCGACGTAATTCATCGAGACCCGGGACAAACTTCGAAATAGGGATTGTCCCGATAACCTCGGGACGTTTAGCAACCTTAATATATAAAAGTCTTTTCGGGTTTAGATTTTAATTTTTAAAACTCTCAGTACAGTGTTCATATTTTCAATCAGACATTATTCCAAATTTAAGATTTTTTATTTAATAAATATTTATTATTATCTGACGGTGGCTTGTAGAGCTGGCAGTCAGTAAGCTTACAGAACGTTATCTTGATCGAAATAAGGATAGTTGACTTTCTCTTTTTGTAAGATTTAAAAACGTTTCTTTAATACGCTCAATCATCTATGGTTTTGTCTCTAGTAAATGAATAGTGAAATTTTAAAGTTAAAATACTTTTCTTTCTATTTATTTAACCATGGTCCATTTATTACCACATCTGTTCTTCCTGTACCACGTGCCTGTGTTCAACTTGTTTTTTTTTGTTGATCTTGAATTTAGCTACAAAAAATTCCTTAAAATCCATGCATCATGCATGATTATTACTTGGTTAGTAGATATTTTTTCTATTTTTCAAGTAATTCTTTTCTAATGTATATTTTCTGTTTATCACCGACATTTTTGTTAAAATATAGGTATTTTTACAGGTGTTAGATGTTGCTAGTTAGATTTCATTAGTGCATTTTCAAAAGGTGTGTTTTCTCGAACAAGCAAACAAATTTACTATTTTTGTTCAATTTATTTTGAGACAATTCAATCTTTTTAATCTCTTCTTAGAGTTTGCTAAATGTTATATATATATATATATATATATATATATATATATATATATATATATATATATATATATATATACCCAAATAACGCTTAATTCATAACATTCAGAAAATCGACTAAAAACACAACCGAAATATCCGAATAATATAGTAGATTAATATTAGAAATAATAATTTATTATCTAAACAATCTGTACCATTGACATGGAAATAAATAAACACCATTGCTTTTTATCAAATATGAAGGCATGTTTGTTCCATCAAGAACGGTACAAATCAAGCTACCACCATTAGAAATAAAAAAAAAAGATATTAACAAAAATGTTACTAAAATTAAAACTATAAAACGTAAAATTAAAGAAAAAGATAAAACGTTTTTAGTAAACCCACCTTAAGCAGCAGTATGGCAGTTAATAAAACAGCTGGAAAATATATAATCTTCTGTGGACACACAGTGGAATGTTTTCGTGGGTATCCTGTCTCCAATTTTTAATCACTGTTTTCCGCTGAAACCAATCAATACATCATCAAAAAGGGTTCCACATCGACATGACCTGGAAATCTAGTCATGTAAGAGTGAATTGGATGTGTTGTTGGTGCTTGATAGAGGAGGGGGTTTTCACGAGGCATATAGAGAAAACAAACGTCATTATAATTGTCTTATTGTTGGAGCGAGAAAAACTCAAATTAGCAATTGTATAAATATCATCGACAATAAGTCTTAATGTGTTTGGCAGATAGTGAGAGAAATATGAGGCAGCAACAAGAGACGTGGCGACTGCCGGATTCCTGGTAACCCAAAGACCATTACTAATGACTTCAACAACTTTTGTCATTCAAGCAACTCCAGGCCTTAAAGTGGTTTGCCCCACGCAGGCCCCTTTTCATGTGATATTCCATTAAATAGGTCTTTCTTTTTGACCCCAGTCACTATCCATAAGGTTCTAAACATAATCACAAAACTTGAGGACAAGATATCTGTAGGTTATGATGAGCTATCCTCTAACATCATTAATACATTTTTGCAGTCCTCTTTTGCCATATTATTAGTAATTCTTTTAAAAATGGTATTTTCCACACAACCTTTAAGTTGGCTTTAGTTGAACCCCTTCATTTAAAAAGGGTGACTTTAAAGCTCTTGAAAATTTTCGACCTATCAGTCTGATACCTACATTTTCAAAAATCTTTCAGGTGGCTATGTGCAGTAGACTATTACCCTGTTTTTACACTGAAAAACTACTAAGTGATTCGCAACACGGCTACCTGAAGGGGAAATCTGTAGAGACAGCTGTTTATGAGTTTGAAGACAAGATCAATAGTGGCTTTGAAGAGGGTGGTGAATCAATCCGTGGGTGCATCCCTCAATCTATCTAAGGCATTTGATAGTCTGAACCACCAGATTTTATTGGAGAAACTCAAGCGTTAAGTGTGCGGGAACCAGCATTGAATTGAATCTGATCATACTTAATAAATCAAAGGCAGAAGGTGGTAGTTGGGAGAAATGGTGAACAGCACTTTTCAGAGGGTTGTCTCAAACTAGGTATTCCGCAAGGGTAGTGTCATGGGCCCTTTGCTCTTCATTTTTTATGTAAATGACTTGGCTTTGGAAATTGTTTGTTAAGACTCCTACTTGGTAAATTTTGCTGATGACACAAACATTCTAACCATCAAATCAACCATGTCTGAGCTTCTCAATATTGCTACTGATCGCCTCAGAATTGCACAAGACTGGTTTATGAAGAACAGATTACACCTCAACAACCAAAAAACGAACTTCCTGTTTCAGAACCAAACAGAGGAATGGTGATATTCCACTGGACGCGGAACTAGGTAACCAGAGTACGACTAGCCAGAAGCACAAAATTAAGCCTAGTTGTAGATCAAAACTTAGATTAGGTAGAACAGATTTCAAACATTTTGCAAAAAAACTAAATTGTGCCTGCTCCTTCCTAAGAACTGCAATGTTCACTCTGCTCGGATTTGAGATCATATTCTAGGGACCGGGCTTAGTCGTCTTTCGAAATAGTGAGTAATATATCACCCTATAGTCTTGTGATATTCCTTTTGAAGGGTTTTCTCTAGGTAGTAGTATTAAGTAGATCCCCCACGCGGTAAGTCTGGCTACACTACTTCCGGTATTACTTGCATTACTTTTTTTTGTTCGAATATTACTTGAATTACCTTTTCTTTCAAATTAAAACACACCCACATCCGTAACCAAGTAGGGTAGAACCCGAAAATACTGTAGGAATCGACGCGTTCACAGCGTCAGGGCCCTTTGTAACGGGATAACTTCTACTCCGAGCGATTAAGAGCATTCGAAAATGAAAAAAGATTAGGCTACTGAGGCATTTGCAAGATTCCAGTAAAAGAAAAATAATTATATATATAGAACATGTTTAAAAAATATTTAGCTACGCCACTGACAGGTATATAATTTTCAACGTTTTTAATTTATATCATTAATTTGTAAAAATTATAAACTTTTCGTTATAGTTTCTTCAATATGCAGGAGCAGGACTACTTTATTCATTCATAAATGCAACCAATTTGATTAATTTTTCTACATTTGATATTTAATGTTAAAACTTCGTCCTCATTAGTATAATCTGGTTCCTGTTCTGGTAAAATAGTACTCTTTTCGCATGCAGCAACAATAGATAAATCGTTTATCTAAAATAATTGATTGTTTATGTACACGACTTCTATATCGTTTCAAATAATAGTCTTTTGTAAAAAATACGTCGTGTTCTTTTTTCAGATACGCCCACAATAATAATAATTATACTATACCTAAAGAATGTATCTATGTGAAAGCTCTCACATTTAAAAATCCTTAAATTCTTTTGAGAAATGTCGAATTCTGCTAAAAAGATTAAAACACGAGAAAATGCCAAATTTTTTAATTAGATTAAATTGACAAAAGATAAAAATCATTTATTACACGAGGCCATAGACATTTGTCTATGGCCTCGTGCTAGGTTAAACATTAAAAAAACATATTTGATATGATTTGACAGAATTGTTCTTATATAAAATCTTCTAGATAGGTGAAATGCCGACAACTTACGAAGAAATTGTTTTAATTATGTACATATTGTCTGTCATTCTTTTTTTTACATTTTTTTAAAAATTACCATTAAAAGTCTTTATGTTTTCAATCTAAAATGTTGCCACAATATATACAAAGAGAGGAATCTTTATTTAAAAGATGATCCTGAACCAAAAACAGTTTATGGGTGAAGTAAATCAATAACACCCTGTATAATAAATACATCAACCAAACCAAATTTCTTACCTATTGCCAGTCGTAACAATCTATGAAAAATGAATAAAACAATACATACAAAAAACCATTTATTAACAATATGTTACACATTTAGCTCTTTCCCCTGAAGATTCGTTACTCCTGCTGAAAAAATAAGCAATCATTACAAAACTTGAATTTCCCGAAAAAAAAAACACAAAAAAACTGTTGAATTAAAACTGAAATTTATTTCTACATCTAAGAAAATAACGTTAAAATACTACATACGAAAATATAAAATAAAAGTTTTAAGAATCTCAGAAAACTAAACAAAGAACCTTATATTTGTTAAGGAAATACTTATATTGTAATCTGTATCACAGCACGGGTATATTTCTTAAGATAAATGGTCTACTAAGGTAGACACGAAAGAGTGTCTTCAGTAAAGTCTAATATCAAAGGGGATCGGAACATACAGTAAAGGACCAGATGTATTTATGGTAAATGTTTACCATTCTTTTTTTTATCTATTTTAATCGTGAATAACGGTTTCCTTTACTGCAATTTCTGATGTTAAATTCCAATACTGAAAAAATCCTTCTTACAAATAACATTTAACTATAAGAAAAAAGTGAAATAATAAACTGAAAATAGTATGATTAGTTTAAGTCAAAGAATAAAAAAAATTAACTTTTTGTACCCTTTGTAGATTTATTATATATAAACATGTAGACTAATGTTTTCAGTTTACCATTATCATTATTCTTTTAAATGAAATAAATTATCCTAATGTAAACTTAACTATAATAATACTACATTACAGAAACATAACCAAAATACCTCAAAATGTTAATTGTTAATCATTATTTCTGAACATGACAAATGAGAATGACAAAATACATATAATGATATGTCCATTTTAGAAAGGTAATTATTTTTGAAGTAACAAAATGTTGCAATTGTCTGAATATAGGCATTATTCTGAATGCTTTTAAGAGCATTTACCACCTTACCCAGTTAGTAGTTTTGAGACTTATGACAACAGAAAGTTTAACTTAGATATCAAAGAAAATAAATAGGAAGAAAATATTTATTTAATTTTGAATGAAGTACAGTGGTACGATTGTGTAACGTTTGGTTGTCGCCCAAGAATGTCATCAGGATCGAAATTGATGGCATACACTGATAAACGCTTTGAAACAAGTAGTTCACTTGTGTTTTACAAAGTTCTTAGAGGCGTTCGGTAAAGGAAGTCTGGACTGTTATGCAAGCTTAACGTTTTGCGTTCACTGTACTTACTCTAATAATTTTAAACATAAACTATATCTTTCGTTCTTAAATAAAATGTTAAGTCTTGGAAATGCTATTTTACATTTCAGAATATTACAAAAGTATTAGAAACATCTAACCATCAGTTGGTATTCATTAAGTTCAAAAATATACGCACAGATATTTTAAAGTTATTTTTAGTAGCCTACTAACCCACAGTTCTCAATTTGATCTTCGTATCATATTAATTCTTTTGAACATTATAACTAGATACTGAAGTTAAGAGCCCCATTATATCATAAGTAAAAAAAATATTTAAGACAGTCAAAATAATTTTATAGTCAGACTTTTGGACAGCACAATGCAACTTAAAATATTTAATATGATTTCGTAATTATGAGCGAATCATGCTAAACCTAAATAAACACTAATACATTAGATGCAAATTAATGCACTATAAGGTACCAAAAGCGAAAAATATAGCGCCCGTAAGGTTTCAATAAAAATATCTTGAGTGCTACACAGTTTTTCTGTTTAAAGACTTAACAAAATTTAAATCACACAGTCTAAAACAGGGTCGAATTTGACAGATGAAAATATAAATTTAAATGCAAAACTTATGATCTTAAACTAAATGAGTACATGCAAAAATAAAAACGTCAGCATGAGTTTTAAATGGTTGGTGATTATATCTTAAGAAAAAGCGCTGATTTGCACTTAACTAATTTTTCCATTAAGCTTAAAGAAATAAAAGAAGTAACAAAAGTATATATGTCCGCACACATTTAGATAGGCGCACACAGTCATACTTAAAAGCATTTAAACTCCTTTATACCTTCAATTTTTATGGGAAAATTATTCAGTTGATACAATTTAGTACTTTAGGAACAAGCGGGAATCATGGAACTTATAGACAACACAATGATTCCCTATTTCTTCATGAACCTACTTACTTGTTCTGGGTTGGGCGATTGAGGCTGCGCATTGTGGGAAGGAGATTGGACTGTCACCGCCATAATTGGCTGTCCACTTGCTGTTTGTATTCTGACTGGACTATTCTAAAAGATAATAAAATGGTAATCAAATAATCGATTTAATAAGTAAGAAAACAGAACTTTAGAGTAAAAATAAAAATAGAGGTCATTATTTACATATTTAGCCACTGTCAAGAATAACTAACAATATAAGGTCGATCGTATGACGATGCGAAGCGTACCCAGATACACCAATGTTTATATGAATTTATATTGCGGTGGATGTCTAAACATGATGCAACAAAATGATCATACAAAGAATAGTAACGTTTTTCTAAAATTAGTGTCTAAGTAGTATAAATAA
Source organism: Kuschelorhynchus macadamiae (assembly GCA_030620095.1). Classification (NCBI taxonomy): domain Eukaryota; kingdom Metazoa; phylum Arthropoda; class Insecta; order Coleoptera; family Curculionidae; genus Kuschelorhynchus; species Kuschelorhynchus macadamiae. Next base: position 617,253 of record JAUTXW010001111.1, on the reverse strand, counting down.
ATTACTTGTATTGCAAAATACAAGATAAAATAGCCATAGCCTCAAATCAGATTACACCAGTAACACAAGTCTTGATTAGATATGACAACTCCGATCGACTACTCCACGTATTAGAGCACCCCCCTTTCAATGACCTGGAATTCTTATAGTAGACTAGTATAGTGGGCTACAGCAAATATTGTTACAGGGTGACGTGACTGGCTAGAAGCGTAGGCGGGGCTTAGCAATCAGTAGCCGTTCACCAAACTACAATAAACTTTAACATTAAATAACTTAATTTGCCAAAAAAATATGCAAAAGTTAACTGAATTAAAATTATCATTACCAAGCTTTTCTTAGCTTCACTATGCGTTATTGTGTGATTGTTCGTCTGGTTCAAATCTTGTAATTATATTTTGCCTTACTTCAAGAAGCAGCGTTCTAAATGTGCGTAAGATTAGGGGAACCGTGATTTTGTAAATATTTTTAAGTTTTATTTACTTTACCTTAGACATTGAAGCTATAAGGAGCTTTAGTTGACATAAGTATAGAGCGGCAGTGTAAAGTTTGCAAAAAATAGCTATTTAACATTTTCGTGTTCAACATTATTTCCAATAAAGTTTACCTAGACTTAAACCTAACTGAAGTGATAATTAGTGGTGATATTGGATCCGCTATACGGGTGCCCAGAAACTCTCTCAACAAATATTAGGGGGGTGATTCTCCAACAAAAAAAAATAGTTTCCTGTAAACATTGATTCAAAAATGATTCGTTACCGAAATACAGGGTGCTAAACATTTTACAACAAAACCCCAAAAAATAGTAAAAATTATTTATTTCCTGTAAATTTGTCGGGAGAGTTTCTGAACACCCGGCTGAACCTTTATTTTTCTTCGATTTTGTTTATTTTATATTATCTTTAAGCAGCAAAATACAAGAATTCTAACCACACTACACCACAACTTGTTACATTTTGGACCCGCGTTTCGCTAACCAACCATCAGCAGATAATATAAACTAAAGTAACTTATCCTTACCGAGATTATTTATAGGTAAATATAAGTGGCAAGTAAGCAATAGAGGGGACTGTAGGGAATATGCCCTCTGTCTTTATTTAGTGCTTTCTTACCACATTTAACTATTTCTATACTCTGAAATGCAAACTATTTCTTTCCCCAAATTCAAACTAACACATAGTAACCCACAGTTACCTAAACTGTATTGCCTTCCCAAAATCCATAAACCTGGGACGTCCAAGAGACCTATTGTTTCAGCTGTTGGATCACCAACGTACAAAAGTTCAAAATGGTTAGTAGAAGAATTCAGCAAATTAAATATCTCGTACGATAACTTTGATATTACTAACTCATTAGAATTCTTAGATAAAATTAAGAATGTTCATTTAAAAGGTGAAATTTTAATATCTTTTGATGTAAGCTCATTGTTTCCTAGTGTACCCATACAACTGGCTTTAGAGTACCTAAAGGAACTACTTGAATTCGATAATTTGAAGAAATAAATTATTGATGAATATTTGTTTCTCACAAAATTATATATGATTCAATTTTTTTTTCAGTTCAACAATAAATATTGTGAACACAAGGGTGTGATATAGATACATACACGATATATTTTGTGTTTTAGTATCAAAAATAGCAAATATATCGTCTACGTATCTATACGTAGGACCCTTTGGAAATACGCGCGTCCAGAACTTAACAAGTTGTGGTGTAGTGTGGTTAGAACTCTTGTATTTTGATCTATCTTCCACCACAGGTTCCATTGTTAGGAATTATCTTTAATGTTTTCCAATAATTTGGAAAACTTTGATCAAATAAACTTTTCTATAATTCTTTGTTACATTGGGATGGGTATGTAGAACTTAAATTTTACACCCGCATTCACAAAAGAGGTTTAAATTTAGACCAGGGATGCGATTTTGCACTTATCATTTCGTTAGTTAACGAATCGCTAAATCACGTGATTTAGCGAAACAACTGACAAAGGTTGGAAGTAGCATCCATTTCTTAAATGGAAAATTGTATGTATTTTTTACGTCAAGTAGGCCCGTTTTTCATTACGATTTGACAATTACTGTTAACCTTAAAATTATTTTGTTGACGTTGAGCAAAACACGACAAATTTGTTTGGCCTAATTAATTAAGTATACTTTATTATTTTGGAAATAACTAAAACGTGATGAAGAATTAAAAATCTGAAGCTTCTAAGGTCTGCCTGGAGATCCTTAATACTTGTGTTTGTTATACTTCTAAAAGGGAAGATACAGCAGCATTCCTGGCATCAATTGGTGATGGTGAATAATTATTGTAGCTAATACCTAGTAATATTCAGAAAGAAAACAGAGGTTAACAAATAAGTGGTGATTTCAAGAGACCTAAATTTGACTTTAATTAATCGCTACATGTGAGTGCAGTGAAAAAAGGTGAACATTTTAGTAGATATTATATTGTGCTTTTCCAGAACAGATTTTAATGTTATTATACCTTATTATAAAGGCGTAATATAATATTTTTGCACTTGTATTTCCAGATATTTTAGAGATATTAGAGAATATGATATTCTTAAAGGCACTGTCAGGTATTTTGAGATAGGAAATAAATATTTTAAGATACATAACACCTCTTTAAATAAATAGGCCATTAAGCAAACCTTTGTTAAAGAATCAACATTAAATTAAAATCTAATAAATTTAACAGACAATTGTTGAAAACTTTAGTAAGCCATATTTTTAGATAGTTTAAGTTTTTTTTCTTTATTGTCTACAAATTCAATGTACTGTAGTGATAAATGCATGATATATCTTTATTAGAGTGAACTAGTTTTAGATGTACTAGTCAAAATTTTGTTATATTTATTCTGAATTAAATATTTTTTCAAAATGAAACTTCCTACTTTATTTTCTAATACATTTGTTTTCTATATTTATCTAATGAATTGGTAATAAAAATATGTTTTTTATCTTTCTAAATGTATTGTTTATTTTAAGACGATTTTTAATAAAATGGTAATATGGTTTTAATAAAATAAGTTACACACTTATTCTGTGTTAAAATTATTAAAATACCTAGTAGGATTTATTAAATCACTAGAAAAGTATCATTCGAAAAATAAACAAATAAAAGTTAGAACTTTTACCATTTAATTATAAAGTTTAAAATAAATACAAGTCCTTATTGAAGAAGGGCAACCACCAGCATTTAAACCAGTTTATAAGAGTAAAAAATGAAAAATTAACCCTTTGAGATTTTTGCAGAACTTTACATTTTAGGGTGCTTGGGCCCCATGTTTTCCCACTTCTGTCAGTTTGTCTCTACGCAGCATAGCTTAAAAAAACTACTTATCCAGTTGAATTTGTTTTCAACGAAATAGAAACATTTTGGTAAAAATCGAATATGGCGAAACAAAATGGCGGCCTAATGAAATAAAATTGTATAAAACTCAAGTGAGAAACAGAGACAGACTGGTAAAATTTTAGTCCGAATCTTGTATGACAAAACTAAATGACGGCCTAATAAATTATTTGAATATGCAGCAAATTGTAGTGTCAATCTGTACGCGGGAAATTGATTTCCATTTAAAGTGGTCCCTCTCTAATATTTTTATTATTTCTCTTACTAAAAAATATTACATACAGTGTAATTTTTTACATGGAATGCTCTGTATAAAGAAGCCCTTTTAAGAAATACTCTATTTGTAACTGTTACGACTGAAATTTATATATTCAAAAATAATATGGCCATTTGTAGGCATTTGTAATTTTAGTTTTTTAAATATCATAGGTATGTATACCTAATAGAGTAATTTTATCATCTAAAAACTAAAAATTGACGTTTGGAGAGTTTACATAACTACCAAAAGAAACAGTTGAAACTGAAAAATAAATATTTCTACTTTCATACCTTAACTTTTGGAAATTTGTTTAAAGATTCATACATAATACCACCCATAACTAATTTCATAATGGTATCAATCTCTAACTCTCTATATCCCCGTAAATCTGTATCTATAAACGCCTAAATATAATTATTTTTTTAGATTTAAGTGTAGTCATAAATCTTTAAGATATAAATGAAATAATTTTCCATTTTGATTATTACGAAATTGACTGGAACTTCTTTAAATTTTTTGTTATGTTGCAATATTTTATAGTAAAAATCAATTCTGTATTTGTCACTAAATAAAAAAAAATTACAATGGGACATGTTTTTATTGTTCAAGTTGTTACAAGCTGAAATTAGTTTCCATTGCTGCAGATTTCTGGTGATACGTAAGTCCACACCATTTTCTTTTACAAAGGGTCCAAAGGACTCACACTGTGACTTGAAATACCTAAAAAGAAGAAAAAATATTGTAAAAAAATTGCTTTTCGAAAAATCAGCTGTAAATGAAGGATATTTTAAATGAAATAATATGCTATTAAAAAACTTCGATATTGATAAAATAGGTATATTTCCAATTTTAGTTAAAAATTAAATGCATTACTTAATAAGCATATTCCCCTTAAGGAAATAAAAAGAATATCCATATAAATATGACTTTTTAAACTTTTGTTTGTAACCAACAGCATGTATAGTACCTCCACCCAATTTTTTTTATTACATATAAGCATAATCCCTACATTAATTAATTAATTTTAGGTACTGATGTCCTATTGTAAACTACTGGACAGACGCAGTTATACATGCAAATTTGTAGACAAAAGTCAAGTTTACTAATTTTCAACCAGAATTTATAATTTCGATAATGCCTAGCACTATATGTTGGATTTATCACTTCGAAAATGCAAAAAGCCACAAGAAATCTGTTACACAGAGTATTATCTAAGTCCTTGTCATTTTCACAAAATGTTTATACACACACAATGACTATTACAAAACGAAATATTATATTGTTCTTTTCTACCCAGGATAATCCACACCCAAATACCAAAAAACTTTCTTTATATAAAGGGTGTTTTCACCAAAATGTAAATTTTTCTGGATATGTTCTTTTTCTCAGCTCCTGTATGCACCAAACAATTGTTTCCTACCCCATTCTATTGTGAACTTTTTACTTTAAACTAACTTTCATGATACATCAGATCAAAAGGTCATTTGAGAGTTTAAAAATTAATGAAACTTATTAAATAATGGCAAAAAGGTCTCTTATTACTTAAATTTACATAGATATTAATGAATTCTTATGATGAGTTTGAAGTTAGTTCAAAGTAAAAAATATGCAAAACAGTTTTTTATAAGTATAATGTTTTTATTTATATGTTGACATCTAGATACAGCTTTAACTATAGAAAATAAAAACACAATAATATTATCTTCCAAGAATACAAAATATTACTGAATAGAAGAAATTGCATAACCTATATTTTTTTTAGCTGGCCCCATTTAATGCAACATTAAATGAATCTGAAGTTAGCAATTATATCAGGTTTGGTCAGGTCAGATGTAACTAGGTGTCAAAATATAAATGAGAGCCCTGTATAACAGTGGGATTTATAAATTTAGAGACATTACCTTTATTCGTAACTGAGGTAAGAAATAATAGTTTAAGGGATACAAAAGTTGAGAAAAAAAAACATGTTTAAAAAAATTTACAATTTTGTTGAAAACACCCTGTACAAAAAAAACTAAAGAAATTAAAAAAAACAAGGAAAACTTTTTTTACAAAACACTGTGTAAAACAACTTATTGAAGACCTCTGCATTTACATCCTCTAGGATATAAACTCCATACTTAGTGCTAGACCGTAGGGGCGTCCCTAGACTCCTGTTACTGAAGGGGGGAGGGGGACGCTTGCCTCCCCTGGAAAATGTAAATATTGTATATTACATATATAAACTACATTTATATACCAAATGGACTATGCATGACCTTTTTTGGTTTTTTTTTTCATCAGTTATGGTTCTGCAAGGCCCCATGCAATATCCCAAAAAAGACATCGCCTCCCCTATGTCCCCCTTAGTTACGCGCCTGCTAGACAGTGTCGAAAACCGCAACTAAATATGTTAATTTTTATTGAACAAAAATTAAGACCTGAATATTGTCCAAAAATTTCCATCTTTAAGTTCGTCATTTATACGTCACAAGGTCACAATCTAGTGATATTCTAAAAATTATACTGAACAAAGCCTATAAGAATGGGTGAATTGCGAGGTAGCTACTAGGACTACATATAAATCTTATAAAACTAGCTTGAGGGAAATTCCCTAAATTTTATATATGTTGTAGTTCTTGACTTTCTGAACAATAGATACTATGATCACCTTTAAATCATACAAAATAGAGACAGAATTGAATTTGTAAAATAAAGTTATTCTGAAGAAAAAATCGAGAAATCAATCTTATTACAAAACACAGTTTTCACTTTGAGTAATCTTAATTTTCATAGACTTTAGTCAGTTATACTTTATTTGATATGATTAAAAAAGGCAACATACAGATGTTTCAAGTAAGTTGAAGTTTAAAAAATAAAATTTTAAACAAAACGAATTACAAATTTATGTATGGTCTTTTTTAAGGTATTAAACAAAATAGTCCATAACAAAAAAACAGCAGCTGCACCTTATACGACATTTTTGGGACATCGGGTATAAATATTTAATATATCCTTACAGATGTACTTTTAGCAACCTAGTATGTTCCAGTACCTAACAAGGTATCCCAGAATTACATAATAATGGATTTGAAATAACCTCTTCTGGTCAAAAATGGTAAACACAGTAAACTTAACTTACAAAAAATAAGGTTTCTTCATGATATAGGTATAATGTATATGGTGTATAATTTTTTCTCTAAAATTAAGTTTGTTTCACTTTTGTTCCTCTATGTATATCTATGTAGTTTTTTTTTAATTTTTAACACATCTGATATTTTATACAGATTTTATGTACAGGATGTTTGGTTATATTTTAAACAGTACCCTAGAGACTATTATGAGTTATCAAAAAACTTTAAATATAAAAGCGTTTAGGTTTGGGTAATTTACAAGAAAAACAAACAAAAGGTAATCGGAAATTTAGCATCAACTTAGTTTATTCCATTAAACATAATGAACTTATTAAGTCATATAATAGTTATTTTTTTAAATAGAATATTTTTAGTGTGATAAAAGCGATTCATAAATTTGAACAAAATATTAATTTAAAAATACACATTAAAAATTGCAATTAGCAAAACCCAAGGAAAAACAAACACTTCAAACATATTTGTATCACACTGTAAGAAATTAGACAAACATATAAAACATAACAAGGCGTCTAGCAAAAAGTTTAATGGATGATGTAATAAAAACATAAGTGCACCATTCATCAGTTGAGTTGCTATGCATTATCTTGCTGCTGTTTTCTGACAGAATATCAGTGCAAAAACAATTAGTCAAATCAAACAAGGTTTCAAGTGTTAAATTCTGTTTGATACTGTAAACTGATGATTTGTTATAATAACGAACTCATAGGTATGTTTTGCAGTAGACTTTGCTAAACATAAGCTTATGAATTATACTAGCCTAACCTGTTTAAGTCTTATATTAAAGTAAGTTTTTTATAAAAAAAAATAAAATAATTACAATTAATACTTACACAGGTATATATTCTACAATCAAAATGGTCAAGTTCAAATTCGAATCAACAAAACAGCTTATCGAGGAATTTGTAATTGTGCTTTTGGTGATTGTTCTTCCTTATATTGACTAAGTATGTGAAAGGTAAATGAAAATACTGTATCAAATACTTGACATCATTTTTTGTATCATTCCCTTCTTTTTAGTGTCATATTCTGCAAAAAAGTAAAAATATTGCTATAATCAATAAATATGCGATACACTACATACTGTGTAATATAATAAAATTTTCCTTCTCTAATAATTATAACATTATATAATTTCAACTATAGTTCTTTAAAGAAAAACAAAAATTATTTCACTTCGCCCTCAACAGTGAAAATATATAATACCAAAGAAAATAATAGCTTACGTTATAAATTTTCTTTAAATAATACCTGTTAAGGAATACTTTTGTTTACAAGTTATACATAGACAATATACTTTTAGCAAGTACATTCTATTTGCTTAAAAATATACAAATTCATGCTTACCTGTAACAGTATTATGATAATCTAGATTCAACTGCCCTTATTGCTTCTTTGGTCTTTCCATCAATAGAAAATATTATTCTTAAATTGGTTCCTAGTTACTGGAATGTATGTTCAATTTTGCAATACTTAAATACACCATTATTAAACCACTGTTATGTTTCCGCAAATGATCCATCAGCTGTTCGACTTCCTTGTTTACTGTGTATTTGTGAACTAAAAAAGTTAGGTTAGGTTACGAGAGACCAAAATTAAATAAAATACTGCCTATTCTTAAAATAGGGAGGGCCATTCCCAAGTAACAACGGGCAATTACAACCTAGAGTAAGATTTTTATTCTTATTCTAAGTTTAAAACGCTTTGTTCTCTCGAGGAACGCATTTCGCCTATATTATTATATTATTTTTCTGTGGAAGGCCCGCCCCGTTTCAAATGCGGATAGATGTATGATGTTTATGTGGTTGCATAACAGCCGCGGTGCTGGATTAGAATAGATGGAATAGATATTAACATAGGTCCCCCTTTTCTTTTAAAAATAAAATACGTAATATAGACTTTTGCACCATATAGCAAATAATGTAATTATAATTTAAACAGAATATTCACAACTTTGTTAAATATTTCTTCAAAAGAAGTACATTTTGAGGATAGCATTTTATGTTTTCCCGTACTTCTAAGAAAATGATCAAATCAGGAAAAATATCACTGAATTAAAAATAATGATTCATTAATAACTAAAATATACAGGTTTCGTAATAATATGACATAGATAATATTTTTTAAACAGATTAGCTTACCTTGTTTAATTTGAAGGATTTTTTTACGAGTTTCGTATCTTCGCTGCCTATTTGGAGGTTCCATGTTTTCATGATTTTCTTGAATATTTTGACATCTGTTGATTATTTGCGGTATGATAAATATGCTAATATATCATTGCTTAGCTTTCAAGTAATCAAAACTATTTTTTATCTTACGAAATTAAACTCCAAGGCAGTAAATTTAGATATTATCAAAAATTCAAGAACTGACAGATTCGAAAAATGGCGTCTTTAGTAGTAGGTTGGTTTTTAACGAACTAGGATCGGAAAATCCGATTGTCATGCCGAACAGCTCTCCGAACGGAGAAAATTTTCGTTAACTAACGAAACGATAAGTGCAAATCGCACCCCTGGTCTAACTTAAGTTATAGGTTTAAGATGACATTTTTGACAATTGAACAAATAATTGTTCTAAGTGCCACAATTACAAAATGACAACATAACAAAACTAAGAGTTTTAAGTACCATGGCAACTAGACCTGGTCTAACTCTTAAACCTTTTTAGTGAATGCGGGGGTTTTTTTGTATGACTATCTATTTTTGTCAAACTATCTGATGGTCTTGTCTAAGTTTCGTGAGTTTTTGAAAAAGTATTACTACTTTAAGCGATTTTTCAAAAGTTTTATAATATACCGAGACAGAAAATCGTAAGTTAGGTAAGTTCATTGTCGTTACCCCCGTGCAGTCCGCGGAATTAAATTAACTTGATATGTAAGAAAAACAAAATAAAGAATCATTAACGACCATACCAATACACTTCCTTTTAAATACACATTGGAGAATGTTTATATAGAATATATCTAGAAAACATTTTTACTAGGTTAATATAGTTTCTTCTACAATTTAATATGTATCTAGGTTTAAGTTTCTGTATTGAAAACCTTTAACGTAAATTTCCTATCAGAATTTAAATACGTGACCCACCCTGTTTTTGCTGTAAGTCTTAAATTATAGTTTTTAGTTTTCCGATGAAAATTTATCGAAAGAAAGTCTGGTGTGAGAAAATTGACATCACAGATATCTATAGTATCATTGAAATAAAATTGTTTAAAAAATGTTATACTTTCTGTTAATTTCAATATAACTTTTCTATTTTTCATTTCATCTCCTGACTTATTCTAAAATAATTGTTTGTGCTTAAACGGAAATTAATGAATAGATTTTTGATTTCCTAGATCTTGACCAAATTTAGCGAAAATCGTCTGCCATTTGCTCGAGCTGGCAAACACTGCACAGGACACAACGCATTACACACGCTCACCAAATTAATGAGAAAGGGTTTCTCTAGTCCAAAACAGATTCAACTTAGGTTTTTAGAAAAACATTTTTTTTACTATTTGTATCATTTTTCCAGCAACGACACTATGATGTGAAAATATAATATAAATGTTTTTGAATAATATATGCATGAGTAAAACGCACTTTATTTTATTTTATTATTAATTTATCCCCAACCAACTAAAATATATTTTTACCGGGAAAATAAACTAAACTAAAAATATAAAAATAATAAAAAAATATTCAATACAAAGAGAACAACAAGGAATATTATTAAAATGTAAAAGTTTAACATCAAAAACAACAAATAATTAACTATTAATAATATGAAAATTTCGACTATATCGATCCAAATAACTAAGATTAGATATTATTTTGTTTAGTTATCCCGCATGAATTTTTCTGTACATCGTTTCACGTATCCTACCTATGTTAATTGAAAGCCATTCTTATGGGTTGAATAGCGGCAGCTGCCTCTTCCCATTTATAACACTATGGTTGATAAAGTGCGAAAACTAGGGGAACCATGTTGGCGTATACCCCTAACGTGATTTATGAAAGATTTGTGATCTCTACCTTTGTTTCTTGCTCTAAGAACAGAACCCAATATATCGGACTACTTTAAAGCTTAATTCACCATTTATGTATTTTCACCAATTATAAAGTAATTTCAATTGTACACAAACCTAAAAATATTAAGCCAATATGGTAGTGAACCTCAATACATGTGAAACATTAAACTTATATGTTTAATGTCTAGGAATTTCGCATTTTAGCAAGTGTCCGACAACATACCAACGGAATTGAGAAAACATGTTTTTTAGCATCTAGGAACCCTAGAACGTGAAGATATGTAAAAACTTGGAAGGCTAATTTTTTTTCAGGATTACAAACATTTTATTTGAGCGTCATCTTGAATTCGTTCCACGATTCTGCCAGTTCATCTCTAAATGACACTTAATTCTTGCACAAAATTTTAAATCAATCTAATAAAGTTTTTGGAGGCTGATTTTTTTAAATATTTTATTGAGCCGCCATCTTGGCCTGGTACCAAAATTTTACAGTTCATTCCTATGTAATACTTGATTTTTCTACAAAATTTGAGGTAAATTGGAAACTATTTTTTTAGTAATAATTTTTTTACATTTCACTAAGCCGCCATTTTGTTCAACCATATTGGATTTTTACCAAATGTTACCAGGTCATCCGTATATGACCGCTAATTTTTGATCAAAATTTAGTCGCGAACAAATATACAGACACACCGACGGAATTGAGAAAACATGTTTTTTGGCATCTAGGGACCCTAAAACGTGAAGGTATCTGTAAAGACCTGGAAGGGTGATTTTTCACGATTACAATACTTCTCTTTTGTGAGAGATGTAAAAATCAACAAACTTGATTGTTGTAAATCTATCAAGCTGTAACAATAGTAAATCAATTAAACTCAATCTAATGTTTAATTACCAGTGAATCACCATAACTAAATGAAAAATAAAACAAAATATTTTACAAAGATATTATTGGCAACACATTTCATGACTTTTTCACGGTTATCTACAAGAGGCCAAACTATTAATACATATTAAATAAATAATTATAGTTACCTGTCGTACGGTGACGTTTTGAGTAAGGGCTGCAGACACTTGCGACAATAGTGCCTGCTGTGATGTATTGGAGGTCCCTTGTAGTTTGATACCAGCAATCGTCGTAGCCCCTTGCGGCCTCAAAGTTGATCCCAAAGCTTGCGAAGAAGCGGCTACAACCTAGAAATATATACCAAAATTACTTAAGGACGCATATCTCGAGTTTTAATTAAAATTATATTTAAAGTCAATGCAACAAAAACACGGAAGGTAGTGTTTACTGCGTTAGGTTAAGTCAAAGTGAAATGACCATATGAAACGCAAGTGGTCCTAACAATTCAACAACTTCTCACTAAAGGGGCACCAGTGGCTGATATTCAGTGATGTTAATACCTGAATTACTGAATATTTTACCAAATAAATTACCGTAATTTGTTAAGTAAATTACTAATATAATTACTAATTAATCACTCCGTTATTGATTTCCTTTAGAGTGAAACTTTTCAGTGATTTTCGACTTCACTTAAATTCCTGTTACGAAATAATGCTTCGCTTTTTCAAGAAATAATGAGACGGCAAAACTCGAAAATTGATCACAAAAGTTTTTTTTTGTAAGGAATGTCATATTTTTTAATTGATTTCCCCTTTTACCTCGGTAAACATACCTTTTACAAAAGAATATCTTATATTTTAGGCTGTTTAATTTTTTGCTTGGCTGACAATAATGAGTTTTAAATTAAACCATTTATCGACCATGTATATCCTAGTATAAGATTTAAGAATCAAATTATCTAAGAACCCAAAAAGAAAAGTTTTCTGTTTTTGGTTTATCACACTGTGTAAAGTAACTTTGTGTTTTTTAAGATCATAAGTTCATTTATTATTTCGGGATAAGAGAGATTTTTAAAGAATTTTGATTATATAGGTTTCATTGCAGTTAAACAGCTAATACAAAAAGACTGCACTTATTTTTCTTAATGTAAAGGTTTTGTTTTTGGAGTTTATTGTCACTTTTAGGTTTATAGGTTTGAGTTTAGTATATCTACCTATTATATATACTTGTGTTATACCGAGTTGCGATTGGTCCATGTTTTTTAAAATTAAGTTAATTAAAAACCTAAGTTTGTATATTCTTTCACGTAATAAATTACAAATTGTTTTTAAGGGGATAAACTATATGCCCCATTATTTGAAATAAAGCCTAAAAAGTACAATTTTAGTTTCTCACGTTTTCATTCTTTAAGTTAAGTTGCAAAATATCAAGAGGTAAAATTTAGGTAAGAAAAATTACCAGCAAATTAAATCATAAGTATAAAAGAAGGTAAGACAAGGAATACCAGGGCTTTCTTCACCCATCTTGCCCGATTTTTTACTTAAAAGGCAACCGTCATTAAAGTAAAAAAACAAATACTTTAATATTTCACGCTCAAAAAATAAACATTTTATTATGGTAAAAAAAGTTCCTAATTAAGACGTTAACCGGTAAACAAATCGATAAATTTCCTGTACCCGGAATTTCCATAGTTATAAATTTTTCCTTTTGTTAGGAATGATCTGACTATTTTTTCAAATAAGTTTATTGGGCGCCAATCGCGACCATATTGGATTTGTAACAATGTTTTGCCCGTTTCTACCTATGCCACACTTGATTTTTGGGCATAATTTAAAAAAAATGTATAAGTAGTTTTTACACTGATTTTAAAACCGCTATTTTGTTCCGTAATGTTGAATTCATACCAGTTTATTCAAGTCACCAGAATATGATTTTTTAAACATCTTATTTGGCCGCCATATTCTTTCACCATCTTGAATCTGTACCACAATTTTACCATTTTATCTCTGTCACGCTTAATGCTTGGACAAAATTTGAAATTAATCTATTAAGTAGTTTTTCTGATTGATTTTTAAACATTTTATTTTGTTGGAATCATACCAAAATGGTATCAGTTCATTTCAACGGAACGCTTGATTTTTGCGCTAAATTTGAGGTAAATTGGATTATTAGTTTTTTAGTAATAATATTTTAACATTTCATTAGTTCAGTTTAAGTGCAACAAGAAAAGCTAATAATGAAAGTAGTCTTACTGACCTGTATAGTCTGCTTTGTTCCCTGTCCAGTATTCACAGGAATTACCCTAGATCCGCCCTTGGCCAATACAACGGGACCCTGCGCAACGTTCAAAGGCGTGCGGATGACTTGCTGGAACTGTTGTACCGTCATGGCCTGCTTCGGCCCCACGATCAACTGTGCCGTCTGAACGCCAGAGCCCTTAGCACCTGTGGCTATGCTCAGCTTCTGGCCACTGGCCGCTGTTGCCGCGGCTAGTTTTTTCTGTGCCAACAGTTGTTGCTGCAATTGCATGTGCCGTAACTGCTGTGCAGTAGTGGGTTTTAAAGAAGGGGCGATCGCTTTTGCTCCCGGAGTGGCGAGAGTTACGCCGGTTACAGGAATAGTCACGGTTTGCGTAGCTAAAAATTAAAACGGTCGATTAATGAAAAAGAACAAATGGGATAACGACTTGAAAAGAAAAAATGTGGAAGAGTATTTTATGAGCTATATTGTCATTACTTCTCTCACTCAAATAAAAGTGTTTTCAGTATATTAGCATTATAAACAAGTAATATGGCAACATCAAAAAATATATATCCAGAAAGTATGATAGAAGAGATTAAGCGGTGATTCGTTGGCCCATAATAAGACAAATAATATCTGTGCACATATCTTTTACATTCCGTAAAGCTAAAGATACAGGGTGGTAAACATTAAAAAAAATGTCTTTAATATATTAAATTTCTAAAATGCTAGTACCTATTTTATTGAAACTCGGTGTGATTCCTAAATAGATGAAAAGCCATTTTAGAAAATACTTCTGGCGGCGTTCTAAAAATGTTTTAAAAAGTTACATGCTTTAGGACACAAGTTCACCACAACTTTTTGTCTATTTATAAGCCAAGGATACCCCTTAAAATGCACTACTGATTATAACGCAAAAAAAATATTCATTACCATAAAATAAACTGACAAATCTTCTAAATAAAATATGAACTTTTGGCAAATTATTCCCATTGTATAAATAAAACATGAATGTATTGAGGATGATTTTAACAAGCAATTTATTTATACAGGGAGTTATATAAAAAAATGCATTTTTCTAAAGTTTTTTAAATTATTTTTATTCATACCCGGGTGAAAAACTTTTGCCTTTTAATTTTTTTTTAATTTTTAAGGTTTATAGATTGTTTATATTTTTTCTTTCTTTATTGTTAACTTACATTTTACACCGGTTTGTTAAATATTCCGAATTATATAAGATATATTAAGACATACTGCATTTGCCTGATTTAGCACAAAAAATGTACACATGAACATGTAATTACGGAAAAGATAAACTTATTACATTTTTTTTTTCAATCATATCTTTGGTGATGTGCTATATGAAGGTACCCATTTTTTGTTAAAAGTTAAAATTTACTATTATTGTTAAGGAGACCATTGGTTAAAAACTCCGAAAGGTTTTTTTTTTCATTTTTATGTTTGTTTGATAATTATAGAAAATACGGTGTTTTGATAAAAAAAAAACCAGAAAGGTAATAATACGCAATTTAAGGAAATACAGTGCTATGGAGTATTTTTTTATCTAGACCCTTTACCGCATACAAATCTTAAAAATGAAAAAAAAAGAGAAAATCTTTTTTTTTAATTCACTCCTACATCGCCTTGGTATAGATAAAAAATTTTTTTTTCGCGGTTTTTGTTTATTTCGAACCAAAAGAATAAGTATTATAATAAATTTGCCAGTGGGATATTTGGTTTCACGAGATGTGTCAAAAATGCAAACTTTTAAATCTTGTTTATGTTCGTTGTATTAATGTCGTAGAAGAAATGTACATGACACAGCGGTAAAGCATAGCAGTGTAATCGTGTGATTACCAAGATATCGCACTAATAATGTAAATATGTACTTTTTAATTTTCAAGGTTACATATTTATAATTATTTCCCAAATTTTTTAAAATCGCACAAGGCTATGATTAAAAGGTACATATTTAGATATTTTTAATACGCGCACATTTACGGGCTTGTTTTGGGAGAGATCCAAATCCTACAAGTTTCAACAATAAAATCTAGTTCATTCAAATGTTCCAACTTCATTAAGGGTGACACACAGATTATTAATTGAGTCTGCTTTCTAGCCGATCCATGAATGAAGAAAGGATGATGTTAACAATAATGTTAACATTTTTGTTTTGGATTTTATTCACATTTTCTCAGTAGCCAATTCTTCCTATAAAAATCATGCAGTACTTCGAAAAAAAACATTTATTTGAATGACTATTTACAATACTTTTTTTATATATCTACATAATTTCAACAAATAAAATATAAAAACATACCTCCCGATGAATTAGGAACTGTCTTTACCAATGTCGCAACTTGTGTACCCGAAGATCCGGCCTGCTGGATTGCTTGGGCGAAAACCTGAGTGGTTAAACCATGTATAGTATTTCCATTGCCACTCACATTACTAGTCTGCAAGTTTTAGAGAATATATATATATATATATATATATATATATATATATATATATATATATATATTTATTTAATGCAATAACTTTCCCATATAGAATTTATTTATTAAGACTCACACGTAAATAAATAAGAACTCAGTCAAAGTGCCTAA
This sequence comes from Kuschelorhynchus macadamiae, assembly GCA_030620095.1. Lineage (NCBI taxonomy): Eukaryota > Metazoa > Arthropoda > Insecta > Coleoptera > Curculionidae > Kuschelorhynchus > Kuschelorhynchus macadamiae. The sequence continues at coordinate 600,803 of JAUTXW010001111.1, read as the reverse complement.
ATGATTTGAAGTATCTCCGCTTTACTAAATAAAATTTTAATGCATATGCACTTTTGATGGATGTAAAATAATTTATATATGATTAAAATTAATTACTAGACTAGATTTAAAAAAGTAATAAACTTAAAAAATAATAAAATATTTTAAAGCTACTTTTTTCTGGTCATTAAAAAGAGACGAAACAGATAATGTTTAACAACAGCATATAATGCAAATTCCTTTTTCTAACTCTACTGACTTACATAGGTATTCACTAACGTGGAGTAATTTAATTATATTTGCTTATAGAGACCGTCCACAAATCCAAAAAAAAACCTATATAAGTGGGTAATATCCTAATAAAAACCAAGAAATAATAGATATATTCTTAATGCACACAATTAATTACATGAGTAACCTAATGAAATGTAAATAAAACAATTCTTAATGGGTCGACATAGACTAGAAACGAGAGATATTCAGAAAGAAAACGTCACACCACTATACAAGCCTTAATCACAAATAGCAACAAGCCGCGCATTACGATGGTTAACGATAGCTTCAACTTTTAGAACAATTCATACTAGAGTAGTTCTTCTTTGTCAGGTACTTTTATATAATTTTATTAATTTAACTCTGAATTATTTAGTTTTGCTTATGGAATAAGTTTTTTTGCATTAAATTTCATAAAGCGTTGTTTTTTATTTTTGATTTATGTGGCAAAATGCAATACTGAAATATCATTCTGAGATTTTAGTTATATGAAATAGTCATAAGTATTATTGAAGTTGAAAATAGTCTATGATATTCATTTTTAACAAAGCTATGATAATAAAATAAAATCGACTCATCTCTTACATTTTTTGAAAATTAAAGTCGTTCTTGTTTGCTAGGTATGTTCTAGGTAATTTATTTTGTATTTGCAACGTAAATAAAATATCTTCCTCAAGATTTACTTATGTGAACTAGTCATTTTCGTTAAATATTTGTTACTAATATATAAGATAGACAGATACTCTCTGCACGAACAATTAGTGAGGTGATTTTCATTTTCCAAACCGTATTGCAGCTTTGTATCAAAACAAAATGTCTTCCCGGGGTTTTAGTTGAATGAAATATTCACATATTCAACAGATGCCTGAAATATGGGGGCGCTCTGTTTCAGTTGATACTGACTTTGTTTCTGTTGTAATTACTGTATAATAAAAAAATAATACTAATATTAAATTAATCAGTTTAAATAAATATTATATATCAAAGGTGAAAAACGAAAACTTATTAAATTTACGGAGTATTTAAATTTTTCTGGATATTTAACTGATATTTTGGATGTAACCTATGTGTCATTGCATTTCTTTATATTTAATATTGTATCATGTTATTCGCCTTTCTAGCGGAACAGATTTCCTTCCCTCAAGCATGGCATCAGCTGGTTCCACAAAACTTTTAATCACGTAATAAATGTAACTGACGTTATGAATCGTTTTTGACATGGCCACTCTTATGTGGTGTCACTCTGAGCCATCTGATTAGTTAAATGCTTTGTGCAACCTGCCAGTATAGTGTGAAATTCTGGAAGGTCAGAAACGGGGATCCCAACAAACAATTCATTCCCACAGGATTATAAGTATGTGGTAGGAATCCTGTATCCACCTTAGTTTCATTATGTTTGTGTATCGAATTTCCAATGAAAACCTATGCCTTCCCTTTCGTGCGTAGTTTATTTTACATGCAGCCCAACAATTTTCTTATTTTTATTTGCATACTAATGTGTGATGAATTTTAAAATTTTATGTATTTAACTTCAAATAAAAAATGAAACAATACATCTTACTCTTGACAATATTTTATATTTTTGTATTTTCTATGCACTCCTCACGATAAAATCGAAAATTTGCAACATAAAGCGTATTTTTTAACAAGCAAAGATTTTATTAGAAGTCGCTTGTTTTCGACAAATTATATTTTTCCGAGTTATACGAAATTTCTTCCAAAAAAGCTATTTTATTTCCTCAAATTAAAACAAGCAGTTTCTTTAAAACACCAGTTTTGATACATAAGTTGTAAGCTGGTCTTACCCTAGGATAACTTTATATTGCACCACACTAGCTAAGATGGGTTTAGATCTGACAAACTGTAAAATGTGTAGGTTATTGCTGTTTTTAAATCACCCGTCTAAAACAAATGGGTTATATTTTTTAACCCTATACTGGACAGAATGTATTTCGTGTTTTCTGTCTTAAAATTTTGGTAGACAATAGAATTAAAAAAATATGAATATATAAGTTTATAGATTAAAACAGAACTATATATGACGTCAGCGAAAAGTAAATGAATAAATTATTCTCCAGGCGAAATTAATTTATTGTCGACGTTGGATGATCGTTATAAAATGGTCATAGAAAACAAGAAAACTAACGCAGTTTCAAATCAAGAAAATGAAAAAGCGTGACAAAAGTATGTTCATTGTATAACTTACAGGGAAATAACGGTCATAGCTCTGATAGTTGGTTTTAATAACCGGGATATTGCAAAAACGGTTTGTCATCATACTCTTGGAAATAGCTTAGACGGATCTATATATACGTGGGAAAACTTACACTATCTATATCTACATTGTTGACAGTATCTACACTGTCCACCAAATATAGGTCGTTAAAATTTATATTGCAAATGCAAAATAAAATTTTAAATAGAAAACAAAAAACTACTTGGATTGTCGACCAGTCAAAATATTTAAGTTATAATCTTCGTTCTAGGCGTTCGCAAACGAGGTCCTACATTCTGGATGATCTTAAAGTATGCAAAACGTGATTTTGGCATAGTGCAACTCTGTAAGACATACTTTGAATCCCAAAACTCATCCTAGGACCAAACCTAATTTATTTATTTTCAATAACAATACACTACAGAGAAGGATCTCTAAATGGTATACAAATATTAAACTAAATTTAAAAATAAAATAATATGACAAAAAAGACTTAAAATACTGACACCTAAATTGGTTTTAAATCCATGGGCTAATTCGTACTTCACAGGTATAAATCGTAAGACAAAACGGGAACGGAAACGTGGCAACAGAGCAGCAGTTTCAGTCGGTTAACCACCAATCAGAATTTTTAATTTATTCTTAAAAGTGAAAGGCTTACAATTTAGATTAAAATTAGACGGGATGTAGGCGTTAAAATACTGCATCATACGATTCGAGGCCTTGTTGCGGCCTACATCCGTGTGACTCTTATTTACTAGGAACAAGTCATCTAGTCGGGTGTTACGCGCAGGAACGCGGAAATTGAACTGCGCCAGAAGAGTGGGGCAGTCTATAACATTATTCAGGATCTTGTGTCCAAAAGCTAAAGTGAGATGAATTCTCCGTCTGTCTAGGCTATCCACACCAAGTGTTTGCAGACGTTCCTGATGAGTGAGCGTGTTTTTGTCGATACGAAGTTTGAATAATAGGAAGTTGACAAATTTTAGTTGTACGCGTTCAATTCTCTTGACATGTACTTTGTAGAAGGGGGACCAGACCACACAACAGTATTCCAGATGACTGCGTGCTAAGCTGAAGAATAGAGTTGTCGAGACTTCGATGTTAGTGAAGTCCCAGCACTGTCTCATAATGAACCCTGTCATTTTATAAGACTTTGCCAAAACATGATTGATGTGATCATTGAATCTCAACTCAGCATCAAAGATTACTCCTAGATCGTTGATAAGGTTTACCCTGGATATACGCGTGTCATTAATAAAATACTGGTTGGTAATCGGTTCCCTTTTTTTAGTAAAAGTTATCACTTTGCATTTCAATAAGTTTAAATCCATTCTGTTATGAGTGCACCAATTACTTAATATGTTAATATTATTTTGCAATTCCAGGCAGCATGGTATTTTTGATCTGCTTGTAGATTTTGAGGTCGTCGGTATAAAAAAGAAACTGACAATCTTTGAATAAATTAGCGAAGTCGTTGATAAAGATAAGGAACAGCAATTGCCCCAGGTGTGAGGCTTGGGGCACCCCGGAAGATACCACAATTTCCCTGGAGACTGTTTAATGCATCTTGACTACTTGTGTACGTCCCTGAAGATAACTAGCAAACCACGACAATAAGGGGTTAACAACTCCGTACGATTGTAATTTTTTTATCAAGATTGTGTGATCAACCCTGTCAAACGCCTTCTTAAAGTCGAAGTATATCGAGTCAACCTGACCGCCAGAATCTATTGCGGTCGCCAGAAATTCTGCATAGATGCAAAGATTTGTTTGACAAGAGCGCCCTGGTAAAACCCGTATTGATTTTGGAAGAACGTGTTACGAAAGTTGAGCAACAGCTCATCAACGACGAGACTTTCGAGAACCTTCGCTATACAGTCTAGACCTTATATCGGGCGGAAGTTACATATGTCTGATCGGTCGCCACTTTTAAAAATGGCCGTGACATAAGCAGTTTTCCATATAGTCGGAAATACGCCAAGAGTTAAAGATAGTTGAAAGAGGTAAGTTAAAGGTATGGTCAGGGTTGGACTATAATTTCTTATGAACATCGGGGGAACTTCATCAGGACCGGCAGCTTTGCTCTCGTCCAATTCGATCAGCTTGGTAAAAACCAGGGAACTATCAATATTGGTTTCCGAAAGGACTATATTACTCTGTATATTGGACCAAGATGTGTCATCCGGTCGAGTATCATAGGATTTGTAAACTGAAAGGAAATAATCGGCGAACATATTGGCAATATCCTCGGGATTACTCGACTCAAGAATTATTGTATTTTAAAGTTTTTGGATATCCGAAAGAACTACGTTTAGTCTTAATGCATCTTAGGATCTTAGGATTTTATGTTATTCGAGATGTTACGTTTAGAGTTTTGATTGTGACCGCAATAGCTTAAAGTTGTTATAGTCCAATTGAGACCTAGTGGTACGATAAGCTTTGTAAGCCTTATTTTTTTGTTTGATCGCGATATTGTCCTCGAAGAGAAATACTGTGGATATTTTACAGGAACTGTCTTTCTTTTTGGGACATATAACTCAATGGCCACATTTAATACTGTATAAAACATTTCAGTAGCATCATTGACATTAGGATGAGACAAAAAGGCCCAATCTATATGCTCAAAGAAATCATTTAGTTGATCGTAATCAGCCTTAGAAAAGTCAAACTTAGCTGAATGCGTCTCTGTTGCCATATCACATACAATATCAATATACAATTCTAAAGCCAAAGCTGGGTGATGTGGGTCAACCCCAGTTAATGGGCCATCATTATTACAAACTGAAATATTAGGAAAATTTGAGAAAATTAGGTCTAACGTCACATCATTAAAATTCGGGACATTGTTGTATTGAGAAAAATCATAAAAGCAAATATAATATTTGTTCTTTGTCATTGTTTGAGCTAAAGATTAAGTTTTCGTCGTTAGAACTAATTAGATTTAAATAACTATTTTAATTATTCACACCCAAGGTTTCTCTATAGTGGGGCAAATTAAAGTCACCAAATATCATCACCTTTGAGGCGGGGAATTGATTAAATATGCAGCTTACAGAAAGTAAATAATCCTCATAAATTATCGAACCAGATGCAGGCGGAACGTACACAACACCGAGAATGCAATCGAAATTCTGCATGCGAACACGAACCCATACCTGTTCAACGTTGTTATCAGGCACACAACAAATCGCAGTCAATTGTGCACTTCACCGCAATCAGCACACCTCCATCCCTGGTCTTATTGGTAGATTCGTAGTTTCTGTCCTTTCTATAGACATTATAGTCCGCTGGGAATAGTTCGGTACTTGCGATACCACTGTTAAGCCATGTCTCGGTTATGACTATTGTATCATAATTGCAGTTGATAACTTCCCGCTGAAACTCTACCGACTTACTCCTCAATCCGCGAACGTTTTGGTAATAAACATAAATAAACGGTTTTCGATGATTATCTGGTCCAGAGAAGTCTCTAGATCCAAGAGTGGGGGTGTGTGCTAATTTTTCTGTTATTGTCTTTGTTGTTCTCTTGGGAATACAGGAAAAGTCGACGACTCTTGTAAAATCTTAAGACATACTAGAGAAACCGGGCGTAAATAATATATTTCATTATTTACGTTTTATGTTTATATTTAATATAGAATATAAAAAATTACTCTACCTGAGCAACATTTCCAGAGGCCAGTTTTTGCTGCTGAAGCTGGTGCTGTTTCTTGAGCAGCTGGGCGACTTCACTGTCCGTAACAGTTCGTGTAACACCTGCTTTTCCTCCAACTGTTACTGTACCCTGACGGACAAATTGGGCACGCGGCTGTGCCTGAGAGAACTGTACTACCGCTTGCTGTCCTCCAATTGTCATCGTAGATGTTTTTGTACCCTATAAGCAAACAGTGAAAGTGTAGTTCTTAAGCAGTGCAATGTATTATATATTATTACAGATCGATAGAAATAAGTAACGGTGATTTGACCACAAAACCTATTTTATTTTTACTTCGTAATCAGCTAAGCTTTTGAATGTTTCATTTCTTCGTCAAGGTTACTAAAAAAAACTTATGGCCCTAAATATTCTTTATTATTTTTGACCAAGGAATATCTCATTAAACATTCTTTTTAAACACCTTGTATAAATAAAAACTTTTGACAAATTAAATAACGTTTTTTCACTAACCTGTGCGTGCAACCTCAACTGATTCTTCAGAGAAGCTTGACGTAGCATCTGAAGTTGAGCTTGACTAAACTGCTTACCCTGTGCTCCAGACGCTGGAGTAACTGTCTTGGCTGTTCCTCCCGCCGATACTATCAACCGTTGCGTCGCGGCTTGAAGTTGCGCAGGACTTAATCCCGATACACTTACGACAGTAGAGGTTTGCAATGGAGATGCGATGATGCGTTGCGGTCGGAGACCGGCTAATAAAGAGAGGAAGTGATTGTTATAATAAAAACATTATATATAGGTAAATTAATAAAACTTCTTCTGCACGTCATAAATTCAATAAAATATAGTGCCAACCTAATTAGAAAAACTAAAAATTCTCTCTTAAAGCCCGGGCAGTACATGTGGCGCTGTTTTTCCTTTTTTTAAGAATGTAACTAGACAAACATAAAAAGACAATCCACTGTCAGATCTGGTTCGGCAAATTAACAATTAACATATTGTTTGTGTTAGCATCACTGGGCACTGTTGAAGGTTTCCACTTATAAACTGATTTTCAGAGATTTTTCGTCTCATTTTTCAATTTCTTTACATTTTAATGATTTGCGATTTGTCGTGTTACTAATTTTGTTAAGTCTTTTTAATCTGTTCTTCGTTGTTTTAGTTATTTACTAGATTAATATATGGCTCTCAGTGAAAACCGTGTGTCTACTGCATAAAATGTAAGCGAATAACCACAAAACTATTTTAAAGTATCGAACACTTTGGGAGTATCACTGTTCACCATGCAAAATCTGGGCTCCAAAGACGTCGAGAAAGATGATAACAATGGGTCCGGCTATAACTTTGTTTGATAAAATTCATGTTACAATATCAATCAACACATTATAAGAGCCCGCATTAGTGCAATGTATACTACAAGTACTCCATTAATTTTTTTACTGTTTAATATCACATCAAATCCTTTACTTTAATTTGACTGTAGGAGAATCTATTACATTTCTTTCTACCTTGGCGAAAGATTTAAAAGATTTTCACTTTAAGCGTCAAAAATAAACCATTTTCAATAGGAAATATTTATTAAACAATTTTTCATTTAATTAAATGGTAACAATAAATAAAATTTACATACTGCAAATAAAATCTTATTAAATAAGAATTCGAATTTCACAGTTTCTCGGACATTATAATTATTATTAATAGTTGTTTCCTTTTAACCACTATTTTTTACATTGGTGTAATAATATGAGATAAAATTAGCCGCAGACTACCAAATTACATTTGCAATATCATCATAAATTTTTCTGATTTCAAAAATTATTAATTTTAAAATAATAATTTAAAAAAGAAAAACAAAATAAAATATGGTATACTAGAATATAAGCAGTGGTTTTATTAGAGTAGGTATGGTATGTAATTGAGTATGTATGTATTATATGTTCGATCTGGATTTAAAAATGTTTACAGATAAAAGGTGAGGATATGAAAAATGTTTATTCATCCCAATCTAAATGAAATATGAATCATATAGATATATCGTCATACATTCTTATTTGCGCATGTGCAAGAAAACTGGAAGGGCTCTCTAGAGAAGACGGTGTTTGGAGTTTTTACATTTACAATATCATAAATTTGCCAATCGTATATTTCTGATTTGAATATTTAAATAAACTGTCCAATTCAGTGGAATTGCCAATTTTTACTCGAACTTATTTTTTTGTATGCCTCCTTTTTTCAAAAAGGCGGATGAATACATTCCTTTCATGAGGAGGGAGAAGACTATTGAAGAAATTTTACGCTGCTTGTCCGAAACTATAAATAAAACTTACATGGAGGAGTACCAGGCGTCGTTGTAACAACGGGTGCAGTGGTGGTTACGACAATAGGCGCCTGTGACACTATAATCTGTGTCGTGGGTAACGTCACCATGGTGGGCACTCCAGAGGTAGTTTGCATCACTGCTTGACCGGAGGTTGAAGGCGCCGACGAAGACACTTGGACTTGTAATTGCGACTGCTGTTGTTGGCTGGCCACTATGCCTAAAACACAAACAGCGGCAAATATTGAGATATAAGTAAGGCATTTTACGAGAAGAAGAAAACTGCAGTTACATAAAAATAAAATGTACTTTTCTTTGTTTCAACATATTTGGAAGTTTGGAAGAGATAATGTAAAAACAATTCTTACCTTTCATTAACTGCAATTTGGCCTGTTCGGACGTTGCCGTTTTCTTCTCTTTTGCAATTCTTTCTGCTCTTCTGGCTGCGACTTCAACGGGCAATACGGGATGTTCTATATCGATTCCGCATTCATTCAAGACTGGGGTATTTTTCGTTTTGTTCATTAGGGGATTGTTAACTACTGTTCGAGTAGTTGGCAGTCGTTTGTTGGTAATAGTTTTCAAAGTATCGAACCTAAAAAAGAACCAATTTTTATAACTCGAGTTAAAATTAATGTTGCAGTAATTTTAACATTGTTGAATGCAGTTTATGAAGTTAAAGAGTCAATTTAGCATCTATTTTTATAGATGAAAGTTAAGATAATTAATAACAACAACCACTAGCACTTTTTTAAATTTTGTATTTGTGTAAGTAAATAAATCTAGAAGAACGGAAAATATTATGTGTAGCTTCCCTAAAAAACTAACATTAACCAGAAACACGTATGACAGAATTATTTGGAATAAGACATCGCACCAAAAATCTAGCTCAAAAATTATACAAATAGTTTTTACGCAAAAACTCACTAGTCATTAACCAACCCCCGTATTCACTGCCATGGTTTACCCCTAAAGCCAGATCCAATTGAAATGACAATTAAAACTTTAGTTTTCCAGTTTTGTTTTCCTTGTGTCAGTCATTTTGTTATTGTTGCATTAAATCTGAGAAGGTAGACCTTGTCTATAAATTTAAACCTCTACGTGTTTTAGAAACTAAATATGCTGCAAAACATTTCTGTTAAAATGACAAACATTTTACGCAATTTCATACGAGAGTATGAAAATTGAAAAAAAAATATACTTTGCATTTTTAAGCTAATTTGTTTTTTACAAAACACAAAATGACTTCAGAAATCACAGCAATTTTTAATTACTTTTTTTAACAAAGAATATCTAGAGACACATATTGCTACGAGCTTTTCTAACAGAATTTTGATTTGTTACTTACGTATTTTTGCTTTCCTCGTAAGAGGGAAGTACTGTAATCGTGAAAAATTACCCAGATCTTTGCCTTTTAAGGTCTCTGGTCTCCGAAAAACATGTTCTCTCATTTTCGTCGGTCTGTCTGAACGTAGCATATCTCAAGAACTACTTATCCGATTTACTTTAAGGTCATATGGGGGTGAAACAGTAACATTTTGGTAAATCCACAATCAAAATTAAAAAAGTGCTTATCCAATTGGGCTTGCACAAGAATTAAGTGTGATGTAAGGATAAACTGATGAAATTTTGGTACATTTTTATACATTTACATAGAAACGAAGTGTGACAGAGAGATAAACTGGTAAAATTTTAGTACAAATCCCGCATGTAAAAAGAAAATAGCGGCCCAATAAACTGTTTAAAAATTTGGTAACTTTCCATTTCTTGGAATAAAAATTCTTTTATGGAGGAAAATAATAAACGATATAATTTGTTTTTTAAAAGACTATGTTAATATAGTTATGAAAAGTAAAAAATTATTAATTTTAAAATAATAAATTAAAAAAAGAAAAACAAAATAAAATATGGTATACTGGAATATAAGCAGTGGTTTTATTAGAGTAGGTATGGTATGTAATTCAGTATGTGTATAATAAATATTATATAGTATTATATGTTCGATCTGGATTTAAAAATGATTACAGATAAAAGGTGAGGATATGAAAAATGTGTATTCATCCCAATCTAAATGAAATATGAATCATATAGATATATCGTCATACATTCTTATTTGCGCATGTGCAAGAAAACTACTATTTAAGAGAATGGTAACTTTCGGCTTGACAAACAACATAAAAATGTAACATATTAAGTACCTTATTATAAGGTAAGTTCTGAGTAATTGAGTAAAAGAGAGGTAAAACCCTTTTAACAAAACTCTCTTCGTAATGAAACTTTCCCTGTGTCAAGCAAAGGGAAAACAATACAAATATTTTTACGTGGAAAAGTACGAGACGCTTAAAGCAAAAAAATCATAAATCATCTTGTAATTTAACCGTGTAGGTTTTTGGTTATAAATGCACACGCTCATTAACGTTAGTATTTCTATAGATATCGAAAAAAGTTGAATACAAAAGTTTCTTCAAATTGTACGAATTTTTTTCTAATGTAGTTTGCAGATATACAGGGTGATTTTTTCTGAAATCAACATCAACTTTGGTTTCTTAAATCTATCACCATGGATATTATACTTCCATCTAATGGATCTCTTCTTGCTAATTATAAATATACCAGGTTTGATATCATTATCTTTAAAAACACCCGAGAAATTTGACAAAAACTCTACCATAAGAGGCAGTGTGTTAGAGAGAGACGGAAAACGGTCTCCTGCATAGTGGAGTCAACGGGAATACATTGCTTCTTATGGCAGGGGTTTTTCTCAAATTTCTCGGTTGTCTTTAAAAATAAAGGTATCATATCTGATATATTTATAATCAGCAAGAAGAGGCCAATTTAATGAACGTAAAGGTGATAAAAGGGAACTATATTTAAAAAATCAAAGTTGATGTTGATTTCAGAAAAACTAGACACTTGGTATATCTGTAAACTACACTAAAAAAATCCTATAAATTAAAGAAACTGTTTTACTTAACTTTTTTTGACATCTAGAAAAATACGAAAGTTAGTGAAGGGTGCATTTATAACCAAAAACCCTGTACTAAATATTTTATTATCAAAAACTATTAATTAGAATCATTATTAAATCAAGAATAAAAGCTCTTGTTTAAAACAGTCGGAATATTTATAAAAATATATATTTAACCACTTGCCCCACAAATTATTTTTGCTATTGTAAACGGATAAAGACAGTACGTTGTTAAGGGAAAAACATTTTTATTTGTACCTATTTATTCTGGCGCTAAGATTTGTGCTAGTGATATTCCTGTGTAGGTATTTGCAACGATTTATAGCTAAGAATTTTTAGATAAAAGAATGATAAAATTCTATTTGTATCATTGTCAATGCGTACGAAAAACAGAAAACGTAATTACAGCAAACTAATTTTCTTAAACTTGTCTTTTTGCCATCATGAAAGATATCAGTGTACCATGTGGTTTGTAAATAAAAAACTTGATTCGTCGTTGCCTTGCATGTAGTTTTCGTTAAAGTAACTGGTGCAAAATTTAAAAAAAATGTAAGTTGTTTTTAATTAATTTGTTATATTTTATGTATTCAAAAGCATTATTTTTTCCAATTTAGAAATAAATAGGTAAAACGGCGATAAAAAATGTAAGATCTAATACAATGTCCTAATCGAACAACTAGCGTCCAAAATGAATATTTGTGTAGCATTCAGAGAATAATATTGCAATATTTCCGCCTTCTCAAAAAAAAAAAAAGAATGTAAATTTTAAAATGTCTGTAACGCCAAAGCAGCCCTTGCTTGCTGACTTCCTGTTACATAAGACTTTTTTTGCTCTAAACATTACTTGTATTTTTACCTGTCAAAATATTTGCAATCATTACCTTTTCACCCTGGATGTTATGCATAAAGTTATTACTAATAGCTATATACAAAAATGGGTTTGTGGAGGAAATTCGTTACAAGCGAAGTTCCGGTTAAAGTCCAATTTACCGGTTTTTTTATGAAAAACAAAATATTAATACATATCATATATTACCTTTCAGACATAATTTGTGAGAATGTTGAATTGTTATCTTGAGTATAAAGTTGTGAAGTTCGTGGGGATGGCCGCGATTTATTTGGTAATGGTAGTTTCTGGAGTTGTTGCACTGCTTTTTTCTTCTTCCTAATTACATTTTCCAAGGTGCTGTATTTGCCTTCCTCTCGATGCATCAGATGACCTTCATACCTAAAGAATTATATGTTAAAACGTAAACATTTCATATTTAGATAAACCTTCAAGTTTTCGTTTTGACAAAAAGTTATGCTTGTACAAGTAGTGATAAAAAGATTGTTCCTTAAGTTGTGTAAATGTCCTTACCACAAACCAGTTATCACAACAGTTACAACCAGTTGTCACAACAGATAGATAGTACAAAGTTCACAATAAAAGGATAACGTAAAAATATAAAAAATGTGTGAAGCAAATTTCAGTTTTACCAATCCTCAATCCAATAATAGTGGCTTACCTTTGCCTGCACTGTTTTGGTGACCTGTAAGTAATTGAAACGGTGTTTACATAATCAGCTGCAAAGTCCCAGTTAGGCGTGTGACCTGGCGACATTACAATCAAATTCAAAGGTAGTCCCTGGAAGGTTTTGATCACCTTCAACAAAGCCATATCTTCATGAATGGTCCAATTGTGAAACAACGATTGCTCAGTAGATGGCTTCCCAGACGTTGGTTTTCCTGGCACGGTTATCGATGGTCTCATTAATCCTCGGTACTTCTGGAGTTTTAAATCTCTTCTCATCTTTAGCATTGTCGGTGAATGAAACAGGGACCTAGGAGCGCTAATTCCTCCCTCCTCTTTCCGTGGAATTTTCAAAGGACGTCGATATTCCAACCCGAAAGTACTCTCGAATCGTCTCTTGGGATCCTTTTTCACGTAAATAGGAGGCAACTGAGACTCGGACATGACATGATCATCGTACAGGAAGGATAATGTCTGATCTATGTAGACGTCTGTGTCTTGTTGGGGTGGCGTTGGAGGACACCACATCTAATTAAATGAAGCATAACTATAACTATATTGTTTATTTTATATATTCTGCTTTTTTCTTATCTAATTTCTGGATAATTTGTTAAAATTTGCAATGTCCGCATTTTTAATATTTGTTTTTTTTGTAATATAATACTCTATTTGAAATTATCTAACTTTCATAAACTGTCAAGAACTTAAGCTTTTACTACTAACGATCAATGCATTAATATATTTTAAGCAAAGATAATATTTTAGACCTTGCAGCTGTGAACTTGGAAAACACAATGTCTATTCTTACTTTATAAAAGAAAGATGTCTTCCTTTCGTGCACTGCACTCATGTAATACTTTTTCAACACTACTCGTTACTTGGGATGGGCAAAATTCCCACTTGCTGAAAATTTCCTGTAATTTTTGAAAATGTTGCTCTTTTTAAGGGATATTTTACAGTGGTGCCAGATTGATATTTTTTTATTTTATTAAAAATGTTCACGTTTATCTTCCTACAGTCATGCACTTCCTGGCTGTTCTTTGTTAATTAGATTGATGTGCTGTTTTATGACTTAAAATTGGAAAAAACACTAGGCTCGGTCTCAGACAAATAATTTTTCGTTAAAAAAATATTTAAACGTTACACGTGTTTCGACCTTCCGGTCATCAACAGACCTAAAATAAATCAGAAAAACCTTCATGACTATAAACGACAAAATATAAAAAATGTTTCACTTTACCTTAAATTTAAACGAGCACTGTATGTTAAAATTAAAAACGGCTACACATTTTACATATGAGACTAATACTGAATTAGGAAATATTTAAAGTATGAAACCCACACTTTTGTTGAACCACATAAATAAAAACTTCTTATAAAAACACAGAAATATATCTAACAAATTAAAATAATAAAACTTAAGCAATCATAACAGATAAAAATGTTTGTTCTCATTGGAATACTAACCCGTGTCTCCCAATCGGGAGCAAACTAACTATTACACCACCCCAGCCGATGTTGAATATTTGCGTATCAAGCGTTTTCTAAGTTATTAAATATCAGATGTAGTGCGAAATTAAAAACAACATCGTTAACACAATTAAGTATTGGACTCCTTTTGCGTTCGTGATTTCCATTTTCTCTAAATAAGTCCAGTTTTTTACTTTTTCGGCATTCGTGCAACGTTTTCAGGCGTATGAAAATTGTGCCCGGAAACCAGTAAATGATTAGCAACGGCTGATTTAGTTTCTCTAATATCCGAATCCTTATATTCACTAGATTAACGTGTTCTTGAACTGTCGTTGAAATTTTTCTTCCTGATTGACCTACATAAACAGCGGAGCAGCAAATCAAAGAATATACGCCTGATTTTTAAAAAACATCGATTTTATCCCTGGTTTTAACTACGGAAAACCGTTTTTAAAGGCAATTTGTTTTACGACCATGAGATCCCTATTAAAAGCTTCTCTTGAGAGTGGTAACTGAAACAGCCTATAGAAAAGAGAAATAAACGCTGCGAATTTATATGAGGTGAATTAAAAGAATATTGAATTGTATTGTCACCGACGGTTTTCTATATACCTCAAACTGTTATCCTTTCGAATAAGCAAGAGGTCTTAAAAGGGAAGTTTGTTTTCATTCTCAGTTTCTAGCGTAAAACTTTATTATGTAGCAGGTTGATATAGGCCATAAAATCGGATGGTTGTTGGTCATTTCCTATGCAGATATCATCCACGTATCTTTTATATGCACAAAGATATTTTGCAAAAGAACTTTCCTGACTGATCTTATTCTCCAAATTGTTCATGAAAACCTCACTTTAAAAAGCAGAGAGACACAAGCCCACTGCCAAACGTGCCCTTTGTCTATACAACTCACCATTAAATTTAAAAAAGTTCTGATCTTTGTCTGAGACCGAGACTAGTGCTTTTTTTTTAATTTCAATCTTATAATCAGGTCTCTTAGAGAAAAACGGCCTATTTCTTTGAATATTTTTTTATATTAAATGCAAAAAAGGCCTAACTTGGGATAACCAAAAGCGGTAGAATTATTGACACTTATCGGCTCTTAACGTGCAGACCATATTATTTATATTGTTAAAACTGCGGATGATTAATCTCGCAATTTTTTACTTATTGAATTTAATAACGATTTTATAAAAAATATATTTAACAATATCTGCATAGGCGAAAAACAAATTATGCTCATATTGTTTTTCAGGAACCTTAGTTTTTTTGGCGGCTGTAATTTGGAAAAAAAAGGTTATTCATTCTTAAAGTTTGTGTGTTGAACTCATAGCCAAAATAAAAAAAGTAATATTTTTAAAATGTGTTCAATGGAACTCAACCAAGAGCCCAAATATTTTAGATTTTATAAAATCAATTTTCTATTTTTCAGGCATGGTTTTCTTTAACTTATCGGAAATAACAAAGAAGAGCTAACTAAGAATAACATGCCTCCTAAAAAAAAAACGAGAATCATGAAACCTAACTAGAAAAGTGAAACGAAAACCATTGGAAATGGATTATTTATATTTATTTTTGGCTTACTAACCATAAAGGGGATTAAAAGGTTGTATATTGATAGATATTTAGTCCAAAAAACACTGTCATATGTCACGAAGAAGCGCCAAATTAAATAAAATGTACGTCTGTGGATGGAATTTCTCGGAAAATGCGTTTCGCAAGTTTAAAAAAAAGTTTCCCAAACCGATTTATTGTTTGTCAAGTTTCCGAAATGAGAAAGTAAATTAGTTACAATGTAGAATTGCAACTACAACAGGCATCAAGTTTCATTAAGTATTAACATTTTAAAGATACACCGTTCTTTAGGATAACGGACTTTAATTATTGGTAGGCTATGTCATGAAAAGTGCATTTTGACAGCTTTGGATAACTTACACGATACATGAAATGAATATTCAAATGACGGACTGGTCACAGCAAAATCCGGACTTAAATCCAACTGAGCGCCTTTGGAATGCTCCGAAGAAATTGGCAAGGCGTAATTTGTCGGCGCCCAGCAGTCTTCAGGAACTAGAATTTGGGTTCTTTTAGAATGTGATATAACGTTCCAAGACGACGAATGAATGGAAATGGTTATCAGGGTTAGAGGCGGAGCCTACCATTAATAGGTTTTGTAAATTATTTAAATTCCAGTTTTTGTTAGTGTATAGTGTTAATTTTTTTTTCATTCTACATTTTTTTCGTGCAGTATTGTTTAGTCAAGTTACACGCCAATTCTTTGTATTACTTAAAGTAATATTAAGATGCAAATTTATGATGTGAATCGACTTTTTTGTTAAATGTTGCAATTGTCAAACAATTACAGTTATTTTCTATGGCAACGGACGTCGTAGGCCAAATATGTTTAATGCTTCGTGATTTCAAAAGCTTCGGATCTGCTTTCTACGATAAAAAAAATATTGAGTTATAGAACTGCCTTCCTCCGTTAAAAATGGAGATAAAAAGATGATTTAAAAAAATGTTAAGAAAAATGAGACTTGAAGCATATTGTAGTTGCAATTCTAAATTGTAACTAGTGCAGACCAAAGGGTGTTGTAGTTGCAATTCTAAGTTGTAACTAGTGCAGACCAAAGGGTGTTCCTAACATTCGGACAAAAATCTATTTTTTTTAAACAACTCGTATATGCCTGTTAATGGTCGTTATTACAATATTACCAGATAATCACCCTACAATTTAAAAGAAAATTCATCAAAATAGGACCAATACATGTTCGTAACGCTCCCGAAAAAAAAAGCGACTGCTAAAGGTTGTGGCTCACTTGCCCGTCACAGCACGGGAAGCCCCGTTCCACCGAAATACGGATATATGGTCTCCAATCCTCAACGGCAAATAACGAAATGTTCCCTATAAGTGACAGCAATATACGTGACTGGTTGATATAAGGCAATTCTTTTTGGTGTCGACAATAGTTGTAAAAAGTTTCAGCTTTACGCAGATACACTGTTATTATTTTTTTTTACATGTTCGTAACGCTTTCCAACAAAAAGCGACTGCTAAAGTTTGTCGCTCACTCGTCCTTCACAGAACGGGAAGCCTTGTCCCATCTAAACACCGATATATGGTCTCCGATCCTCAACGGCAAATAAATGTGAGGAAACTACTATAATAATCAACGACGCGTATGGATAACGGAAAACATATAGAAGTAGTTGCCCAAGGAATGTACTCACCCTGTAAACATTTTTATTCGCAAGTTCTTTATTGAACAACATAATCAGACATTTATTCAAATTTCCACTCAATTTACTTTAAAGTTATACTGTGGCTTCTTCAGATGGAGAATCTTAAGTTAAAGAGGGGCACAATAAAAACAAATACCTGAACCCTTATATTCAATTTCGATTATTAAACAGGTCTAAAATAATTAATTTAATCATAACTAATCATTTAATATTGTATTGATATTGTTGTTAGTTTATTTTCATGTTCTCTAGTAGATTGTATATTGCTCCTGCGTTTAAATTCAAGAAAACTATGGTTTTGGTAACAACTTAGAAATTGTACATTTAGAAGGCAAAAGCAAAAAAAAATGTGTTTCTTCTTTTTTTGCTAATAATCCAGTCACTACCAAGGCGACAACCTTTTATGCGCTGACAGAAAATCGATTTTATGATTATACTTCAAGAAATTCAACAATAGAAAAAAGAGATTCTTCTCTTTTTTCTATTGTTGAATTTCTAATGAAAATTATGGCGCTGCCTGCAGGGCTATTTGTTTTATGAAAATATAACATTGTAAATATATTTCAAAATTTCAAGGACAATAAATGATGAGTGACTTACCGGCATTTGCTCCATTGTATTATCCGATACCCATACCTAGAATTAAAAGGTAGACCAAATAAATAATACATCCATGGAAGACACCAATCTTTGGAAAAAATTAAAACCTGCTACCTTTAACCGAGACGACCTTTTAAAATAATTAAATTGAATAAATTTTCCTTTATAATATTTCTAACATTAATCAGAATAAATGAAATGGTATACCTACAGTTTATCAGGAGTCTATTCAGTACATATATAACGTGATTTGTCTCGCACCATAGAAACTAGAACTTACGGGAGATTTATTATTATATAAATAACGTGTTGCATGAACAAGCTATTCCGTTCCTAATAATTAAGTTATAGCAGAATGTGTATATGCTCAAAAAACAAGTCTAGATTTATATTTACTGTCACCTTTATTGGAACTCTAAATTAAAAAATATATTTTGAAAAAATGGTGCAAACCATTAGATAAATAATCCATTCTAATACATTAAACATGAACGTATCAGATTTTACAATATGTATTTGATGTCGAGAAAAAACAAGCAGGAACACGATATACCTAAAAAGATATTTTCCAGTCCTATTGTTTTTACAAACAGTCACATACGCAAAAAAACGAATTTTGTTCTACGCTAACATTAGATGGCACAACCATTACACTTTTAATTGAAAGTACACAAATTTATCACACTTTTTTGCATGGTAATGGTCATTATTTAATACTATAAAATTAAGCGACAGCTAATTTATACACGCAGCAGCTAGAATATCCGCCTATTTAGCAGAAACTTCCTGGATAATGGTAAAGTCAACGAATTTTATTTCAATTTGGACAACTCCACTTCATTTGAGGCAATGGCAAATATGTACCATGAATTTTATGCCTAGCTTTTGGTGATGGATTAACACTGTAGTTTGTACTTATGAACACTTTATTAGCCGCAAGTGGCGTTAAAACGCAAACTAAAATTTCAGAATAAAGCAAAGTTGGCTATTATTGAGCCTTATAACGGAACATATCTGAGATTTTGGGAACGTAAAATAAAGACCTACATTTAAATATTATTTAGGTCTTTTAAACAGAATATTAATTCTGAAAATTACGAAATCAAAACTATTGTTACATTTGTTAACTTCTCCAGTGAAATTTTAGCATTATATGATTAATAAGTTGTGTCTAGGTTGTATCTTTGCAATATTCTATGTTGATAATAATAAATAAAAGGTAAAAACGAGTTTTTTAAAAACTACTACCCTTTTAACGGAAAAATCACTAAAGAAAAACAAAAGATTTTATTCCCAATTATAATTGTATATTTTTAGCATACCATAGCACTTCACTCTGTATGCAAATCTGCATCTCTCTAGGTCAAATCAAAATTATAGGAGTGCAACAGGTACCAAGTTTTACCGACATATTTGTATATAATTATTCAAACAATTTTCAAATATTTCCAAACCACTAGTTCTTATACAGACAAAATAATGTACTTTACCCTACACTTCACTTTTGTACGGTTTCTTGAAATAAACAGGTTTTCACATCCTTTGTATAGAAATTTACAATTCTATAAAATGAGTTTCGCATCAGCATGCACCGCTATTTATCTTTGTATCAATATATTAATTTCATGAAATATACTTACTTTTTTTGCGACACGTCTAGATGCACTATTTATATCATCGTGTTATAAATCTATTTTCAGTTTAGTTACTTAAGTTTTAGTATCCATAGTTAATTTTGATTTACTTTAGTAATGAACTACTCCCTTTTATTTATTTATTTTTTTTGACAAAGTTGACGTCAAAATATTAACTGCTTGTTTTTTATTTCAGCTTTGGATAAAGTTGAATACGGATGCAGGATTCGGGAAGTTGATATGGTCTTTTTGTTAAGCTAGTGCTGTAATTCTAGAGTAGTACAAGGATACTACAGAAGGTAGGTTACCGTAAGTTTCCCATTTCTTTTAATTTAATTTTAAACTTTGCGTCGGTAGAATTGTATGCTTTGTGTTATGGAAGTTTAAATGTAATGGCTCACAAGAAAGTGGGAACTAAAGAAATAACCTTACACAGACAAACTCACTGCATTTATGCAAAAAGAAGCACAGCAAGCAAGAGCCAAGGGAGAAAAAGTTTCTGCAAAACCCTAACCTAAACTATGAGATAAGGAATAAAATTTATAATTTTTACATTACCGAGAAAGAGGCAAGTATTTTTGCACAGAGAAAAATGTATTATGGCCAAATCAGCCAAAATTTATAATTTTCTCGAGAATATTTTTTTATATCAAACATTTTTAATTTTTTATAGCTTTACTGAGGAAAATGCAGGAACAACAACTTGACTTCACAGATTCAAGAGAGTCGTTGAGGAAGCTAATATCTCTAGGATTTGGGTATCTGAATTTTGATATTATTTAAATATCTCTAAAAATGTTATTTCAAGAAAAAAAATCCTTTTCTTATTTTTTAGTCGGCGCTTTTATACTACAATTATTTTTCAGGTGGAAAAAACAGAAGATAAATCTGCTCTAATAGAAAAACACGGCATTCAATTAAAACAAATTAAATTTTTCAAAAAAATTATTCAATACATGGAAGAAGAAATATTACCAATACAGATGAAACCTATATCAATAAATAGTAGCCACACAACCTCAATCGTTGGTCGAATAAGAGTAACAGAGAATTAAAGAAACCCATGTCTAAAAACAGAAGACGCAATCGCTCGTGCCAGGGGATAAATTGCTTTTGTACCAAATGGCTTACTCATCTTGAAATCAGGTACAGTAAAACTTAAATTTTTTTTGTTTGCCTGAAAAGTGTACCCAATTTCGCTCACCCACTTTTAATACACCTGCCTGCCATACATTCATTATTTGATTTACCCATTGTACTGAAATTCGGAAATTTCCATCAATATGACCCCAATGGTTAATCAGGTCAGGTAGCATAATATTCTCAAGCAATTCTCTCAAAATACCGAGGCAATAAGATTGATTACTGTCCTTTTATTTTTATTTTTTTAAATTATTATT
Organism: Kuschelorhynchus macadamiae; assembly: GCA_030620095.1. Classification (NCBI taxonomy): domain Eukaryota; kingdom Metazoa; phylum Arthropoda; class Insecta; order Coleoptera; family Curculionidae; genus Kuschelorhynchus; species Kuschelorhynchus macadamiae. The sequence goes on along the minus strand of JAUTXW010001111.1, from coordinate 579,540 downwards.
CCAATAATTAACCAATATATTTTTATTTTACGCTCAAAGAGTGAGGACTAACATGACGATATGAACTACTCTGATTTTATGAAATGGATTTTAGCTCAGCTGCTACTAAATTTACCGGAGAAAATAATGGTCACAAAGATCACACAGAACTGAATCTTATATAGAAAACATGGGCTACCATAAAAACTTGTTTATTTTGTGTTAGCCGACGTTGAATCCTTAACTCGTCAAAGATTTAACGGATTGCCACTCATCGAAAGGCTAACAGATACCGACACTTCAAAGAATATGAGATGTCACAAATAGAACAGGAACACATCACATCACTGATACTACCCTAGATCATTTATATTTTACCGTCAGCACAGATCCATCTGAAGAAAGCTGGTTAGATCTAGACAGCAACAGTGGCTTAGATGTACAGTCGTTATAATCATCCCACTCATGTTAATTTTTTAGTACTCGAAAATAGATTTTTTTAATAAGTTTAGTTAGGTCCTAACACTGGAACCCGGAACACTGGAAGTTAGCAAATACTCAAAGTTAGCATCATCAGCAGATGATATAAACTAAAGTAACTTATCCTAACCGAGACTATTTGTAGGTAAATGTGGTCACATTTGGTTGCACCCGACTGCATCGTTGTCAAGTAAACAATAGGGAATACGCCCTCTGTCTTTATTTAGTGCTTTCTTACCACATTTAACTATTTCTACTCTCAAATGCATCCAATAATCTATTATTAGATACATTTTTAATCAACTTAAGATTATTTATTCCTATTTGGTGATTGTTTTCCAAAGCATGTTGGGCAACGTTTGACTTTTTTGTTCTTCCGTATCTTGAATGTGCCATGTGTTCTTTAAAACGAATGTTTATGGAGCGTTTAGTTTGCCCAACATATTTTAGATCGCAGTCATTACAGCTAATTTTATAGATGCCACTCCTCTCTTCAGGTCGACTTTCTCTTTAGGGTTTCCAAGGACATTTTTCAAACTGTTCTCTGTTTTGTAGGCTACTCTAAAACCTACGGTTTTAAATACTTTTTCTAGACCTCTCATATACTGGGATCATATGAGATTACTATGAATTTATTGGGATCTTCAGGTGCTTGAAGAGTAGTGGCATCTTTTAACATTTTTTTATGCTTATGTCTATTAACTAATTTATGTACAAAATTATCATTATATTCATTACTTTTAGCTATATTTTTAATCCAATTCATTTCATTGTTAAAACGTTCTTTACTTAATTGAAAATTGACTAACCTGTCAGTTAAAAAATGAAATGCTGCCATTTTGAAGATTATTTTGAAAGAGTAGACAATTTGATTCAAGCTGATCCTTACGATTTGATTGAGAAAAACCCTTTATCAAAAATGATAACAGAAGTAAAGAGTACCTTAAAACAGCGTTAAAACCTTGTGTCTGATAAACTTAAATTCAAACTAACACATAGTAACCCACAGTTATCTAAACTGTATTGCCTTCCCAAAATCCATAAACATGGGAAGTCCATGAGACCTATTGTTTCAGCTGTTGGCTCACCAACGTACAATATTTCAAAATGGTTAGTAGAAGAATTCAGCAAATTAAATATCTCGTACGATAACTTTGAGGTTACTAACTCGTTAAGAGTTCTTAGATTAAATTAAGAATGTTCACTTAAAAGAAGGTGAAATTTTAATATCTTTTGATGTAAGCTCATTGTTTCCTAGTGTACCCATACCACTAGCTTTAGAGTACCTAAAGGAACTACTTGAAATCAATAATTTGAGGAAAGAAATTACTGATGAATATTCGCTTCTCACAAAATTATGTATGAATCAAAATTTTTTCAGTTCAACAATAAATATTATAAGTAACTTGAGGGAACTGCGATGGGCAATTGCTTATCTCCGTTCCATGCAAATTTGTTTATGGGTAGATTAGAAACCCAACTCAAAAAGGAACTCAAGTATTTCCCAAGGGTGACTTTAGACATTTTCTTAGAAACATTAAACAATAAATTTCCTCCCATTAATTTTACGTACGAAAAGGAGAACAATGAGCAATTACCTTTTGTCGACACGTTAGTTATTAGAAATAACGATAAATTAGAATTTGATATTTATAGGAAATTTACTAATACTAATAGTTATATAAACTTCGACTCATTTCATTGCCGTCAACACAAAATGGCAGCATTTCTTTTTTTAACTCACAGGTTAGTCAATTTTCCATTAAGTAAAGAACGCTTTAACAATGAAAAGAATCGGATTAAAAATATACCTAAAGTAATGGATATAATGACAATTTTGTACATTAATTAGTTAATAGACATAAGCATAAGAAAATGTTAAAAGATGCCACTACTCTTCAAGCACCTGAGGCTTCCAGTAAGTTCATAGTAATCACATATGATCCCAGATATATGAGAGGTCTAGAAAAAGTATTTAAAACCGTAGGTTTTAGAGTAGCCTACAAAACAGAGAACAGTTTGAAAAATCTCCTCGGAAACCCTAAAAACAAAGTCGACTTGAGGGAGAGGAGAGGCATCTATGAAATTAGCTATAATACTGTTGGGCAAACTAGACGCTCCATAAACATTCGTTATAAAGAACACATGGCACATTTAAGATACGGAAGAACAGAAAAGTCAAGCGTTGCTCAACATGCTTTGGAAAACAATCACCAAATAGGAATAAATAATCTAAAGTTGATTAAAAATGTATATAATATATAAAATGTATATGTATAAAAATAATAGATTATTGGATGCATTTGAGAGTATAGAAATAGTTAAATGTGATAAGAAAGCACTAAATAAAGACAGAGGGCCTATTCCCTATAGTCCCCTCTATTGTTTACTTGACAACAGTGCAGTCGGGTGCAACCAAGTATGACCACATTTACCTATAAATAGTCTCGGTTAGGATAAGTTACTTTAGTTTATATCATCTGCTGATGCTGCTAACTTGGTTAGCGTAACGCGCGTCCAGAACGTAACAAGTTGTGGTGTAGTGTGGTTAGAACTCTTGTATTTTGATTGAAGTTTAGATTTGCAATAGCTAAGGTATTTTTTAAGTCTAAGCGTGGGTAGTATATTACCGACGTACGACATACTTTGAGATGTATACAAAATCTTCTAAATTAATGTCTAATAAAATATTTGATATTGAATTTTTATATTATTCAATTTTGCAAGTCGCTACGCTACTGTCCGATAAGCCACATTCGCTCGAATATGCGAGGACGTGGCTGTTATCATTCTTAACTTTGTATTACTATAGTAGCCAATCCCTATCCCCTTGAAGATGGTGAAAAATACCCAAAAAAATGAAAATATTAAATATGATGCCGATTTATAGAAAATATCTAAATACACCGAAAACATTAATTGCCTGGCTTGCAAAAAAAGCTTATCCCAGAACAAATTATCTGTTGTCGATCCATCAAATTAATAATTCTTAATTTAAAAAAAAAGATCTTTAGAAGGGTAAGGTTACTGAAGGTCGTCGGAAAAGGTGCAGGTTTTGATAAAGAAGCCCCCTTGCTCATGTCCGGCGGGGGGCAAAGTTTTGGTGCCCCCTAAGGACAGATCTGAGCAAGAGGCACCAAAACCCGCAGCCGATCCCGCAACGAAATAAAACGCTCGACATTCGCAAGAGAACTTCTTTATTTTTCCAGTTTTTTGGTTTTTTCGAATTTATACTAGACTTATTTTATAATATGTACATAGTCAGTTTGTTACATCTGGGAAAATGAGGAAGAGCGAAAATGCTCAAAATATTTGAAATGGTACAGCCAAAAATAAAAGTTACACACATTATGTGTAGATATATACATAAAACTAGTGCATCGCTTTTTCCATCTAGATTTTTGGCATTTATTTTAAAACAAATCAATAATTCTGAACTCTAATCAATGCAGTTGATAATTATTACTCCAATAAACTAAAACCATGGTTTATCTATTATTTAAAAATCAATAAATTCATGTTTTTTTCTCAGTATTATAACAATTCACGCGGTAAAACATCAACATATAAAGACAAGGAAATCAAATCGTACTGTTCTTTTATTTTAAAATTTACAAACCAGATTTTAATCTGCACATATGGAGTTAACTAGAATTGGCAAAAAGCAAAAGAATAAACATTACATTGCAACTACATACAATTACAATAATTTAAAAAAATTTAGAGTAATAAAAAAAATCTTAATTTTAATTTTTTGAAGTTGTGTGTATAGAAACTAGTATGCGTTGCAAAAGCTAAACAGCTCCTTAGTCTTTTTTAAGCTAAAGTTTCTTAATCCTTAAAAGAAAATTTCAAAAAAAAACTAAAAAATAAACGCATGAAAATTTTTCCAACACGCGGGTGATATTATGGCACTTTCAAGCCAAGTTAACAGTGTTTTTTTTTTTAATATTATATGTGGCCATATGAAAAAACTGTTTTACTCGCCAAAATAATTTCTTTAACTCCGGATATAAATTTGATGATTACGTCATCTCAGTAAGGATACGCTTTTTTAAGTAAATTTTTTTGTGTAATTTTTTTTTGATCAGTAAAATATTCTAAATTTAAAAGTTCTACAGAAAATGACGTCTCAAGATTGTCATTTTGGACTATTTAGAGACCTTTCGTGGCCAAACTATTAAACTTACAACAAAATTACTTTCCTATCTGAACTTTTTAGGACCTATTAAATGCCAACTTTCGATTTGGCCGGAAATGTAGTTAGACACTCCGTTCAAACCGGAAGTGTCGAACATCAACCTGAGGTTGATGTCATCTTATAGATTTTGTGAAGTTAAAGACATTACAAGTTATTTTATTCTAAGTATAATTATTTGGCCAATAGAGGGCTCCGAATGGACCAAAAGGGCAATTTTGGGCGCCACTCGAACAGTTGAATTCAAGTATATTTCACATAAAATGTGTTTATAATATTCCGCTGATATCAAAATCCTATACGAGGTGTGGTGTCGCGTTAAAAGAAATTGTATGGAGTGATAATTCATTCACTGATGACGTCAAGTTACAACGAATATTAGGAAAATGATCAATTTGACGAGTAAAACTATCTATGTTTTGTCAAATTATTAATAGTTTTCAAGCTATTTAATTAATTCTAGTTTAAAATTTCACCTTATATAAATTTATTTGAAGAGGAGTGATCATTATATTATTTAGTGGCTTCCTACCCTTATAAAATTTACCAAAATAGAGCTTCCCACCATTTGAACCAAACTATTCAATTAAACTTTCTTTTGCAGAAAATACTATCAACGCACTGATTAAACAATTTTGAAGATGAACCTAGCGAGCAAAAAAGTTACAAAAATAAAGTTTATATATAACAAATAATATTAATACATAAACATTGAAATGGACAAATCTGGAAATGAAGAAGATGCTAAAAGAAGTCAACGTGATGACATTGTACACATTCACACCATATAATTTACAGTTATCCATAATAAAAATCAATGTTCCTGTAAAAAAACTAAACTCTAAAAATCTGCATATTTACAAATAACCTATTTGATAGATCACAATATTCACATTTCTTTATATATATTTACACCTAATACATGCCCTAGTAAGTCAGATTCATTCACTCAGTGTGGTCAGTTTTATATTCTGTGTTACTTTTTGAAGGTGTTCTAGTTACCCAGCCATCTAAAGTCTGATTATTTGAAGTTCTAATAAATTTTCTATATGTCTTTCTAGGTTCTGGGGTTTTAAAACTAGTAAATGGTTTAGCTACCTTTATTTCTGTGAGTTTAGAAAAAGTTGCAAAATTTTCTTTAGGCATTTCTATACCATGCCTTTCACTGACACCATTTGTATTTATATAGGAAGAAGAAGAGGTAACGATTTCAGTATTCAAGGCAGTGTTAGCATCATTATCACATTTGTCTTCATTGGACCGAAATAAGTCATGATAAAACTCTTTTTCATATTCCGACATAAATCCAGGCTGCTCAATTTCATATTCTGAGATAAATGGAGGATCATCAGTTTGTTCTAAACTACTACTGGTTAACTCAGACGATTCTATGTGATCCTTACTGACTAAACTGCCATCTTGTTCAGATTTCACTTCCACAGATTCATACCATTGTGTGTTTACTTCTAGAGCATCATCTTTACTTGAAATCGCATCTAAATCCACTATTTCAATTCGTGAACTAATAATTTCAACTTCGTCATCGGTTGTTTCGGGGTTTTCCAGGGGCATTCCATCATTGGACTCATCAATTTTATTGTTAGATGCATGACTTTCCTCCAATTTATAACAAGTCTCTTGTTTTTCCTTAGAATGTTCACCTTTGCTAGGTTCACAGGAACTCCATGAATCATCCGACACATCCACATTCTCTGGAATCTTGTACTGACCTTCAGCAATTATGTCATTAAGTATGACTTTACAAACAGGTAACACAACTTTCTTACCCAAAATAGAATCCTTTTTACAGGCATTTACACTTTTTTTCTCCATCTCGTCGGCCTCAGATTCTTCACTATCTGTATCTACAGTTTTATCACTAGTCTCATCAGAAACTTTTTTGTGCCTAATTTTTTTAAAACTTCTTTTAACACTGCCTCTGTCATCATCACTCAGATCTTTATCATCATCGTCAGAGAATGATTTTCGCTTTCTAGAAATCCTTTTGCTTTCTTTATCATTTGAAAGATTACTCAACTTACTGTTCTTAATAGGCTTAACACCAGGCAAAATAGGGCTTACATCCAGTGTCCACAAGTTTATGGCCACAGTACCTCGGGATCTTGTTCTTGGTGAATTGTGATCAACATGGTTGCCAACACTAAGATTCTGATTAGTTATGTTGGAAACAGAAGACTGTTTCAGTTCCAACAACGTTAAATCTGATTCGGACTGCACGCTGTCTAAAGAAGATTCATTATTATAACTTTGCGTAATTTCCATTGGATCAGTTTCCTTTGGTTCTTCAACTAGAGTACTACAATTTACATCTTCTACTTTGGTGCTATTAATAGTTTTACTGGATAGCCGCCTAAGTCGTTTGGCTTTACGCCCTCTGCATTGCAATGAAGACTTTTTAAGCACTTTCACTCTGGTCTTAGTCCTATGCAAAACTTTCTTATACTTATTTATTTTTTTACGTTTTAAGCTAACCTGATTGGTGGCGTCTTCGCGGGTATAAGTAATCATGTTACTTTCTTCATCCAATTCTCGTTGGCGCCTTTCTTCCTCTTCACGCATTGCCGCCATTTGGTTCTGTTCCCACTCTCGTTTCTGTTCTTCAATTTGCCTTGCAGCCGCTGCCAGTTGTTCTGCTGACCATGCAGACTCAGTCTGCTCAATGAATTTCATGGCATACTTTTCGATTGGTGACAACTGAAAAAAAAATAAAATATTAATAATAATAAGGGCAATAATAATAAAAGGATAAAATACAGAAATACTGATTCAGGTAGAGTTCAAATCAAGGTAACCGTGAAACAACTATAATTGTACATAGGTATATTATACTTAGGCCTGGTCATAACTGATAAGTAAATATTGAAAATGGAGTAATATTCTAACTATATATTTAGTTAACACAAATTCTGAAGGATAAAACACTGTTAACAATATAAAAAAAATTAAATCTAATGTTCAAAGTTGAAGGAATAGCCAGTTCAAAAGTTATTGTGAACTAAAATGTATAGTAATATCAGAGAGTAACACAACAATTTAATATATCATACCTTTTCAATGATATTATTAATCTCCTGCTCTGCTTTGCTAACTTCAGGTTCCCTTTCTTTTTCAGTTTCCTGGTCCAGTGGAATATTTTCATCAAATTCCGCCAAATCAGCTACGGCTTCAGCTTTAGCAATTTTTGCAGCCTGCAAAAAAGTAAATTCCTAATTTTGTTTTCACTTAAAAAAAAAATCCAGTTATTTGGACAACAGAGAATTTGAAACATAATATGCAAGGATAGCAGGACTTTGATAACACAATTACCTGAACATCCTGATCGTCTTCACAGGCTGCTAGAGCAGTTTCTAGAGCACCAGCTGCAGACTTATCTTCCGATGGGGAAACTGAAGTTTCGCGGTTGAACGTACTAACCTCCTGTCTATTTTCGACGACCTCAGACATGCGCTGCGCTGCTGTTTCAAGAGTCTGATCAATGTTGAATAAGTCTTGAATAGTACTCTGCAAGTAAAAGTATAAAGATAAGATCAATATCAAAAATTCTCTAACACGGCAAATAAAATGGTCACTTTCAGTTGCGCTAGGATTCCAACAGGGCTTAAACGAAAGGTCGCAATGCATGAATGTCTACATGTTACAGAAGGCTAGAATGTCTCATTTAAAGTTCACAATAATTTTCACGCAAAAACTAAATGAATGAAAGCTCTTGCGGGGTAGTACATTTACGAACGAATGAATCTAGATTAAACAAAAATCCCATTATTTGCGTTTTCAATCCGAGATCCCTAAATATTGGGATCCCGGTGTGTTAGTCCCGGGATTAAAATATAGGATTCCGTAAATCCCGAAAAATGTAAATACCCAATAAAATCGGGGATTCCCCGAACACCAGTCTGCATTCCGTTACAATATTGATTTTTGCGTTTATTGTTTATGTGCCCAGTTAAATGATTCGGCCGAATACGCAGTGCCTGTTACATATTTTGTGTTTTATAGATTTGCCAAGATGGTTGAACATAAAAAGACATACATGGTACAACCCAAAAAAAAAATTACGACAATTGGACAATGTGATTCAACTATTTAATCGCTTTGGATAAACAATCTGCAAAATGCAAACCCTGTGGTGCTATAATAAGACGATGTTCTTTCTACAAAGGGTCTCCATTTTAACAAACACTGAAGAGAAAGTAACTGTAAGGTTAATTTTAATTTAATGTAATAATTGTGAAGGATAAAGATGCTAGCAGCGACGCCAAGGAATGACAATTCATTGGATGCTGTCCTTTCTCGAATGACTGCTCTTGATGGATTATCATTTTAGGTTTTTGTTACATCAGTCGATCTAAGAAAAGCACTTATTCCTAGGGAATTTCATAATATACCAAGTTTCCCAACAACACTTCGTGAAACAGTTTTAGCTAACCAAACAAAAATTCTTAATTACTTTACATTGAAAGTTGAAACTATTAAAAAACAAGGAGCAAGTGTGATGACAAAAAGGGCAGTCTAGTAAGAAGTGACCAGCAGCTGTTTTGCCCTGAAACCCACCAAGCTGTGTATTATACAAGGTAGACACACAAAGTTTTGCAAAATGAAAAAGAAACATCAATGGTTGAAATTAAGGAGCCTGAATCTATCGAGAGCGACAGTGAAAATGAGGATGCAGAGAGATATTGCACGAGCTAGAACCAGACAACCAACTTCAAATGACAATAAATCACAATATTCATCCCCATTAAGAAATCATGGTTCTTGGGATTAGATCGTGTCAAATCGGAATTACTATACGACGTTTCGCCTTCGATTGCACGAGGCATCTTCAGGGGTCTTTACTCCACGAGACCTGAACACTGAATTCATTTTTCAGCAAAAGCAAGTTTTGTGCAACCGGGGGTTAATACAATAAAAAAGGAAATACCACTTTATGAAAATGTTGGACTGAGAGATTTACATCTTCAACTGCGCTATAAATATCTAATGACAGTCCCGCCCACAAGCGTGAAATCTGAAAGAGATTTTTCTTCGGGGGTTACATTTGCTACCAAACTTAAACCGCGCTTAAATGATGATATAGTTTAGACACTTTAGTTTTTTAACATTATATTTTATTAACACTAAGCAGAACGTAAATATTTAAAAAATATGTTTAGTCTATATTTTCTTCATTTTGCTTCAAGAATTTAATATTTTTTTAATTACTAAACATGAATACTTACTATGTTTCTTATTTTTGTTTCTTTCTTAATAAAAACACTTTTTTTATTTTGCTTTTGCATTTTGCATTTTTATTATTTCTGTAGATTAGATTTCTTATTCTGGGTATTCCGGAATCCCGGGATTATAGGTTTTATCCCGGGATTTCGAAACAGGATCCCGATCCCGAAAATTGGAAACGCTACTACCCATTATATTGGAATGTTTTGCGAATTGCTTAAACCCTTGCTATCACGCTGATCTTTTTAATTTGATATTATCGGTTTCGGCGTTCTCAAAATATAATTTTTTTACCTTAGTATATACTTTAAAAATATTGAAGATCTACGTTCATAACTCCCAAAATCCCACGAGACCTTGACCCAGACTATTTTTGGTGCAAATTTAAAATGAATTGGTTTGACTGTTCTCAACATATCGTTCGCGCGAATTTTGTGTACACATAGACGCCCATACATAGGCTTTAAATTTTTTTTCTTTAAATATGTCACTAGTCTGAACCGGATTGCTTTAACACCCCATATAAAAATATATAACACACTAAAGTCAGCGACCCTTTAAATACCCCATAGGTATAAAACAAAAAAAGAGAATATAATTACTTCTCAAGTCCTGTGTATATCGAAGAAAGCAATTATTCCTAATCTACTTTACCAGCCGCTACTAAACATACTGGAAGTGAAAACCCTGCATACTATTCCCTAAAAGGGAGAAATTCCTCAGTAATTAAAACATAAATATACACATCTTTAAATATACACACCTTTAAATATCCACACCACCCAAGTATTTATTATTTTGTATTATAACGACCTTCACTTCATATATAAAATAGTTGCTATAAATTTATTTGGACAGGATTCCTGATATTTCTATAGTTTCGTGATTTATGTCCATTTTGACCGCTCGTCAAAGTATTGAAGGCAGATAGATCAACAGATATTTGCAAATTTTGAAGGTATTACCTGATTCGTCTAGGATCAACCGTTAAGATACTACAAACTAAGTAACTAGTAGAATATATGAAAAAATTACAAATTTATTTCTAAATCGCGCGCCCTGTATAAACCCGAGAATAATTCTAGCGACGGTATTTTTTAATGCTTTGGGTCCCTATAAGCAATTTCGGCCCCTCAGTAATTTTCTAAAAAAAAAAAACAGCGAAATGTATGAAAATTATAAGGACAGTTTTTTTTCTGAATTTTTCTCAGTATCTGAGGTACAGGCCTCATATTGATTTTGAATCTCATTTATATTCCCCATATTCTTTTTACCTTGAGAAAGTGGTCAGGGTTTCGATACTGCAAAATGCCTTATTGCCCGTTAACGAATTTGTCCGAAATTTTTAAACGAAAAATCCGAAAAAAATGCCCCATCTACAAAAAATGACGACCTACACTTTGAATCGTCTGGATTTTAAAAAGAATGCCGATATTAGAAAAATTACGTTTTCACCAAAAAAAGAGCCCATTTATCCTTTACGATCAACCTCATAGAAGCATATTCACGACGTACAGTTACCAAGCTGGAGTACTACGAGGGTCAAAAACCACAAATGTCAAAAATTTCCGGTCCAGAAAGAGAAATCCGCGGATAGTAATAATAGCTGCGTGCATCTACTGTAACAAGACATGCTTAAGTTTAAAGTGTTAAAAACATTCTAACAACATCCATTCCTTATTCGCTATATGATAGATACTGATTATATCACTTAAACTCAAATAATAATAAAACTTACACTTTTAAAATATGCCGTTGTGAAATTACCACCTTCAATAGCTAAGTCTCCAAGAAGTCTCTTTTGGTTGGCTTTCTTTAGGATGTTTTCTTCTATTGTTCTCTCACTCACTAGTCTGTAAAACAATATACAAAAATGTAAAACATTTTTTTAAAAACAATAAAACTGTGCACGGTAAATTATATAACGATTTTATTGACAAAATGTCTCATTAACTTTTATAGAACACTACACCAAGAAATTATTAATTATATTTTAATAATAATTACGTTATTTTATACAGTACATTTTTGATAAAATAAAATAAATTTTTTCCACTCAGCACAAAAATATTAAATGCTCATTTATTTAAACTTAACTGAATCTGATATTAGTTGTGTGCGAGTCCATATTTTAATTTATAATCACAAATAATGAAAGCATATATGTATATGTACCTGTAAATATGAACGTCTCTTGTCTGCCCAATCCTGTGACACCTATCTTGTGCCTGAGCATCCATAGTAGGATTCCAGTCAGAATCATAGAAAATTACTGTATCGGCTCCTGTAAGATTGACGCCTACGCCTCCTGATCTAGTAGATAATATAAATGCAAATATTCTTTTGTCGCCATTAAATCTTTCCATTAACACCTAGAAAGAAAAAATGGAATAAATTACATTACTCACGTCTACCCTATTAGTTCATTTTTATTAAATTACTATGTATTTAAGTAATAATAATAGTAAACGTCTTTTATTACCCTTAAAGAATACATTAAAGTTCTTAAAAAAATATGTTAAGTCAACTTGACTAGTGTAAAGTTTAGCACTGTGACTACTCTAGTACTAAATTTTGCAGTAGCCAAGTTAGCTTATATATTTTTTACAATCTTTTAAACAATTCAAAAAATCAGAACATACCTGTCTCTGATCTACTTTGGTAGTTCCGTCTAACCGCAGATAGATATGACCATGGAAGTTGAGAAAGGCTTCCAATACATCCAACATTTTGGTCATTTGAGTAAAGATAAGTACTCTATGGCTACCAGTCTTGAGTTTCCTTAACAACATGTCTAGCATTTGTAATTTTCCACAGTCATATTGAATCAGTCTCGGATCTGGGAATTGGGTAACCATAGCTGATGCAATGTGATGTAATGGTGTTGCTGGTTTGGAAAACAGCTGTCGAATAAGATGCTGTTCTTCTTTGGCCGCCCAGTATTCACTGGGTGGAGGATGCCATACTCGTAGTTCAGGTTCGTCAGCTTTTACAGGGGGTACATATAATATAAATCTGAGAGAAATGTATTTGTTAATACTACTATCTCAAATAAGTTGCTATAACAAGTTATAAAATAAGGCATAAAAAAGATAGAAAACATATGATTCAAATTTTATTCTTATTCTCAATAACCATATTTACAAACACAGATCTGAAGAACTTATATTAAGTACTTAATAATATTATCACGGTAAAATAAAATATTAATGTATGTAACATTCATGCATGACCTCTAATATGGAGTTGCCAAGCTTGGTAAGTTACTTTATACTCTTCTTCCTAGTAAATTATGATTAAAAATGGCATATTTATAACCACATTGGATAAGGAAGATCTATAATAATAATGTCTATAAAAATCACAAAAATATTACCTGTCAGAAATTTCTTTCAATTCTTCTATCCTTCTTTCAGGGCTGTACAAAACATCTTTTAGGAAGGTGGTATTTTGATCAACATTCTTGTCAAATAGAGCGTTTAAGCAGTTAATGTAGCCCCCATCCCATGGACTTATCTCATTAGGCCTGTATATTTTTATCACGTCTTGAAAGTCCTTGCCATAAAGTGGCAACGCAGAACACCGTTGCTCGTTGATACGGCTCATAAGTTGTAGTCTTCTCTTATACTCGTTTTTCGGATCATCTTGTGCCTAAAATACAATACTATACAATACAATACAATACAAAAACGTTCTTACTATAAATGCGACAAATGTTGGTTTTATTTGATTTATTTATTTGAATAATTGTAATATAATATTTATGTAAAAACGTCAAATATTTATCGTTTCATATATTTTTTTGGGAATCTGCACATCAAAATCTATCAATATTACCGTGATTAAAATCAGTAGTTCTCGCATATTTATTTATTATTTTGCATGTAAAAGACCAACGGAAAGAGAATATCAAAGTGAATTTTCATAAGATTTTTTTGTATCTTACCTTCTCGAGAACTACAGTATAAAACACTTTTAATAACTTGATTTTTAAAATTCAGTATTAAAATTAAATAAATTTATGAAAACTAACTATAACATGGAAGAGTTTTAATGTTTAAAGTGACGCGCCGTTCATGTTCCTTTAAAAACGACTATTAGCAAGATATTTAAAGCACCAATGTTACTCGAAAAACAAAAAATTTTAAAAAATAATAAATTACACTAAAAATGAATTAGTACCAAAAGATATTAAAACTAACCTGACTACTACTTCTCCTACTGTCATCCTTTTTCCACCGAACATCTAAACTGTTTTGCTTTGAATATAACTGTCCTAAAAAATTCGAATTTACAGGTCTCAAACCGTCCTCTCCTTTGGTCGCAGTAGTGGAATTCTGCAAGTTTTATAGACTGTTAGAAAGAATATCTATTAATAAGGTTATGTATAAACAAAAATAAACTAATTATAAGTTTTAAGCTTAATTATTTTGCTTCTGCTTTTTTTATAAAAACTAGCAAATAGCAAATAAAACTCTCGGAAATAAAATGCGGAAAAAACGAGATTCGAACATAGACAAAACCATAAATGAGTCCTTAGGTTTTAACCAAATTAGAAATATCAATAATGAAGGGATTGTTGCCCTAAAACGGTTTAAAACCTACTTATAATAATAATTAGATGGGTTTGAACAAGAGAACGACGGATTTAAACGAAAAAAAAAAACCCAAGTCAGTGTAAGTTTTAAGAACAAAAAATTGGATTTTCTGAATAAAACGGGTTAACCCACATTTAGACAAAATTAAAAAAAATTTTCTTTTATCTTTTACACTCTTTATACATTTTGCTAGCGAGAATAAAAAAGTTAACATTATTGATAAAAAGTATATCTTAAACTACAATCATTTTCCAACCTTTTAACTTGTTTTAAATTTTGAAAGTAACAAATAATCTGTATAATTTTTAAAAAACTATTACTTAACTTTCCAATGAAGCAAGATTGTTTCTTAACCTGTGCTTACTATAGAAATTCTGACCATTGCTCACATGCATATCTTAAGAACATAATGTAGTAAGTTTAAAACACGACTTAATTTAAACGGCTTTATCGATGAGCAAAAAAATATCACCAGAAAAGAGTATTGTCTTCATTTTAAATTTTAGGAAATTTTTTTGTGTTAATTTTCTTTTTTATTTCTTACTAACACTGAAAGAACCCCAATATTAACAATGTAATGTACACATTTTTACAAATACATAAACATCCTTCTTCTTTACCAAGACACATTTTCGCACTTGCTCTATACTTCAACATTAAATACAATATTTTCCCTGTAAATAAAAACAATTACTTTCTCTAAGACTACTGAACCCTTTAAGACATCTACCATACTTAATATATCTTTAATTATGGGCAGATACGCTTAATATGCTTTGGAATAAAAAAAATGTGGAAAGAAGCATAAAATAGATTTTAACAACAACTCATTTTATAATCGAAAGATAACTTCAACAGTTATTATTAATAAAAAACAAAAAGAAAAATACTTTACCTACCGAGCTTGTAGTGGTTGTTCCAGTGGTCACTGACGTTAACTGAAATTTGACGTAAGCTTTGGTTATCCCTTGGTTGGAGTTCGTGTTAGCTGTCATAGGCTGTTTAGCAGATAAAAACGTCAGTTTTTGAGCACCTAAAAATGATAAATAATATTTTATTAAAATGTTACAAAAGAAATTAAACAAGGGATTAAAAACCAACAAAAGGTTGTCTGGAATGGTAAGCCGGAGACTCTTAGTGCTCACTGAACAGTTTTTTTAATTTTTCTTTATTATCCATGGCAGACCATGAAGGCAGAATAACTAAGTACCGTGATTGTCTTAAGTGGCTACACGGAAGGTTTATTGATTTAAAGACTTGCAAATTACGAAATGGAAAGACCTTTCCTGATAACTGTTCAATATTACTACGTAGGAACCAGCCGATGACAATTGCTAGAATCCTTAGGAACACTTGAAATATACATTGCAATGCAATTTTCTAGGATATCAAATTTTATCCTCTAATTTTAAAATTGACTAATCCATAAATTGCTGAGCCCATTGAAACTTTTTTGTTTCAAAACCTAATCTTCATTCTTTTTCTTTTAAACTCTTCACTGAAGAAGAACCTATTACGACTCAATTTAAATATGCAGGGTAAAACACAGAAGAATGTTCTATTATAGGTTTTCATTTGACATATGTCAACTACCTGTAAGTTCTCAGATACATGTTGTAAGCTAGATCGGTGCACTAATGTTTCTTCTACATGCTCGTTTTTGAAATTCGTCTCAACTTCAATATTTTCGGAAATATGGCATTTTCCCCGAATTCTTTTAAAAGCGACTGACTTGATTCAGTGAAAAAAAACTAAATGTATTAATATTTTTATTAACATAGCTTAATATAAAACCGGCAAAATTTCCCTAAGCTGTTGCTGATCCTTAATAATGACCTAGCACACTGTGGCATATTCCAAGCATGCTCAACAGGATTGAGGTTAGGAGAAAATGCAGATAACCCGAGATGATTAATCTTGTTATTTTTTAGGACCCACTGTTCTGTGGCATGGCGCATCCTCATCTAGATATACAAAATTGTCTCGTACCTGTTGGGCTAGAGGAACTACTATTTCTTCATTAATACCCCTCCCATAAATATCGAAATTTATTGTCGGCAAATTTACAATGGTGTTCGTCTCTCAAGAGCAATCCCTGCCCATGCCTTTATAGTTAAATCAAGAATAAGGTGAAGTTCTCTCACATTTCCCGAATGTAGAGGTGTGACTGTGAAACGATATTCGTCACTAAAAAGAACGTGGTTCCATTGACCTAACCAGTTTTCGTGTTCATTAGACCATGCTAGCCTAGCCCGCTTGTGTTGAACTCTTAGTGGAACTCCTCTCATTCTCTTCGATCTTGCTTCATACCACTTTCTAGCAATCCAAGAGCTTTACTGACTTCCAGCACACTTAAACGACGTCTAGACATATTTTCTCCTTAGAAAAAAGTATCTTATTTAGTGAAACTCCTGTCATTGGCCTAGGACAAATCAAACTTTAAGATCTCTTCTAACTGTGTCCCCCGAAGCCTCAAACCAGTAACTTCTGTCATAATGTTGTCATTGTGCTTGTTGGTCCCCTTCCAGTCATCAAAGTAATAAGTCGATCATGAAGCCGTAAAATGTTCCTCTTTCGACCTTGTCCCGAACGCCTTGAAACCAACTTTGTTTCAATAAATCTAGCTGCCACCGGACTTATTACATTTTCAGATACATGAAAGGGTTCAGCTACTTCAACTTGCTTCATACCATTTTCTAGCAATCCAAGAGCTTTACCCACTTCCAATGGACTTAAACGACGTCTAGACATGTTTTATGCTTAGAAAAAAATATCTCATTAAACTGTAAAAACTGACAGGCACCTGTTTCTATGGCATCGGAATGAATTTCTAAAGTAAATATAGCAATCAATTTATGGATAGTTTATTGATGATTAAATTGCTTTCTTATGCACAGCATTTCGGGGAAAAAAGCTCTATTTCCGAAAATATTAAAGTTTGAGAAGAATTTCAAAAAGCAGCGTGTAGAAGAAACCACAGTTCGTCAACCTAGCTTACAACATGTATCTAAGAAATTTCATCTATTTGATATACTTAAAAACCTACAGTAGAACATTCTTCTGTATTTTACCCTGCATAATTAAACTGCGTCGTCATAGGTTCTTTTTTTTATGAGTTTAAGAGTGCAAATCCACGCTATAAATTTTCTCGTGTTCATTTTTCGAACTCAAACCTCAAACGCGACTCTGTAGATGACGCATCAATGTCGGAATCCGATTATTTTTTCCAAATTAGGCCATATAAATAAATTAACACGTTCAATATTTAAAGTTACCATATTAATGTACAAATATTACATAATATCTATCAAATAGTATGCAAATAAGTAGTTTCACTTCTAACGGAAAAATTCAAATATTTCAGAAAACGCTTAACAGTGATGCAACATTGTGGTGTCCCCTCCATCCCAAGCAAATAACTATGAGTTTTACATTCCTTTGATAGAAAATTCAAAATATTGCACATGGCATGTATTTCTTGGTTCGTTGATATATCTATCTTTGTTGCGAAATGAAATAAAACAAGAGAGTGCTGTTAAAGAATACCTCTTTTACAGACTATAATACTTATGATCTCCCCCTTGACTGTTTTTTTATCAGCTAGCCGAAGTAATAATTCCAGGGCCTTTCGACATTCGGCACATTTCGGTGTTTGCCGATAAAAACAAGAATCCTGGGAAAACGCAAAATAAGGTAAGTTCAAATAATATAACTACAGGTGCTCGTTTTTGAGACCCTTCATGAATTTGAAGATTTAGAAATGGACAATTGTAAAATATTGATCACTTTGATTTTCAAAGAAAAACGCTACCTACACCATACTATTACTGATTACAGTACATACATATTAAAAATATCAACATATTTTTTACGTTTGGGACTACTTATATAAACTTTTATCTGTATGTCCATGCTATTGTAACTTTTTAGAAGGTACATGGTGGATGTATTTCTGAAGTACACATCTTTTGTTTGAAAGTTAAAATAGCCCAACTTTGAAGGAGGTAGACTATTTTTTTTCCAACAATGATGAAAATAAATAAAACTAATAAATGTGTTTTTTATAGGTACCTAGGCAACACGATTCTTTTAGAATTTTCTGGTTCATTTTTATTTCATATTGATATTTTTATACATGAGGTGAATTATCTGTGAAATTCACATAAATATGGTTTTTATATTTGTAAAATTTAAATATGTTTTGTAGGATTAATATTTATATAACTTGTAAAAAAGATAGTGTACCTTCAGGGGTATAGTAATTCAATAGGTATAAAAACTTATTTCCTGTTATAGTGGTAGAAATTAAAAGCTTATAAAATTAGACACTTTTTATGCAACACTAATACTTTCATAGTGGTAGTCTCATAATGCTGGCTGATGCAATTTAACTCACCGGATCCATGACAATCTGTGCAAGAATAAAGCTTTTAGTTATCAGTATTATATTGATCCTTTTTATGTGACTTCCACTTAGAAAGTTTTGCTGTTGCAGACAGTAGCAGGCTTTAACAGCGTATACCCCCACAGTTATCATTTCACAAAGAGAAAATTATTGGGAAGCAACTGTTTATCGGTACCTAATTTACTAAGGCATTGCTTTCTAGTGACAAAATAATTCTTGGCATGGCTATGCATATGTAACATATTAAATCTTAGTCTTGTATCTACAAACACATACAAATTGACCTTTTAGATATTCTCAATCTTGACCAAAAACGTACAGATTCCTGAATCACTGGAAAAGTAAGAAAAAATCGGGCATATTAGTTTTCAGTTGAGTAATTTAGTGTACTAATGGATGTTACTGTATTTATGTATGTACAGTGTGATCAGTGTATCTTGATAGCATTTTAAATGTTAATAACTTTTTTACTTTTTAACTTATCAGAGTGAACAAAAAACCAATTGTAGGGTTACTTAAAACTTTTTTCTGATTACTAGAAAAACAAAAGACTATTAATTTTACAAGATATCACCATAAGTTTTCCCTCAAATGAAACTCTTCTTGCAGATTATAAATATAATATCTGGTTTGATAACTTTATCTTCAAAGACACTCGATCAATTTAAGAAAAACCATATGAGCCAGTGTGTTAGGGAGAGACGGACAACACTATTACATAGTGGAGTGGATGAATAAAAAGGTATCAAACCAGATATAATTATAATCTGTAAGAAGAGACCCATTTGAGGGACATATAATAGTCAGGATGTCCCATTTGAAAAAATATAATTTATAATAATATCTTGTAAAATTGACAGTCTTTTTTTTCGTTTTTTACAAGCTTGGTAATTTATGTAATTTTTTTTAACAAGCATTTGTCTTCCCAAACTAATAATATAACAGACTTAATATTTGGACAGCACATATTTAAGATTTTTCCGTAAGAGATAATGTTTTAGAGAGAGGGATAACCATGATTTCCTCAAATTTTAAATACTTTTAATGTATGAGTGCATTACATCATTGGATCTTGGAATGCAAAGGTTTGTTACAAAACAAATTAAAAAATCCAGGTGTGTATTTAAAAGTTGATGATGGCCCCTCGTTTACGAAACATCAGATTCAAAATATGATAGCACCATAAAATGTTAGACAAAAAAATGCTTTGGCAATATGTTTACAACTTTAAACAAATTTTAGGATTAAAAAAGTTACTGCATAATTTTAAAAATACAATATTTTAGTCGTTTCTAAATATCTCAAGAACATAATGGCTAGAATTCGCCTGCAGGTGCTATTGGGCTTGCAAGGAAATTGTCTAAAACTTTCCATATTTAAGCATTTTTCTACCTCTTGCAATAAGCGACATCTGTTTTGTGATGTTACATCCTCTCCAAATATGAAAATTTCAGAAGTCAATATCTCAAAAACAAGTAAAGGTACTACCTACATACAAATAGCTAGAATCTGGGACAAAATTCAAAACTCAAAAGAAATTGGTGTTTTATTTAAAAATATTTCTAAAATGTAACAAAAATAAGTAAAGTAAATAAGCATCCAAATGTGTATTCCTCTTTTTTTTTAACTGGCACAGAATAGTTTCTAGTTCATAATTCCAGGTATTACTAGTATTACTTTGTATTGTCGTATTTCTTATCAACTTCAAAGAAATTGTGCCATCCAGAACTGCTATTTTATTTGTTAAGGCAGCGTGCAAGCCAACAAATATCACAGGAATAAATACATGTTTATTATTAAATCCATTTTTCAAAAAAAAGTATACATGGTAAGAAATCTGGCCTACAACACAACTGCCTAAAAAATATATGGAACCTCTAAGTTTTACACAAATTCAATGAAGACTGAATAGTCATTTTAGACAGAAATACGAGCAGAAATGTTAAAATATGTAATATTATTTATTGCTTCTTTTTAACACTACCACTATACAAGGTTCAGATGCTAACATCGATGGTAATTTTCTTTAAATATATTACCTTTTTTTTATTACATGCTTAGTTTTTTAAGGTCTTTCCGAAGGTCTTTCTTATAGCATCAGCTCTTAGTCTAAATAGAAGAAACAGTTTTTCTGATAAAAAAAAAATCGATATTCACCTTTACCAACAAGTTTCTTCGTACAGAATTCTCCTACGAGACCATACGGACGACCATACAAAACCGAGTTAGGAGTGCATAATTTCTTCCCTAAGTAGAATTATTTAGATTTTACAGCCATTCTAAATATCAAATTGTCATTTTTCAAATGTCAGTAACTCAAAAACAATTGAACTTAGGATTTTAAATATGAAGAGTCAAAAGCGCAATGTAATAAATAACTTAACATGTTTTAATATATTTTCAGACATAATTATTCAAATTTGTGAAAGGCTTTAAACACGCATGATTTAAGTATGCGCTTGAAACTGCAAACAAGAAAAAATATCCTACAACTTGTATCACCGAGATATCAACTAATCAATTTAATGTTCCAAAAAATGTATAAGTCTTATTGATTTGATTACTTTTACTATTTTATAGATATTACTTATATATTTGTTTAAAGTTATTCTAAGTAAAATAAATATATTTTTATAATAAAATATATTTTTTGGAATCTTAGTCTTATTATTTAAATTTTTTTACTTCAAATGTATGTCTTAAAATCCACCTGACATTTTTTTTCTTTCACTGCCCTCTCTATTTTTGGAGCCTCACTTGGTTCCCTCAAAAACAAAAGTGTCTGGCCCTGGGCATTACCATATAAGTGCCATAGGTACACCAGTCAGTTTACCATGTTGTTAAGATATAATAGCACGTTAGACATGCCAAAGATATTTATAAAGAAAAAAAAATAAATATAGTTCCCTAATATTTCAGCTAATATTACAACAGTTTCAACTACATGTATGCATTTTTTATTGTAGGGATGATATTAACAAAGGCCATACATATTCAACCAGTTTTGCAAAGAAGCGTGGTAATGATGTTGAGAGTTTAAAGTTCTAAGATAAGTCTCCAACGATATATATTATATATATATATATATATATATATATATATATATATATATATATATATATATATATATATATATATATATATATATATATATATATATATATATATATATATATATATATATATATATATATATATATATATATATATATATATATATATATATATATATATAAATATATATATATATATATATATATATATATATATATATATATATATATATATATATATATATATATATATATATATATATATATATATATATATATATATATATATATATATATATATATATATATATATATATATATATATATATATATATATATATATATATATATATATATATATATATATATATATATATATATATATATATATATATATATATATATATATATATATATATATATATATATATATATATATATATATATATATATATATATATATATATATATATATATATATATATAAATATATATATATATATATATATATATATATATATATATATATATATATATATATATATATATATATATATATATATATATATATATATATATATATATATATATATATATATATATATATATATATATATATATATATATATATATATATATATATATATATATATATATATATATATATATAAATATATATATATATATATATATATATATATATATATATATATATATATATATATATATATATATATATATATATATATATATATATATATATATATATATATATATATATATATATATATATATATATATATATATATATATATATATATATATATATATATATATATATATATATATATATATATATATATATATATATATATATATATATATATATATATATATATATATATATATATATATATATATATATATATATATATATATATATATATATATATATATATATATATATATATATATATATATATATATATATATATATATATATATATATATATATATATATATATATATATATATATATATATATATATATATATATATATATATATATATATATATATATATATATATATATATATATATATATATATATATATATATATATATATATATATATATATATATATATATATATATATATATATATATATATATAATATATATATATATATATATATATATATATATATATATATATATATATATATATACGTAGGAAGATTTTCTTTGGTTTTTTTGGCCTCAAGTTATTTTTTTGGAAAAATAAAACAAATTTATTTTTCGGCACTAATTTTCATTTTGTTTATTGCAAACGTTTCGGCTAAATGCCTTCATCAGTGCTGTTTGACTGAAACTAAAAACAGTACTATTTTATATTATGCGAAGTCAACATTTTTTTTTTTTTTAAATGTAGAGACAAAATGTTACATACATATACTTATAGACACATAATTAAAAATAACCTTTTTTTTTATATAATAATAATTCGTTACGCTAACTAAAATTCCTAGTAATTTATACTTTCAAACTCACCCAAGAAGGTAACTTCCTGCATTCAGCAAACCAAAAAAGAATAAAATTTTTGTCACATCACATTTAGTATACAGTATTAGACGCCAACAAACATGTAAAATTTTTATTTATAAAACTACGGTGGCATGTTAGTCTACCGATATATTTTGACTGGAATTGCACCTCGTTTTGAAGCAGTTGCTTGTCTTTCTGATTGTTTTTACTGAAGCAAAAAATTGTATATTGTGTTGTTGTTGTTTTGGTGTATAGCATGAGGGCCTTTAATTATACTATTTGTTATTATAATCAATTGGTAATTACTGTATTTTTTTTTCCGTGATATATATATATATATATAATATATATATATATATATATATATATATATATATATATATATATATATATATATATATATATATATATATATATATATATATATATATATATATATATATATATATATATATATATATATATATATATATATATATATATATATATATATATATATATATATATATATATATATATATATATATATATATATATATATATATATATATATATATATATATATATATATATATATATATATATATATATATATATATATATATATATATATATATATATATATATATATATATATATATATATATATATATATATATATATATATATATATATATATATATATATATATATATATATATATATATATATATATATATATATATATATATATATATATATATATATATATATATATATATATATATATATATATATATATATATATATATATATATATATATATATAGGTAGGTAGGGTAGAAACTTTTCTGTCGAGCGAAACGTTATGCAAACATCTTTTTCCCCACGGTTAATTTAACAGACCTGACAAAATCTGCTATAAAATTCTCGTGCTATCTCCCAAATTTACCATTTAATAAAGGAATAATGAAGTGCCGTGCTGCTATTGCTGAGGCTCATATAAACTTTTCTTATTTTCACAAAATTTCAACGCCTAATTTACAAACCGAATTTGTATTAGTTTGAGAACTAATTTAAATCATCCCTACGCTAACGAACATGGTTCATTTTACGAAGATTTAGCACCTGAACAGAGGGATTTCCTTAAGCTTAAACAATGGAAAAGGTTAAGTTAATTTAGTTTGAAGGCGAGGGAATTTTCCAAACAACATCTGTACTGATTTTTACGACCTTCAAATCCACTCTTTTCCTAAAAGACTCTCACTCTCACTCAGCAATTTTTATAAGCTCATGAAGAGATATTTTCAAAATTCGATAAGGAATTTTTTCTTCAATGGGAGATGCACGCCGGAGATTCTATCTGAAATTTTGCATAGCACTTAGCTCTAAAGTAGGATTTTTGCTCGTGTGATTCGCCAATGGATCGCACGTCATACATATAACCATGTATGCGTACAACTTGCTTATTATTAATTTATCTATTAATTATCGTGTAGAAAAAACTCCAGTTACGCGGTTTTCCAAGTCTGACTTTTTGCAATCCCGTTCAAACCTAGTAATTATTTTATTTGAATTAATCCGGTAGTGCATTTAATTCCCTTGAAGTGTTTGAAAATTTCTGAGCTTCCATTTCTTAGCCTTGAGCAGTGTTGACTTTTAATTTTATAAATTTGTTTTTCCAAAGGTGAACTTACTCATAATATTCAAAGCTAACAATTTTTTCTTATTGAGCTCTTAAAATATTTAATAACTTATTCGAACATTTAAAGATTTTTGTAATTGACTTGTGTTATATTTTAGTGTGAATTAATTTTGATAAATTGTTTAATTGACTTACTGATCATAACCCTATGTAGGCAATATTAGTGTTATCTGGTAAAGTATCTCCGTGTTCGCGACCCTTCTATTTATTAATTTGTTAATAATATTGTTGATTTTAAATAAATAGCTTTTGCTATTTTTAAAAAGTCATTAAAACTTAAACGAATTTTGTTTTCCAATTTTGTCTGAACATTTGTTTAATTACCGTGAACTGTATACATCAATTTTACATGATAACTTTTCATTTATTGCTATCTAGTGTAAAGTGCTTTGTCTCATTTATAATGATTAGTATTTGTTATTAATAATTCTAACAAGCTTAAGTTCTACTGAGTCGAGCTTTTTTCTAATTGTTAAGGTTCTCTCCTTGATTGGGTGGTTTCTAAATTTATCAGATAAGACTTCTAATAGCAAAGTGCATGTACTAAGTGTTTTCCCGAATTAGGACATGTGTAGGTTAGGATAGTATTTAAGGTGTAGCTTCGAAAATTATGCTTTTTAAATATCCGTATCAGACTCTTGGCTCGACAGCTACTGAAACTTATGAGCTCTTTTAACAGTAGAGACTTGTCTGGAGTAGGTGCACTAGATCAACCGTGCCTTATTATAAACAATTGAAAATTTGAATTTATTTATTATTCATTTAGTGCATGATACTTAATGTGCATGTTGTATTGGTTTTTTAGAACTACCGTACAGTAGAAATTTCGTGACTAACATTTTCGAGGCGCGTAGAACACCGTGGTGGAATAAGTAGTATTTATATTATTGCTAAATTGTTAATAACAAAATTTTAATTATTGCTAACCTCAATTTTTTTTCTTTAACCACGTGTGTTAACACCTGTTGTATTTTATTAATTGTAAAATTCTTTTGATAATATTTTCAAATAAGCTTTGAAAAATTTTTGTCAGAAATATAAACAGCTGATCGTTACCCGACGTAGTGGTTAGTCCGTAAGTGTTCATTTTAGATAATCAAAAGAATTACTTGATAACTTCTTGAAAGGAAGTTTTAATTTTATAACGTTGATGAAAAGAGGAATAATATTTCCTAAAAAAAAAAGCAATAATAAAACTAAAAATACAAAAAGATCCATAGGACAAATGTTAAGATTTTAAAGAAAAGATTTTACTTTTTAATTGTTTTGTAAAACTTGTCAATAAACGTTGTATTGTTGTCCTCAGGACATTTAGTTGTAAACAGTCTAACTAGCGCAGGGTGATTGTTGCTAAATTTTCTTTTGGCTTTCAAAGACAATAAATATAAACTCCTACTCAGTTGAACAAATGTTGGACAAAAAACTGTCAAGTGAATAATTGATATAGTCAAAAAATCAGTGAAGTGAACATAAACTTTTGAACAATTTTAAACAAAAACTAAACTGCAGGTTCCTTAAACGACTTTACGCTAAGTTTTCGGAAAGTAAGCCACTTTGTCAGTGTTTGAACTTTAACAAAAATGTGTAAATTAGTGATAGAAATTTAGTTAGTAAGGTAAAGTGAACGTAGTTAATTTTAGAAAATATGAAGTAGAATTGTATTTTAGAAAACTATCATTTAAACAAACTGACTTACTTTCCCCAATAATACCTTTCTGTCGCTACTCTCAGAATTTGGTAAAGAATAAAAATAATTATTAAATAGTATATTTGGGCAGAGTCCACCTTTCGGGTCTGTTTTCCAATAAATATGGCTAAATTAACTCAGCGACTTTTTTCCCCCTTAGAGTCCATGGGACTCTCAACTTTCTTTGAGGAGGGTGCCCACTTTCCAGAGGGCAGCCGGGTGGATAGCTTGACCTCGGCTAATCCTTCGGGGTTAGCCCTAATAAATAATACCCTTATAAAAAATATTCCCTCGAGTATGACTAACTTGAAAAACGAGCATCATGTTGTTAATCTTAGTATCCTTAGCAATAAGAACGAACTAAGTAGTCTTAGAAACCTACCTTATGAAGGTGAGAACATATAAACAGAAATTAATAGCTTAATAGAAATAGCCAATGGCTACTCCAAAAAGGAAAATTTAAAAAATCATGTTGACACTTCATGTAGGGCCGAATTGGAGCCTTTACATGATAAACTCTATAAATTTGCTTAATTTATTGGTCAGCCGACGTCGCTGTTCTCATCGTCAAATTTTTATTGATAGTTCTTTGGAACTTAATAAAAACTTCAAGCTATAAATCATTTAGTCAGCATTCTTTAGTATCTGCCGAATGCGGCACTGAATATAAAAACTTAAATCAAAGTAGCAAATTTGACAGTGGTACCCTAGACGCGCCAAACTTAACCAAATTAAATGACTTTTTGTCCAATCCAAATATTAAAGCTAAAACTACAGGGCGAACCAATAAAAACTCTCAAACTTTCGAAAAAACCGACGTTTCATTTGGGTATTCTCAGCATCATACGGTGCAATTGACCTAGAATGTATGTGTAGAAAAGACTAGGCCAATAGCTTAAATAACCAAATGAAAAATATTAATACTCATTTCACCGAGTTCACAGGTAACCCAGAGGCCGTGGAAGGAAAAAGTAGCACACATCCTTCTTCCCTTAAAGGTCTTACAAAAACTACGAGCCATAATTTTAAGAAATAAACCATAAACTGCTAACAAATAAAAATTTTCAAGGTTTTAATTATATAACAAGCCATCCATTGTCAGAACAATAAACCTTATATACAAACATTTGCCTAAAACTGCGCACTCACTTAGCGAATACGAACCAACGAGCAGCTCCGGACGCATACGGTATAAGCGTGAGTACGTTTGTTTCAATATTCGTCAACATTTAGCGAAAGTACGCGTGGGGTGGTGTAAATATGTACACAACTGATAGCGTGCAACGATCCTATTCTTTACACCCACACTAAGCAAATGTACGCGTTATTTACCGCGCACCCGTATTCATTTGATAAGTGAGGACGGGGCTTAAGATTGTCATCAAAAAGCTTCAAACAAGAAGCGAAACGTCGAGCTAGTTACAGGAAAAAAAGTTTCATTAATTAAACCTATACCCAAAAAAAAAAAAAAAAAAAAATATATATATATATATATATATATATATATATATATATATATATATATATATATATATATATATATATATATATATATATATATATATATATATATATATATATATATATATATATATATATATATATATATATATATATATATATATATATATATAAACACACACGTATTAAGGAGATACAGTTTTTTTTTCTAGTGGACCGATTTTAAAGGCTTTTTGTTAGCAATTTGTAGTCTCTTTCTAAATTAAGAATGAAAGTTCCCATCCGTCTGTTATACGAAGGAAAACAATATGTTGTTATCTCGGCGAAAGCTTGAAACGCCCTGTAGAATAATTTAGCAAAGTAAGGAACTTAAAACTCATTTTATTATCAAGGTACAACTTTTCTCGATTATTTGTTTTTTGTTTCAACTTAATAACTTTATATTTATGGGAGATACAAAAGTTTAAATAAGATATTAACATTTTTTTTCGTAACTTTTATTCTGATTATACATTTTTACAGAATGACCTATTAAATCATGGGAAAAATAAAAACACACAATAAGAAATTTAAACCAGATAATTACTAATACCGGGTATTACCCCTTTGAGCTTCACTAACAGCGTATATTCATCTAGGCATACTTTCCACTAAATGTCGTATATCATTCTGAGGAATAGCCGCCCATTGTTATAGCAGTGCCCTATGCAACTCATTTAATGTTCCAGGGGCGGGTACTAAACTTCGAATTTTCCTACCGAGCATATTAGACGAAAATTATCCCCCACCAATTGTGCATGTGGAATAACAGAATTAGCCAACATTTCATTTATGTACCTTTCCGAATTGATGGCTCCCCTACGAACAAGATACAAGTCGGTTCGTCATTCCAAAGAAATTCCCGCCCATACCATAACTGAACCTCTTTGAAAGCTTACTCTGGGACTAAAAGTATATTTGGCATATCGCTGGCCTGTTCGTCTCCATACTCTTTCTCGACCGTCTGGGGATCTCAAGTAAAACCTTGATTCGTCGGTAGATAAAACATATCTCCAATAATTTTCAGTCCAATTTTGGTGTTCCCTGGCAAATCGCAGCCGGATGATCCGATGGTCTCTAAGTTAGTTGTGGTCCCGAAGCAGGCCTTCTTGACATAAGATTTGCGTCATTTAACCTTCTTCTTACAGTTAGTTCACTTACATTTACGTGTCTTACGTGGTACAATTCATTACGAATTTGAATAGCTGGCAAACGGCGGTTTCTTAGCGATAAACTTACAATAAAACGATCGTCTCGATTGGAAGTCCTATTCCTCTACGTCTAGCATATGAACCTGTCTCGAGAAAGCATGCGTAAACGAGCTGCACTTTACTTCGTGCAAACCTGAATCTGTTAGCGATATAACTTTATCTGTACCATCTTCGACTTAAGCAACAAAGTCGATAAGTTCTGGACTTAAAACCATTTCTGCTATAGTAATTGACAACAAAAAATATTAATATGACTTTTCAGTGACAGTGACTTTACAAAAACAATAAAAACTATTTCATTTCATAGGTATGTTGATTGAGACCAAAAGCAAAAGCACTCTTTTAATGCTAAAATAACTGTAAATTGTTAGCGTCTTCTTCAAAAGCGCATATCTCTAATAAAAATAAAATTATTAAGATGAAACGAAAAACAAATTATCGAGAAAAGTTGCACCTTGATAATAAAATGAGTTTTAAATTCCTTACTTTGTTAAATGATTCTACAGGACGTTTCAAACCTTCGCCGAGATAACAACATTTTGTTTTCCCTCATATAATAGACACATGGGATCTTTCGTTTTTAATTTAGAAAGAGACTAAAAAGTCAAATAATTTAGCTACAAATTGCGAAAAAAATCATTAAAATCGGCCCACTAGAAAACATATTGAACTTTAAAACTCAAAATTTTAAAAGTCATTCGTGCCGGCCAGTTATAATACTAGTATGAAAATGTATGTTTAATGCACGTATCTGAATTCATTTGAGTGCCTTAAACGCAATTTTCACACGAATATCATAAATGATTTTTTCGACGAGCGTACAAAAAGTGACATTTTTCAGCCATATACAGTGTGTCCCAGATTCGCTTCTCTATATAGGGATCTCGGCTCCTATTATACCTACAGCAAAGGTTAAATGGGGAAAATTTTAAAGGAAACCTATTGCATTCGATATCTGGCTTCAGATTTACGATCGATCAATAAGTTTGGGAAATATCGGCGAAAAACAGAAAATGGCGGATTTCGGTTTTCGCCAGTATATCCAGAACGGTAAATTTGACAGCTGTCAAAATGTGACATTATTCGAAGACATTTTTAAGACAAATAAGATGGCGTATACGACACGTCTTCATTGTTTTTTGTTAACCCGCAACCCGCCTCAACTTTCATTTTTCTTATGACCGCCATATTGGATTTTTCGGTTTTTGGAAAGAGCCTAAAATTTCCAGTCTAGTGATATCTCAAAAGTGCATTAAAGATTTTAGTGTCATCAAAATATCACACTTCGTAAATTAGGTGTCAAAGTTTTTAAAGGAGGCCATGATTTATTTGTCACAAGATTACATTAATAAATAAGTAATGTATTGAAGACATTGCATTTTCAATACAACATGAACGTAAATAACGCCTTAAAAAATCTAAATGAGCTTTAACTACTTTGTAAGTGGGTAACATTAATTTACAAATCTGCAAAATGACGTCCATTTGCATCGAGACATCTTTGACAATTGGTGACTGTTTTTCGTACAACCCTGGTAAGTATTTCGGTTAATATTTCTAAATGTGTCCAGAACTCAGGATTTCTATGGTCACGGGGGGATCAAATTCATAGATTTTATTCTACGTGTGACCCCAGAGGTAGAAATCTAAGGGCGACAGGTCAGGGGATCTAGGAGGCCAAGACATTGGACCATTTAAAGAAATTATTCTTTCGTCAAACTGCTCTCTTAAGAAGTTCCTGACTTGAATGGTATTGTGAGCCGGACATCCGTCTTGTTGAAACCAAGTTATTCTTAATTCAGCTTCCGTTAGAATAGCTCGTAAGGCTGGTACAACTTGGTTTCGCAAAAGCTCTAGGTACCTCTGCCCGTTTAGGTTGTAGTCAAATAAAAATGGTCCAATAAGTCGATTTCCTGAAATGATTAATTCAAGTCAGTAGATATTTTCTTTCCAAAAATAATTATCGAAACATCCCGTAATGAATGAGCTTGTATACAGTTGAAACCTATTCAGCTTTATTATGAAGAAGAAAAACATATTTGGTTAGCGGGAAGTAATAGCTGTAATAAATTATTTTGTTGGTATTGCATATTAATTTCGGAAATACTAAATCAATTTATTTCAGTGATATAATAATCTTAAGGAAGTACACGGTGCCTTAATAAAACATAAAATATCAAAAGAACAAACCCCTTGCGCTTTAAAATTTAAATTATTCGGAAATACATTAAATTCAGACAATCAAAATAATTTTAGAGAATTAGCTAAATCTGCAGAAAATTTAAATAAAGTGTTAATAAATTTATAGAACTCAATTCTATTTTTATAGGTTCTTCGAAACTACGATACAAAATGAATGAATAAAAATGTAATACAATATCAAAAAAGTAAATTGACTGACTAGAGTAGAACGTTTTACTTTTTTTTTATTAGATTATACTCTTTTAGTATCATTAAAGAACTAAACGAAAAAAAAAAAGATTATTATTTGACCATTATTTGTGCCTATTTAAAAAAGATTGGTTAGATTAACTTACCAATGATCCCACACGAAACGTTACTTCCAAATCTGATCTGTAGACGTCTTTCTGCCACTTCGTGAGGATTTTGCACAGCCCAATGACGACGGTTGTGCCTATTAAAGACTCCACAATTCGTGAACCTGCTCTCATCGGACCACAAGACATGATTTACAAAATCAGGATTTTCATTACATCTCCTATTATACCACTCACAGAACTGTAGTCGTCTTGGAAAATCAGTTTCATTAAGTCCTTGTACTATTATGGGTTTGTATGGATGGTAGTTATTCTTTTTCAAAACTCTCTGTACTGTTTTGGCACATTAATTTCCTGTTCTACAGTTCTTACCGATGCACTAGGGTTTTCGTTGATAGCTTGTAAAATGTTTCTGTCTCAATTTTCATTGTTATTATTCTATCCGCTTCTAGGTTGTTCGAAGGCACCATGGTTAATTAAATTAACTACGATTTTCCTGAATTGGGTTTTATGAGGTTGCCTTCGTTCGGAGTACCACTTCAAATACCTTGCTGAGGTAACGTCGGCGTTTCTGTATGATTGAAAGTACAGAGCTAACATGTCAACCTTTTCTTCATATGAATACGGAATGCCAGCCATTTTCTATAGGTTGTGACAATTTATGTGTCAGATTTATGATTTTATTGGGATAAAAGCGTACCTACTACTTATTAAAACACAGCTTTGATACTTTCAATTATTTAACTTAACGTCAAAGTCAAATTTGTCAATTTTGTTACGGATAAATCATGGCCTTCTTAGAAAAGCATTGAGGGCTAACATTACTTAAAATCATGGCCTCCTTAGAAAAAACTGAAACCTAACTTTACGAACTGTAATATTTCGATGATACTAAAATCTTTAATGCACTTGTGAGATATCACTTGGAAATTTACAATAACTCATATTGAAACTCATGTAAGCAAATAATTGAAAATAGCTCTTTCCAAAAATCGAAAAATCCAATAAAAATACCAATCCGTCGATTGGTATTTTTAGTTGCTCATTTTCTCCAATAAAAACTTTTTATACAGGGTGTGTCCTGTAACAGTGGTCAATGCCAACTTTCTTATTCCAAATGCAACAGCCCGGATATTATTTAATTTTTGGATTCTTTAGGAGATTCTAAACATATTTTATGTTCAATGTCCTATACCTATCTTCAACTATTTCGGCAATATTAAGTGTTTTCAAATTTATTGCAAAAATTAAGATTAAAAAAATTAAATTATTTATTTCTTCATAATGTATAAACAAAAGTAAAAAGTTAATTTAGGAACTGTTGAATATGCTCGCCGCGAACGTCTTGGCAAATTCCTAATCTTAAATAGAAATTTCTTCTAACGTTATTTAGCATCTCAGGCGTGACCGATCTAATCGCAAGCGTTATTCGTCTTCTTAAGTCAGCTAAGTCGAGGGGTTTAGTTTTGTATACAACATTTTTAATATGTCCCCATAAGAAAAAGTCTAATGGCGTCAGATCAGGGGATCGCGCTGGCCCTTCTATCGATCCTCGTATCCCTATCCACCGATTTGGAAATATTCCGTTGAGGTACTGCCGGACATTAATTTGGTAATGGGGCGGTGCTCCATCTTGCTGAAACCATATCATATTCGCTGGAACTTGTGGGTTTGCTGGATCCGGATACAAATTTGTCAAAGTTGGCACGACATTATTTTGGAGCAGTGCTAAATAATTATCGCCATTCAAATTGCCGTCAATGAAAAAGGGGCCTATGATATGATCCCTAACAATTCCTGCCCAAACATTAACCTTTTCAGGATATTGAGTATGTTCTTCGCTGATCCAGTGAGGATTTTCCCTAGACCAATAGCGGCAATTTTGACGATTTACATGACCGTGAAGTGTAAAGGTGCACTCATCCGAAAACAAAACATGTTCTAATTGAATAACATTGTTATCTAACATACCTCTTCAACTATTTCGCCATCATTTGTTCACAAAAATAAGTTCTCCTATCATAATCGTCTTCCATGAGCTCCTGAGTTGGTATCACTTTATAGGGATGCATTTTATTTTCTTTTAATGTTCGAATAATCGACGAATGGCTAATATCGAACATTGCGGCGGCTTGTCGACTAAAAATATGTGGGTTTTCCTCAAACTCAAGCATAATATCCAATTTAGTATCATCATTTATTGAATTGGCAGCTGCTTTTTTTATCTGCCTCACATGTCCAAGCTCGCGAAACTGCTTTTCTATTTTACTAATTGTCCCTTGATATATGCGGCAAATTTTTCATGAAATAAGCGAGCAACTTCCACTTGTGTTCGTGTGTTATCTCCATAACCAATCATTTGTAGAATTGTTATTTTATGCATTTCTGTTAAATGAACCATTTTTCTGATATTAGGTATTATGCAGTTAACGAAATTCAAAAGACTATGACACTGACAACTACTGTCTTGCAAAGAGAGAAAGGCCAGGCATTTTACACAAAAGTAAACAAAACTTAAAAGTAAACAAAACTGACTCTTTTTGTTCCATATCAATAAAAAGGAACGCTAAAATGGTTTTTGCTTACATTCTTAATATGAAGACCTAAATGGTAAATAAGTATTGAGTTTGTAGCGAATTTTTGTAATCAAATAAATAGTTCAGTAACCAGAGCCACTTTCATGAATAATAATAAATTCGAAATAAATAAAATAAAAATAAATTTGAAAACACTTAATATTGCCGAAATAGTTGAAGATAGGTATAGGACATTGAACATAAAATATGTTTAGAATCTCCTAAAGAATCCAAAAATTAAATAATATCCGGGGTGTTGCATTTGAAATAAGAAAGTTGGCATTGACCACTGTTACAGGACACACCCTGTATAAAAAGTTTTTATTGGAGAAAATGAGCAACTAAAAATACCAATCGACGGGTCCAAGCGTTTTTCCCAACACGCCCCCATTTATTTATTATCGAATTTATTCCATTTGGCTGATACACACTGTATATATATATATATATATATATATATATATATATATATATATATATATATATATATATATATATATATATATATATATATATATATATATATATATATATATATATATATATATATATATATATATATATATATATATATATATATATATATATATATATATATATATATATATATATATATATATATATATATATATATATATATATATATATATATATATATATATATATATATACATTGTTCCTTCATTTTATGCTCATTTTTAAGTAGGTCATTCCTTGACGTATTTTATTTTCCTATAGTCTATATTTTGTTTTGTCTTTGAGATACAGGCTAATCTTAGGGTCTCAATAAAAAGAAATAATTTTTTATGGATATTTTAAATATATTTCACGACGATTTTGGTCAAGCATTGCAAGTTTGATTGGATGACAAGGGGCTGAAAGTATTAGGATTATAATTATCCATTTCAATGGCGTCTGGGGAAGGGCAACATAATTCATATTAAAGAAAAAGTAAAGTATGCCACTGGTTTATAAAGTTTTTATTTTTGTTTAGATCAAGAGATTAAAACTATAGTTTTTTGAAACTCGTCTTTTTTGTTCTCTCTCTTTATTCTATACTTACTAGATCTCAATAATATTAGGTTTTTCATTTTGTAACTTCCATCCAGTGTTAAACTTGTTTTTGGTATGCATTGGAGTGACTCGCGCAAGACAGAAATTAAAGAAAAAAAATTAAGTAAAATTATTAATTAATTAAGTGAAATAGTATTTAACACATTGATTGCAGTAGCTCAAGTTGGTTTTTAAACAACGATGCCTGAAGTATACTGCATTTCATATAGGATTTACTTTAGACATTGCCTCTTTAAGAATTACATTGACCATCATTAATTTTAGGCAGAAGGGCAGTAATATATGTTTTGATTTAGAAAAAATGTAGACACATCTTCCTGTGTGACCATATTTTTGTAAAGCCTGCATTTTCTGTAAGCTTGGTTCATTTTTTCTTATACTGGTATAATCCAACACAAAAGTCTATAGTTTTTACTATCTTTAGAAATATATAGAGTATTAAGATTCTGGGGCAACTTAATATAGTAAGACAACTGAATGGCATTTATGTATTGAGTAGGCACATCTCTCTTTGCGAGTGTGTTTTTGCATAGTGTTCATTTTCTGTTAGGCTTTGTTCATTTATACTTCTATATAATACTCTGGTGTATTACATGCTCCTTAATATTTTTAAATATATGAACATTTTTCTAGGTTACTTCAGAGGATATTATGTCTATAGAAAGAAATAGAGTTGGGCAGTGGGATAATCCATTTTATAGAGAAATTAGAAAATACCTATTAACAGCTTCAGTATTTGGCACAGTATGTAAAAGGCGACATAACACTTCCTGCAATAACCTGGTCAGTTCCATTATAAATCTAAGGCATTTTAAAACCGATTACACACATTATGGAAAGCAAAAAGAGTGTTGCAAGGCAGAAATTTGCACAGCCAAGACCAAATGCAAAAATCAAGGAACCTGCCAATTTTATTCATGGAGAATTTAACCACTTAGCTGCTAAAACACTTTTTATTATAACTATTAAATTCCTAAAATTTTATTTGTTTATTTAGACTTTTTACATATTAAGTACTTGACTAAACATTAAATAAAGTATAAAAAGAAATCACATTTATTATCAGGTAA
This sequence comes from Kuschelorhynchus macadamiae, assembly GCA_030620095.1. Classification (NCBI taxonomy): domain Eukaryota; kingdom Metazoa; phylum Arthropoda; class Insecta; order Coleoptera; family Curculionidae; genus Kuschelorhynchus; species Kuschelorhynchus macadamiae. Next base: position 542,744 of record JAUTXW010001111.1, on the reverse strand, counting down.
TATAATTATTCTTTCAAAAGATAACCTTTAAATCGTATTAAAGCAAACTAAAATATTATTTTTATCGCCAACGATTTTTTTCTTTGTACTTATTCAAAATACACAAAATGTCGATTTTTTTATGAAAAACAATAACTAAGAATTTTAGGTCTAAGGTGTGGTACAGCAATGTTTTCTTTCAAAGAACTTGCTAAATTTTTTCTGTTCTATTTTGAGGGTTCTGTAGCTATAGTAGTTATAGTTTATAAGTTCCTTTTATATGTATGATAATAGTTGATAATGATTAAAATAAGCATGTTCTTTTATATGCACTTTTCCCTTGCTTTTCTTTATTTGCTCGGGTCTTGCCTGAATCTAATGGAAAATACCTGTTAAGTTGAAATTATAAATTAAATTGTTTTCATTCTTTTCAGTTTATATAAATAATATTTAATTATTCTGGCTTTATTATTACATCGAGCCCATCTCGGTAATGAAGCTAGTTTTTGCGTCTTATATTCCTACTAATTAGCATTAAAGAAAATTTGTTCTATATCATTACTGTTAATAATAGGTCAAAAAATATATGTAAGGTATTTTGTCTATTACTAATATGTAGGAAAGTAAAATGCAACAAACCATTCTGAAAAAAATTGCTTTTTTTGCTTACTATCTAGTATTAAATTAAAACTTCCAAAGCTTTTACAATTAAACATTAACTTATACCTATTTTACTTGGACTTCTTTTGTGTAGTACTGATAAAACATATTCAATTTTGACACAGAATTTATTTTATTTATTCTGTTAGGTATGTATTAAGGTTATTTGTAAAGAGTAAACACGATATTTTCACATAAACAAGGAAAAAACTAATTCTAGTTATTTTTTCTCTAGGTACAAAGAAAACTCCATATCACAAGAAAACTGTTTATTGCTACGAACTGTACAAGCCAATAGACTATGAAATTTTGAATCTCACCATTGATGAAGAAAGCAGAAAAGGAAAATATATTTTAATTTATAGATTTAGAAGTTTGTAATCGTTAGTAGAACAGTTTATGCTTTTGTAGTAAATCCCCATGACTAGTTAAGGCATCTTATGAGTATGAGTAGGCGTGTTTGTTGTGTGCAGAATTTAGTAAGATCTCTTTATGTACAGATATATTTGAATTATATTTAATGCAAAAAGTTTGTACTTAGAAATGGAGATAAAGGTGACCCCCATAGCTATCCCAATTTTGTTGCTGATAGTCATGTTATATTGAGAGTTTGTTGTTTTGTATACACTGTAAGTGGTTCAGTATTAATACATTGTTTAACTACTACTTATTAGTGTTGCTTGCCAATTCATACCATGTGGTATGTGTAGCAAGCATTCTGGAGTGTACATTTCATAAGGACCATTTATCCGATGCTTGCATCAACCATGTCTTTATATTAATAATTTGTTTGTTCACCTATACTGGTATGATTTTCAAGTTTATTTGTTACATTATAGCATATTTATAAAAGACTTACACAGAAAACTTGTATTACCTGTCAAAATTGATATTTCTTTAAAAAAATTACAGAAAAATGGTCTTATTTGTTAAAATATGAAAAAGTTGTATTAAGAAAAGTTGTTTATTTTTTTTTTGGTCAAAAATTCCAATATTTTTTTAAACTTTTTCCTGATTTTTTAAAATTCTAAACAAATAATAATTGTCTTAACTTAAAAAAAAAAAAGAGTTTTCTGTTAGTAACCTCAACATAGTATTAATTTCTTATACCTAAATATACTATAGACTGTGCCTTTTAATAAAATAAAAATTGAAAATTAGAATTAGAATATATATATATATATATATATATATATATATATATATATATATATATATATATATATATCATATCATATCATAGTTCATAAAAAGCTGTTTGTAATTTTGCAAAAAAAGAGTAGAAACAACGTGCTTATTCATGTTTTGTGCTATGGCAGAATTATAGCACATTTAGGTACTTACTTTACTGTTCCTATTTTCTTAACAGTTTGAGGGAGAAGAGTTTTCGCTCGCTCAAGGCGTGTTTTGTTTTTTATACAATGGACTATTTTGCATACCCGATATAAAAATGATAAACTACATTTGAGGACGTTTAAAGGCATGCAGGAAATTTTATAAACTTGTTTATTTTGAAATTAAATGTCCAGTTAGGTATAATTTACTAAATACCTATATGAACATCAATTCGTTTTCTTTGCGTAGGGTCAAATAAATCTATATATTTCTGTTTTTTAGAATAGAACAATTTTGAGATAAGAAATCCTTTCCAAAATTTAGTATTTGGCATAATTTTTTGCCACTAAGAATAGTTTGATTGATTTTTTTTTATGTTACATGTTTCAGCCAGTGAACTGCCAGTGTTAAACGATTTAATCAAGTGAAGTTTGGCAACGCCTTAATCCATCTGAAGGCGGACGGAAGAAGCGGCAGACAGAGAGAACGAGGCACGGCGTCATCCCGACTAGTGTTCAAGTTAATTTTAAGTCTTTTCGAGTTTGTTTTTTCAACCAATTAATAAATTACCGTTCCAGTTTTAATAATCGTTTACTCATTTCAACTAACTAACAAGTCATACAGTCCTTTTCTACAAATCCAGTAAAATACATGGTCCATACGATCCGAATCAACGACAAGAAATCGAGAAACCAGCTAGTAATTTTCCAAGGTCTACAACAAGACGACGCGACGGACGGGTTTTTTGTTTTCATCGCCACCAGTGAGCGGAATTCGTTTGAATAGGCGAATCGTGACCGCGCCAGAACTAGTGGATTTGGTAGTTTGGTGGAGCATCAAAAGTCAAGCTGCAAGTACTTAAAATTATACGGGGTGAGTCGTTTTCCATCCATATTTTACATTTCCTAGTGTTCCTATATAGGGCTCAAGTTCAAGATATTTGTTTAGTAATTAATAAATTCTAATTATTAGTAGTTTATTTTAAATATTAATAATAATAATAATAATAATATTTATTTATTTGTAGTATGACTTGTTACATTACATGATGTTCAAATAAATTACATATAGTCAGAAAAAAAAAAGTGCTTACTACAAAAAAGAACTACAAGGCAGTAAAAACTGATATTTATATTGTAGTCCTTAGGATATTAAACATTCCTAATCTATAGGTCCATTTAACAAAACAAAATAAAACTAAAACTTGTAAGCAAGGAGAAGAGAGAAAAAAAAATGAAACTAAAGAAGAAACATAATAATAATTATAATAATAATAATAGGCTAATGCTTATTATGCAGAATACAATAGAACGGGTTTGACAAAGGAAAAATTTTAGCTATAAAAAAAAAGTATAACACTTAATTTTATACCTTAGCTTCAAGGATACGTCTGAGGGAAGATCGAAAACCTGGAACTTTAAGGTGCTTAAGCGATAGAGGCACGTTATTGTAAATGCTGTAAATCATATATGAAAATGATCTATTAAAGATAGAGGTACGGTGTGGAACTGGAGAGATAAGCCCCCTAAAACGGAGATTCAAGGCATGTACGTCGGTACGGAATTTTATTTTATTATATAAATATGGTGGTGTTCGGGTAGAAATAATAGAATGGAAGAGGCAACTGGAATGTAACTGTTGTCTGAAGTGCATAGGAAGCCACTTTACAAGTTGCATTGTATGACTGACAGGCTCATATTTTTTAATTCCAAAGGCATGATTTTTGTACGCGCTGTATACGATCTTTATCAATTTTGCTAAGACACGGTCCGTAAACTGCATCCGAAAAATTAAAATGAGGTAAGACTAAAAGATCAGTCAACATCACTTTCACCTTCTGAGGCAGAATATTTCTGTGCGGATATAGCATTTTTAAACTGGCGTAGACTCGTTTTAAACAGTTAGTAACATGCCCAGAAAACCTTAGGTCAGTATCCATTTCAAATCCTAAGTTTCTTGCAGATGTGACGCACGATAGATTGTTATTATTTATAGTTACTTTTAAAGTATCCTTGATATCATTTTTGTTTTTGCCAAAGACCATAACTTGTGCTTTTACCGGATTAATAAAAAGCTGATGTTTTTCGGAAACATCTATTATATTTTTCAGATCTTCATTTATTAGCCTACTTGCGCTTTCAACATCACTAGGAAAGAAAGAATACCTTAATTGTGTATCATCTGCGTATTGATAACCTTGACAGTGTTCTAAAGACTTGATTATATTAAAAGTATACATACAGAATAATAAAGGGCCGAACACTGAACCTTGCGGAACACCACAGAGAGTTTTGCCCTTATCAGAAATACCTTCACTTGTTTTAACAAATTGATATCTATTGTGCAAATAGTTTTTTATCAAATTTAAGGCAGACTGCGAAAAACCTATATAATGTAAAATCGAGACTAAAAGCGTGTGATTTATTTTATCGAATGCTTTTGAGTAATCGAGCAAAATAAGAGTAGACGTCTTACCATTATCAATGTCATGTAAAATATCATCCACCACATCAAGCAATGCAGTTGTGCAACTAAAACCCGACCTAAACCCCGACTGCCGCTCAGGCAATATATTATATTTTTTGATATGCTCTCTCATTTGACTGCACATTATTTTTTCCGGTACTTTAGAAAGTGGCGATAAAATAGAAATAGGCCTCAAGTCTGAGAAACTTGTGATATTATTTTTTTTCGGTAATGGCAAAACAATAGATACCTTCCATTCATCAGGAAAAATTGAATTTAATAAACAAGAATTGATTATATTTACAATATATGGCAAAATATATGGACAACACAACAATATCATTTCTATATTTAAATTATCAGACCCCGTGGCATTCGATTTAATTTCGTTTAGGCATCCATATACTGTAAATTCCTCAACCAAGGTAAACTCAAACTTATAGTCAAAATCTGTAAGTAAATCGGATGAGTAAATCAAATTTAGTTCCCTATCAGGTTCAACTGCATTTGAGAGTTGCAGAAAACACTTGGCTTGTTCATCCCTGTGGGTAAATCCAAACTCTTTTTTTTTGCTGAAATGTCAAGTGTCCGCATTGTTCTACATAAGTTTTTACTATTATTTTTATTTACACTTATGCAGTACTCTAAATATGCTTTCTTTTCCCGTTTTATAGCGTTAGTTACTTGGTTTTTCATGTCTTTATAGTATTTCCAGTGTGTGTGTCTTGTCTAGATTTTTTGTATCTGCTAAGAGCCCTGTCTTTTAGTAATAACATGTGTTTAATAGTATCAGTAAGCCAAGGAGCCTGCTTTTTACGAAAAGTTATATTTTTGAGAGGGGCTATAGTGTCAAACATTTCTAACAAAACTGCATTAAAATACCTAACTTTTGAATTTACATCTGGTATATAAAGTATATTGTCCAGTTGTGACATATTTAACAAATCATTTAATAGATTCTTATCAATTTTTTTGAGACTTCGAGTTGGAATATATTCGGGACTTTGTGCACACTTTTTTAAGGAAAATTCACAATATACCAGTAAGTGGTCTGAAATGTCAAAAACGTCTTTTACGCCCAAATTATACAAATTATTTTCGTTTGAAATTAAGATTAGATCTATCAAAGTAGAAGAGGATTTAGATAAACGAGTCGGAGAATTTATTACCTGTTTAAGATTAAAACAATCAATTGCTCTATTAAAACGTATTGACTTACTATCTTCGAAGTCCAGTAAGTTAATATTAAAGTCTCCTCCACATATAATTTCCACACATACTGGGGAATATTCTGCTATTGACTCCTCGAACTCGTCTAAAAAATCTAAATAGTTTGAAGCAGGGGGTCTGTACAAGTTTCCTATAACATACACTGATTTATTTATATTAATTTTGAGCCACATCTGTTCAATATACTGTTTTGTATTAGCCGCTAACGTTTCATATTCTAGATAGCTCCGTAAATAGATTCCAATTCCACCACCCCTAGATCCTCTATCTTTCCTAACAAAGTTATATCCATTTATTTGTATGAATTGATCAAGAATGTTATTTGTTAACCAGGTTTCCGTAACTCCCACAATATCATAATCTTCCTGCAATATAAGAGTCTTCAATTCGTTAAAACAATTTGACATTGATCTGACGTTTAAAAAAGCCATTGAAAATTTTTTCATTGTTTATTCTTTCCCTATAAATGACGGAACTAGATAAATTAATTAGAAAAAGAGGGTCGCTTAAGGCTTCTCTAACTAATTTTATTAAATTTACTGAACAAAGGCAAGCAAGCATTGAGCAAGGGCAAGTTTTAATTGATACCGAAATTATACAAATTCAAGAACGGTTATCACGAATAGAAATTGTATATCAAGAATTTATTACAATTCAAGACGAAATCGAGGCAAATGTCGCATTAACCCAATTGAATGAACAATATACAGAGCGTACAGTATTTGATGAGTTATACTTTCCAGTTATATCTGTTGCAAAAAATATTTTAAATTCATATTCCGATAAAAATGATCGCGCTGATTCGGTAAGTTCAAGTCATTCGATTGCGGGGATTAGTGCGGCATCTGTCAATGCAAATTTTGATTTGGGAGGAGTTAAATTGCCAGTAATTCCTCTTCCCAAGTTTCATGGTTTATTTCATGAGTGGTTAGAAACCTTTCAGTCCTTGGTTCACGAGAACGAGTCCTTGTCAGCAATTCAAAAGTATCATTATTTACGGGCTTCTCTAGAGGGCAGTGCATCACAAGTTTTAAAATCAATCGAATTTACATCAAATGGATACACCGTTGCATGGGAAACCTTAAATAATCGTTATAATAATTCTAAATTATTAATTCATAATCACGAAAAGGGTTTGTTTACCCTAGAAAATATTCAAAAGGAATCATCAGTTAAGATTCGTAAAATTATAGATGACGTATCAAAGCATTTAAAGTCTCTAGAGCAATTAAATTTAGTAATTAAGGATTGGGATACGTTGTTAATTTTTATGATTACTTCTTACTTGATCAAAATACTGTTAGCGATTGGGAAAAGCATTCTATTATATTAAACACTGTTACTTTAGACGATCTAAAAACATTTTTAAGAAATCGGGCTGATTTTTTAGAAACCTTAAAATATAAAACTAGCACGAAATTTGCGCAAGACGATCGACAGGGCAAGCGACATACCAAGCAACGTTTCGGCTCCAGATCACTAATCTCTTCAACACTTTCATGTTACTATTGCAAGAAAGATCATTCTATTTATGTGTGCGAAGATTTTCTTAACATACCAGTTAAAAAACGAATTGAATTTATAAACAAGGCGAAACTATGTACAAATTGTTTGCGGCAGCATCCACCGAAGAAGTGTAAAATGGGCACATGTCGAAAATGTCGCTCATGGCACAATGTTGTTGCATCAAGACAATAATAGCTCTGAATTGAACGCACAAAACGCGGACAATGACACAAACGAAGTTTTTAGAATCGAAGTGGGTTTAAGTAGTAGCATAGGTAAATCAAGCAATCGTGTTATGCTTTTATCAACTGCTAGTGTCAAGATTCTGGATAAGTTCGGCATGCCTCACATTGCACGCGCTTTATTAGATTCCGGTTCAATGTCATCGTTCATCACAGCAAACCTATGTGACAAATTAGGATTACACAAGTTCAATGCCAATATAAATATCTTAGGAATAGCAAATTCGCTGACCAAAGTACGTGATAAGTGTCAAGTTAATTTAAGTTCTTTATGTACTGATTTTAATACAAAACTCACTTGTTTTATTCTTCCTGAAATAACAAATATTACCCCGGGTTTTGAGATTGATCTAAGTTTATTCAAAATTCCACATAATCTACCCCTAGCCGACGAGGACTTCAACAAACCAGGTACAATTGACATTCTGATTGGTTGCGATCTCTTTGGAGTTTGTTAAAAACAGGTAGGTTATCAGGTGGCAAGTATAACCCTACACTTCAAGATACGGAACTTGGTTGGGTGGTAGCTGGTCCAATAGGAGGAATCTGTACTAACGAACAAAGGGGAGAGCTCTCTTGCAATTTAAGTGTCAATCAAGATTTGAAGGATATGATGGCTCGCTTTTGGGAGATCGAAGAGTTGCACCAAGCTAAAATATTCTCAGCCGAAGAGACCGAGTGTGAACTAATTTTTTTTGGAAACAACACGCAGATATCGTGACGGTCGGTTTGTAGTGAGTTTACCATTAAAGGAACCGGCTGACTGTTTAGGTGAATCCCGTTCTCAAGCTGAAAAAATGTTTCACAATTTAGAGAAAAGACTCATGAAGCACGAGTCTCTAAGGGAACAATACATAAAGTTCATGAGCGAGTACGAGGCTCTCAATCACATGACTCCTGTTGATTTTAATTCTAGTTCCTCTGAATTGGAATATTTTATGCCCCATCATGGAGTGCTTCGCAGTGGTAGTTTAACTACCAAACTTCGTGTCGTGTTCAACGCCAGTTCCCCATCAAGCAACGGAATATCGGTTAACAATATCCAGCTTACAGGCCCAGTACTACAGGATGACCTTCTGTCAATATTGCTAAGATTTCGTGAAAGGCGCTATGTCGTCTCGGCTGATTGTAAGATGATGTATCGACAGGTACTGGTGGATCCTGACCAAAGAAAACTTCAAAAGATTTTTTGGCGAGAAAGTCCCACAGAAAGACTAAAAGTGTATACCCTGAATACAGTTACTTATGGACAAGCCAGTGCCAGTTATTTAGCCATTCGTTGTCTATTCCAGTTAGCCGACGAGTGCGCTGAGTCCAACACGGAAGTAGCTGCTATAATCAAGCGATCCTTTTACGTAGATGATCTGCTTTTTAGTACCGACTCTATAGAACAGGCTCGTTACATATGTCAGGAAATAACGCGGGTTCTAAATGGAGGTTGCTTCGAGCTACGTAAGTGGTACTCAAATGAGCCAAAAATACTCCATGGTCTAGAAACCAACGATTGTGCCTGTGGAATCTTAACCTTTGGTCCACATGAAACAACGAAAACCTTAGGTCTAACCTGGTCCTGCTACAATGACAAGTTAGCATTCTGCATTGACATAAACAATTACCAGTCAAACACAAAGAGATCAGTTTTATCCCTCATTGCTAGAATTTTCGACCCTTTGGGAATTTTGGCTCCATGTACCATGCTAGCCAAGATGTTTATGCAAAGAATGTGGTGCGAAAAGCTATCCTGGGATGAAACCCTACCAGCACCTCTACTGAAGCAGTGGCACAAGTTAAGGGATGACCTACCTCTTCTAAACCAGCTTACCATAGAACGTCATGTGACCTGCGAAAGAACTAAAGTGATTGATCTGCATGGCTTTTCCGATGCCTCGGAACAAGGTTATGGTGCTTGTTTGTATTTGCGAAGTATAGATGAAAATAATCAAGTACATGTTCATCTTCTTTGTTCGAAGTCCAAGGTCTCCCCTATCAAAACACTAAGCATACCAAGATTGGAATTGTGTGCGGCATTATTGCTTGCTCGTCTAGTAGATAAGACTAAGGCTTCCTTAAGTATTACAATCCAAAGTTGTGTCTATTGGTCAGACTCTTCAATCGTCTTGGCTTGGATCAAAACCAGTCCGAATCTTTTAAAAACTTTTGTTGGCACCAGAATAGCAACTATCCAAACCTTAACTAATGTTCAAGATTGGAGGCATGTACCTACGCAAGAGAATCCAGCCGACCACCTATCACGAGGCTTATATCCCCATCATATTCTAAATGCGGATATATGGTGGCATGGACCTACCTTTTTAAGGTTCCCTCCCGATGAATGGCCTACGTTCCATCCAAAAGTGAACACCGTTCCCGAACTAAAACCAGTTTCAAACATCGCGATGCCAGCAATCGAAGCTAATACTTTTCCTTTCGAGCGATTTTCGCGATTTACCCGTTTATTCCGCGTAGTTGCTTATATGTTGCGATTTCGAAATAATTGTCTGAAGGCAATTGCTGATAGGGAAAGGGGTACACTTAATATCGAAGAGCTCACTATATCAAAAAGAGTTTTAATCAAAATTGCCCAGAGACAATCCTTTCCTGAGGAATTCTCTCTCCTTAGCCAGCAACGTTTTGTGTCTGCCAAGAGCAAAATAAATAATTTAACACCGTTTTTGGATTCCGAAAAGATTATTAGAGTTGGAGGTAGACTAGCTTTATCCGATTTCTCACCTGATAAAAAACATCCGATTATCCGAAATTAATATTTACCCATGAGCATATCAGACTTATGCATATTGGACCTCAAGGTTTATTGTCCTCCATAAGGGACGAATTTTGTCCCGTTTCTGGACGCAATTTAGCTAGATCCACGGTAAAACGATGTATCCGATGTTTTAAATTTAAACCTGATTTTGTACAGCCCATCATGGCAAATTTGCCGCGTGATCGCATTGTCCCCTCTCCTCCTTTTTATATTACTGGACTCGACTACGCGGGCCCGTTTTTAGTGAGACAAGGACTTAGCAAGGTGCGCTCTTGTAAGCTCGAAAAATGCTACGTCGGTGTATTTGTATGCTTTTCCACGAAAGCTTTGCACTTAGAGTTGGTATCAAGTTTAACCTCAAACTCTTTTCTATTAGCGTTAAGACGTTTCGTGTCTAGAAGAGGCAAGCCTTTAAAAATTGTCAGCGATAATGGCACAACATTTGTAGGAGCGCAATGCGAACTAAAGGGGTTCCTACAAGGTAATCAAAATTATTTAAAAACTAGTGCTACTAATGAAAGGATTGATTGGCAGTTTATCTGCCCCTATTCTCCTAACATGGGTGGTTTATGCGAGAGCGGCGTCAAGAGTGTCAAACATCATTTAAAACGTGTTGGTAAAATGTATCATCATGAATTATAATTCTACATGGGTTATATCTAAAAGTCAACTAAAAAAAGACCCGAAAACTATTTGCATGAGGGTTTTTCCGAAGAAAAGCTCGATTTATTCTTTACTTCAAAGTTCTTGCTAATGCTCATCTTACCTTTGAAGAGTTTACGATTACCTTATACCAAATTGAAGCTATCTTGAACTCGCGCCCTCTTTGCCCGCTTTCTTCCGAACCCAATGACCTAGTCCCATTGACTCCGGCTCAATTCCTTATCGGAAGGCCTTTGACTGCAGCCCCAGATGCGAGCTTGGAAAACCTGAAGTTGAATCGATTGTCAAGTTTCCAGCTGGTTCAAAGAATTTGTCAACATTTCTGGCGGCGCTGGCAACAAGACTACATCTCCGAGTTGCAACAAAGGCAAAAGTGGAAGGTTAGCCGAGGACAGTTATCTGTGGGAACTTTGGTTCTGATCAAGGATGACCACTCCCTCCCTACGGAATGGAAACTTGGACGAGTCGTTCAGCTTCACCCAGGCTCTGACGGCGTGTGTCGCATCGCTTCGATCCTCACAAGTACTGGTACCATCAAAAGAAGTTATCCGAAGATTTGTCCACTTCCCATTCTAGACAATTGAAAGTATAGCCCTTTCAAGGCCGGGGGCATGTTTCAGCCAGTGAACTGCCAGTGTTAAACGATTTAATCAAGTGAAGTTTGGCAACGTCTTAATCCATCTGAAGGCGGAGGGAAGAAGCGGCAGACAGAGAGAACGAGGAACGGCGTCATCCCGACTAGTGTTCAAGTTAATTTTAAGTCTTTTCGAGTTTGTTTTTTCAACCAATTAATAAATTACCGTTCCAGTTTTAATAATCGTTTACTCATTTCAACTAACAAGTCATACAGTCCTTTTCTACAAATCCAGTAAAATACATTACATGACAAAAAACAACCAATAACGGTGTGAATTCTTATTAACTAAAGAAAAAGATAAAACTAAAATTTGTTACACGAACCCACCGTAACAAACTAAGATATGACCTAAACATACATTCCTCTACCTTAATATCCCACATAGTTCAAGGAAAGAGCGATTTTCTCCCTTAAAATACAGATATTGTTTAAAAAATTATGTTTTTCCATTTGCCCAAATCTACTGATTACTTAGTTTTTCCAACATGATATGTATTAAAATCTTCTAAACGTTATTTAAAAGAAAAACCATAGACTCTGATAAAAAATAAACGAAAGACCATGCGAGAGATAAATGTTTATTTATCTGACGTCATTGACAACACGCGATCGGAATTCCATTTTCTTTGACGTCATTGTGCTCTCCCTTCCATTAGAAAATATTGAAAAATTTGGGCCGACCTCTTGTGGTAGGGGTTCAAACTTTACCTGTTACCAACTGCAATTGCCAACCTAACGTATTCTCCGAAAAATATTACAAGATTTTAGTAATTATCTTTGGTGATAGTTTGGAAAAAAACTACTATGTTTTTCGGATCAATTTTTTTTCAGAAATGTACCTATATGTATGCTCTCCAATTTGAGTATTTTGGAATTTGACGAAATTACTTCTGAGCATAGAAAAGCTCAAGGTTAGAACCGCTATTGTTTTCAAAAAATTACTAGACATATAAACTGATTTTTTTTACTTTTAAAGGCTAAAATGAAAAATTCAACATACTCAATTTAATTTAGAAGTGTTTTAGAAGATATTTGTTAAACTCTGATCGTCAAATTCCTTTTTATAACTTCGCAGACTATCACAGAAAACAACCTATTTTTGGTCATTTTACGCGATATTTTTTCAATGCTAACTAACTGCAACTGCCCCCTTAAAATAAAAATAATTTAGATTTTGAAAAAAGTTTAGATCGACTCAGCGATTTTTAGTTAATTTAATTTTAAAATTAAAAGGCAAAATTTGGTATCCTTAAATTTCAGTTACAGTGTATATATAATTTGCCACTGCAAGGCTTGTGGTCTCAAAATGCCTATAATTCTTGGCAATGCAAAACTTAAACCGGAAGGAAATATTGAAAGAGATCCAAAGGTTTTCCTTCCGAGTTTGCTAATACGAGTTTGCAAATCGAATGAACTATTCGTTATCCCTAATAAGTGTAAATGACTGTTGAGGCTGCAGTGACCAGCAGTGTATATAATGATCATGTTGTGAAATACTGTATTAGTAAACAATAGTATAGCTTTAGCTTGTAAGTTTTTTTTAATACAAATATCTTAATATTAAATTCTGGCGCCCTCTAACGGCTTTCCTAATCATACAATCATCACTTGTCAATTTTGAACAATCTCTGAAAGACAAACTCAACAAAACCTCTAAACCTATTAAACTTCTCATAGACCAGTTTGTTTTTGTACCATTGTCTTCCTTGGTGTTTAAATTTACACCAACAAAAATTCCGCATTATGAAATAGAAGTAATAAATACCTGCTGTAGCTTGTGAAACAGGCACATTTCCCGCTATATTAGGGTTGGACGTCAACAATAGGTGCTTCCCAGTGGGCGTCTGCACCAGCTGAGCGAAACTTGTTGGTATCTTGTCGGTCGGTTTTAAAACTGACGATACGTTTATAGGAGTACCCAGCTGGACTTGTCCAGCTGCTTGTGAGATGTTAATGAGCGGCACAGCTAAAAAAATTAGGTTAGTACATATGAGCTACGGTGAAATATGGATCAGAAAGTTACATGATCTATGTATTGTCAGACAAATGCCTCAAGCTTTCAAAGAGGGAAGACCCCATTCAAGCTACTTGGTAAAATGTATCATCATGAATTATAATTCTACATGGGTTATATCTAAAAGTCAACTAAAAAAAGACCCGAAAACTATTTGCATGAGGGTTTTTCCGAAGAAAAGCTCGATTTATTCTTTACTTCAAAGTCTATTAATGCTTGGATTTATAAAATTGGTTGTAGATTTAAAAGATCAAATAATCGAAAATTCCTAGTTGAACTTTCATGTATTCATGGCTAAGGAATAAGGTACCTTTTTTCTTAAGATACCATATAAAAGAGAAAAGTGTGCAGAATTTTAAACCTGTGTTTCTTAATGAAAGTTCGATTTTTAGTAAGGGTATTAATAGTAAAGAAGGGCAAGATGGCACAATGGCTACTTCTTTTAAACACAGGTGATTGAGTAAGATATATATAATCGTTGATACTGGAAATAATGAAGCATTAATCGAAAACGTGAGTTAACCTTTAAAAGTAAAACAAAAACAGGTGATTATCACGATAGCGTGAAAGCTTTAAATTTCGAGCAATGGTTTAAAACACTATACCACAATTAAATTAACCATCACTTATTGTAATGGACAATGCTAGCTACTAGAATTACACTGCAAAAGTCTGACAAAAGAAACTTCCTGAATGGTTAATATTTAAGAGAACTGATTACCCAGAAAACGCTATAAAAGATGATCTTTGCAAAATAGTGCAAAACCACTAGAAAAGAATATCACCGAGATATTTACACAGAATATAGTCATAATATTTTGAGATTGCCATCTTATCGTTGCCAATATAAAACCAAAGACATAGTGTGGTTACAAGCTAAACAGTATTATGACGCAGACATTTTGAAAGATATAAATAACACCGTAAATGATGTTCTTCCGGTATGCTCCATGGCGCTAAATGCAATTACGAATGAGCAACGGAACAATTACGTACATCATACCGAAAAGATCATCATTTTCTGAGTAGGAGGGGAAATAAAAAAAACACAGTGTAACCCATTTAAAAGAGGAACACCCTAATATCTCAGGAATTAATTAATAGATTAGTTTCAAATTTTGGTGATTTGTATGGATTTAAAATATGACTATTTTGACATCCAACTTTGACATCGTTCATTGGCTTGCGAGCTTAGAGGGGGGGGAATGGTACGATTTTTAAGAAAAAGATATTATCGACTATTTTAACGCAATTTTGATTCTCGATTCTTACTCAGAACCCCCTTATTTCCAATTTCAACAAAATAAGCCATTAACTTTGGGAAATACGGGCTTTCAAAAAAGCATTTTTTTTTTCATTTCAAAGGCGGAAATCTCTTAAACCATTGTCGTGATCAAAAAACACTATTTAACATTTTTTATTATTTTGACCATCTTTATATTAACAAATTAGTTCTAAGACGTACTCTAAAATTGTTCGAGTTCTTCAGCTCTACTGTGTTCCTTAATTATTTTTATTAAAATTATAAAGATAAAAGAAATGTTTGCAGTTATAAATAGGAAAGTTCTAGTCATTTGTTTTACGACCTTATGTATTTTAATGACTATTCACACTATTTTGTTTTCATAGTGAAGACAGAAAATTAAAAAAAAATATATTGTATTATAAACATTTAATATTGTAAACCGATATCTGCAACAAGTATATTTTCAAAAATTACAGAGGCAATCGTAAAAAATCAAACTTAACAATTCAATTTGTATAGATGAATTTCAGTACGGATTTATAAAGGACAGTAATAGAAAGTGGAACTATAGATTTAAATGATAAAAATCCAATCTTTCTTTAAAACATATTTAATGGACAGAGAACACTATGCGCAACTGGACTCATTTAATAGTGATTATAAATCAAACAAATTGTGTGTGCCTCAGGGCTCTATGTTAGAACCCTTAATATATGTATTCTTTATATATGTTCAGTCTGCACGCTTGTCTTAAAAGACGTTATTACACATTTGCTCATAATACTGTTTTGGTTTATAGTGGTAATAGTGCTTTATAATACAAGAACTTGAATTGCTTGTAAATGCAGATCTGGAACTTTACCCTCGATGGTTGAAGTACAGGAAATTAAAAAATTAACATTCAAAAAACAAAATTATTTTCTTTTAAAAGAAAAAAAAAACAATTCCTTTTCGAATTAAAACCTATAACTCAACTTACCTTTGACAACACCCTGACTGACCAACTGTACTCCCGCCACCTTCATTTTGACGTTCGACTGTGCAGTAAGTGTATTACGCGTTTGCTGTTGCACGACCTCTCTTTTGTCTTCCTGTTTGACATCTCGAGGTTTTACCTTCATACTTAATTTAGATGGTGGACAGGGAGGCGGCGTATCATTTGATGGTGGGTCCAGAACTATTATTTTTTTGGCGGACTGTCGCATGCGATAGCATTGGTAAGCTCCCAGATGCATTTCCAACATAATCAGCAATAAATTCATTGAGTATAAGTTAACGTGCTGGAATACAGTTTTATATCAATAAAAGGATATGTCGAAAAAAAAAACAGCTTCTAAAAATCAAAATAAGACTAAGTCGAGATTTCATATCCACAATTTAAATCTTTCTGGGAATTTTACCCTGCTTATTATGAATGTAGATATTATTTTGCCTTTTAAATTGAATTCATATCATCATGAAAAACCTATGGTTCAAATGTATATGATACAATTATATTATCTGAGTGAAATAAAGTGAATTAAGACAAATAACTATAAACAAATTACAAAAAAAATTTACTAAGTAAATAAATATATCGTTTCAACTTTTAATCTTTTATAATCATTCTTAAATATATATTATGTAGAGTAACTTTTGAAAATGTGACATTAAGAGACCTGCCTGGCATATACATAAATACTCTTTTGGGGCATATACTGCACATTAGTAGAAATGATTTTATGCTTGGTTTTAAATGTATTATTTTTTATTTTTTTAATATTTTAATGAGGTCTATTTTATTTTAATTAATACAGTTTATGATTGTCCTAATTCGAAATATGTATGCGTTTTGTTAACTGTTTCTAGAATTTTAATTGTATTATTTTTAATTTATTATATATTACGATCGGTATGCGGTGGCATGCTCCATCAGTAATACGCTAACATCACTCTCAAATAGTGCCGTTCAGACTCGGTGCTCAATTGTAGGTCGTATTTTTATGTATGAAATCTTTTTGAGATGCACAGCACACGTATGTGAAGAATGAATGATAATGATTGAAAAATGATGAAGGCTGATAATAAATGAAATGAAAGTCACTCTAGTGCATTTCAAATTGATTCTTGATAGTTTGCTTTAAAAGTTGATATTAATTTAATTTTAAGAAAACGTTAAAATCAAATAAATTTTCTGGGGCCAATGTTATTTTAAACCGATTTCAAGCTCCCTTATTAATGTACTTTAATAACTAATTTATTAATTCTCAATAGATTGATTAACTAGTAATATTTATTTTGTTTGCACCACAGTATGTAAATGTTCATTTTATGATGTATATATTATTGATGTGACAAGTAAATGAATCAATAAATAAAAGACAACTAACTTTAATAAAGTATATACTGAGTAATTATTTTTGAAATATCAAACTTGTCAATTTGCCGTTTTGTTTTTTTTTTATAGAATATGTGCATGCATATTTAATAATAAGTTAAAATATAACACATCACCTTGAAGATGTTTTACATACAAAATATTACATATAAATACACCTAAATAAGTATGTACATTAATACTTGGTTATTTACGCTGCCCCAATATTATTTATTTGCTTTTCCTTATTACTGAAATACACTACTTGAATTAATGTTAAATATAAAGTATTACAATATTTTTCTTTTAGGAAGTAATTAAACAGAAGATAAGCTCATAATACTGGTGTCTTTGCTTTAAAAAGTCATCAAGAAACATATCGTCTTGTATGTTGTTATGTTGATTAAGACAGATTAGTAAATACACCTAAGTATCTGTATGTACATTAATCCTTGGTTACCCAATATTATTTATTTCGATATTTGCTTTTACGTATTACTGGAATACGCTGCTTGAATTAATGTTTAAATATAAAATATTACAATATCTTTCTTTTAGGAAGAAAAAAAAAAAGCTCATTATATTGGTGTCTTTGCTTTAAAAAGTTATCAAGAAACATACTGTCTTAATTTATACATTATTAACACATAAGTTGTAATTTTTACTTTAAATCGAAGCATAGTTATCTGGTTTTTCCTAGACCAGTACCAAATTGCCTGTCTTTTCCAGGTATGAACACTACAAATATATCGTGAATATTAGTTGCTAAAACAAACACAGGTTTTCAATTTTCTAAAAAAAAAATACCTCTCAGCCTACATTACAATTAATGACTCATTAGAACTCTCAAAGTGATTTCAATATTATCAATTCGTTTCCAAAATATATTTCATTTAGTTTTCAGCCGTTTAGATAGTTTTGCAACTTTCCCAATAAGAAATAACGAGGTATAAAATTAGCGCTACTTATTATTTTTATAACGTATTTCAAGCCTTCAAAATTATGTAATACAAACCTTAAACACATCATATTGTAGGGCTGAATAAACGATTGAAGGGATATGCAATTTTATACCATCACACTGAAATGGAGACACTGTAGGCCTGACTTCAAAGAGATTGGGATGATTACAAACTTTCCTTAGCTGCATGAGCACATTTATAACACTGAGCAAATTACCACTAGCCAGAGTTTCTCTTGTTCTAAAAAAAAAGAGCTTACTTTGTGGTTTGCTCATGCATGTATTCACAAGTATAGGTACATGAATTATTATCAGACAAATGCCTCAAGCTTTCAAAGTGGGAAAACCCCCATTCAAGATATTAGGTGAAATTTATCATCATGGATTATATTTCTAAATTGTTTTCTAATGACTTTCATAAAGATGTGTTAAAACCTAGGTTGAAATAAATAATAAAAAAAAAACTCTTTAACAAAATAAATTTGATAGAAACTATTTATACAAATCAGTTTCTTAAACCAGCTTATCACGCGTAACCTTATAATATACACTATGGTAATCTGAGCATGTAACAGTTTGTTTATCGTGAAATTTACACCTTGGATTTAAATTATTAGTAGTTAAAAATAAAAATAAAATCGTTTTCCTAACAATTTTTCTTAAGGAATTTCCTACCAATACTTCTTAAGGAATACCATAAATGTATTATGCTATTTAAAAAAATACTGTTTCGTACTGTAGATATACTAGTTCTATGTTCCTAAAAACAAATCATTGGCTTTCTTATATATATTTTTTGTCTATATTTATCCAAGGTGGTCCATTTTACTTCCTCAAGATATTTAGTATGTAAAATTAATCTATGATTTGTTCTAACATTAATTCAAAATAACAACTTACTATAAATATCAAATAAACTTACTTCGCTCGAGACATGTAATCATCATATAAAAACCGTTGTCTTTTAGATAATCGGCACATCACGACATGTTCAAACTTTTTCGGCATTTGCTTTTCTACTTCCGATTTCAGCCTCCTTAATAAAAATGGTCGTAACACCTAAAAAAGACAATGAAATAAAAACTCGCTCATTTAGATGCAGATAATGAAATATTTATAGAGAAACGTCAGACAAATGCCTCGATTGTTATCATTTTAGAATAGGGTTGAATGGATTTTCCCTTATCCTCAACATTATTAAATCATCATAAATATTACTATTTTTGACCTAGTTTTTAGACCTCAATTTATTTAGTGTTTTTACTTCTATCTAAAAGGCTATCTACTTCTAATAAATATCTCTTAAGATTAATAGTTTTATTAGACAAAATATCACAGACGTGGTGAAGGATTCATGTAAAGAAGACCCGAAGGGGCTTTAATACCGTGACGGCAAGCTAATTGGAAATGATACCATACGAAAAACTGAACCGTTCCTAGTAAGAAATTGATTTAAGATATTTCGAATATTATAATTATTGTTGCTATTGTTAGGGGGTATATCTATTATTATCGCATTAAATAACCTTATTAAATTTAAAAAATAAATTGGAAACGTATTTCTGAATCAACATTTTCTAATAACTTTGAAGTTTTGAATAGAAGTAATTTATCAATTTGTTTTTTAACTGTGAAATATTTTTTTTGAAATATTATCAACATTAACTTTTGCTGTTGATTATAAATGTTTCGAAAAAAAAAAAAAAAAGAGTTTTTGTCTCAATCGAGTACCTAGTATTTAGTTGGATATACATTGGCTTCAATTACTTTTAAACAACTCCTAGGCATAGACTGTATTAGACGTCTACAAGTCTCTAATGCAATACTGGTCCAGCTTCTCTCATACCCTCGAATACTTCGTCGAAATTTTGGAAAGTCCTTTTCTTTTAACTATCATCCAAAGATTTTCTATTGGGTTAAGATCTGGACTACAAGATGGCCATTGTAAAACATCTACATGATTATCCTGAAGCCAGACAGTTATCCTCCTAGCAGAGTGGAATTTCCAAAGTACTGATAAATTTTCTTCTGCATATGGTTGCATCACATTTTCCAGTATGTTAATGTATTATTCCGGATTGGCCGGTACACAAATACGTAGTTTCTGAATGCACTCCTTTTATTCAAAACACAGGTTACAGGTATCAAAAGTAAACACTGGTGATACCTAACAATCATAACTAAG